>OX465246.1:16152495-16564954 GCA_949987775.1 Aproaerema taeniolella | reverse complement strand
TTAACAATTTTTTTAAATACCAAATGACACTGAGTATAGTGTTGGTGGGGGGCCATTCGAATATTACGTAAGCACCAAAAGGGGCAGGCGGTAGGAGGGTCTTTGATTTGCTTACTTTAGATGACGGGGGAGCTGGATTACGTCGTCATCAGCCCATATATGTCCTCCTCTCGAAACAGAAGGGGAGGGATTAAGTCAGGAATATTTATTTACTTCCCTGATATCCAAAAAAAAAGATAAGATTCTGATTTGAGTCTTTCTACATAAGTTACAAAAGTTATCAATCATTCCACATGTGCCTGCTGCTTTTAAATGACTTAAGCGTTATGTTATAGTTATAAGAGCCCAAAAACATGTTTGAAAACAGTCTCTGTTCAGTTGTCAAGTAATATTTCTTAAAAGATGAAAGCCACATACGTTTGTACCGCACTAAATCACAGTACACTTACAAAGAGACAGTACAGAAAGAGACAAACACAAAAGCAACGATAGAGTTTATCAATACAACAAACAAGGAA
Organism: Aproaerema taeniolella; assembly: GCA_949987775.1. Lineage (NCBI taxonomy): Eukaryota > Metazoa > Arthropoda > Insecta > Lepidoptera > Gelechiidae > Aproaerema > Aproaerema taeniolella. The sequence continues at coordinate 16,564,436 of OX465246.1, read as the reverse complement.
AGGAACAAATAAACGACAAATAGCAAAGAAAGTAACAGATAAGATAAGCACAGAGACATAGAACATAATAAATAACATAGAGAAATAGAACACATATACTAATAAAACATAGCAAAGTGTGTGCTGAAGAAAACTAAGTTGCAGCTCAGTATAAAGTTTCACCATAAGTGGCAACACACTCATTTTCAGTTGCCGCCTACGAGGTAGTACCGAGCGCGAGTGCAGACATACGATCGCAAACCAGAAGTGTGAATGTGTATGAAAGTGATGTATGATCGTTTGTAGGTGAGTAATAGTTACACCTTTAATTGTGTGTTCAGGAGCGTTGTGAGCTGCTATTCCTGGACCAGCGGTCGGTGCTGTTCCGTTCGGAGTCGGGCGGCGCGGGGGCGGGCGCGGGCGCGGCGGGCGGCGCGGGGGCCGGCTCCGCGTCGCTGGGCGAGGGCCGGCGCTCGCGGCTGCTGTCCACTCACACCGGCTCCAGCCACACCAAGCGGGAGCACCACTCCAGCGCAGAATCTTTTGCTTCTGCCGAAGACCAGGTAATTTATTTGGCCATGATGAAGCAGTCAGTAGGTTGACTGGAAGAGATCCCCTTGCGGGATAAGTCCGCCATTGTACCTTGAATTTATGTTATATTTATAACCGTTGATTATATTTTGTTTAACCTGTAGTCTGCTTGACCGCAGATCCGCGTCGCATCATAGGTACTGGTATTTATTTGCCTCTTTCCTTGCTAACCACCACCGTAGACAAAGGGTTAATAAGGTGCACAAGCGTACGCGTCAACTCAGGTGCACACACTTGTCTTTCCCTTCCGACCCATACACCTACTCTGTAAGTCAACCACATTTGGATTATCGGACGTTCCGCAAGACTGTACAGTGGGCCGCACTTCAAGTTACCCATGCGTGCACTCTGTGCTGTTGCAATAAAAACGGTTTTTCAATTATTTAGGGTAACATAATGTGCTGGCCTCTGTACTTATTTCCACATAATTCGATATTTTGTTTTAAAAGTCTTAGTCCTAATGTTTATGATATTCATGCATGTTCTTTAAAATAAAACTTTTTAAACTCTCATTGAACTTGTAGTACTGCAACGTTTTTTTTTATGAAACTGCCTTATTTGTTTTTCAGGTAGCAGATCTAAGGGAATTCGACGATCTCGCAGACATGGCACCAGAAATAGAAAACTTAGAATTATATCAACTGGGACTAAAACAATTTGAAATCGGTATACCTTATAGGTAAGTTTTATGGGCTCAGTCTAATCAATTTTACATTATGAGAACACTAGGGACCTGCCAGACCGTTGGTGGTCTAACAGCTAGCGGGTCGGACTCGTTAACGAGAGGTACTGAGTTCAATGCCCAGTAGTGCCATGTTCCAATGACTCGTTTTCCGAGTTGTGTACACACGGCAACACATCAGGCTATACATGTTGACCTTGACGTCACCCTTATCTCGCTCGTAATTCGTAATAGCGTCGGCTTTCGTAATGCACGTAACACGTCAGGTTATGTGCTGCTGTCCGTTTATTGATGAAAGCTGACGTAATAGAGATCGTTCTTAGCTATATTGATCAACATTGGTTTAGCCGTTTAAAAGTTATAAAGTAATCGAATGTCGGGGATGATAGACAATTTTTAATTTTAAAGTTATGATATTAATCCGACTACAGCACCCGATAAAGGCAGCACACATAGGAATAGTGCCATCTCCGTCTCTCAACAGGCCTGGGCCGGCAGCACGAACAGTGTCGATACACGAAGTTTACGGACTATGAAAGCGTGTGTGCGTAAAAACATGTTCGAAAGTTAGAAAAATGAGATTTATGGAAAGGTAACAGCTTAAATCGAAAAATGCGTTAACTACTTATCGAGAGTGTTCAATCACGAACATTTTGATAGCAAATTCAAGTTCCTGTGTGCATTTTACTATCCTTTTTACAGCTAAAAAGAAACACAATATTGGTATTTAGAGGTGACTTTGTGAGCTTTTTCTATCGAACCAAAAGTGCTGAATCATGTTTTTAGCAAACTACTTATCTAGTTTATGTCCTGAATATTACCGTAGTATCTTTTTTCTTCGATTTAATGCAGTGCGTCATGCTTATCTACGCATCATAAAATCGTAATGTAGGTGCTGTAGTCGCCTTAAGCCACGACTATCGCACTCAGTCGTTCTTGGTGCAAAGGCTGGCCATAGCGATTCAGCGTGGCAATGCTACCAGTGTTATGGGGTCCATTGCACCAGGATCGTCTGAGGGGGTTTAGCAGACTGATATTTTAGTCTTTATTATAATTTATTATTATGACATTCGTGACTGTGAAAATGGAAAGGTGCAACTTTCATGATAGTCGTTAAGGTTCACAATTAGCGTGATGAGCTATCGTAAATAGCTCTCATCGACTACCCCGAAAGTCGTACCTTTACTAAACACAGTCACATATGTGTAAACGTCGATGTCTGTATGTGTAGGACGTTGCGCACAGAGGTGGTGCAGTGCGGCTCGGACGTGGAGTTCGTCTGCAAGCTGCACTGCCTGCGGCTGGCGCTGCAGCAGGTGTTCCGGGACGCGGGCGCGTGGGGCTGGTGGGTGGACGCGGGCCGCCAGGTGCTCACCGACCTGCTGCTGTACGCGGACAAGGTACGCACACACACGCGCGCACAGAGGTGGTCCAATGACATAGACATAACATTTATTCACTTAAAAGGCACACACTACAAAACAAACAAACAACGTAAAAATAAAAGAAAACAGAAATATTTACAAAAAACATGGACAAACAATGTGTGGTGTAGAATGTGCAGGTGTCGTCTTGTACTGTGTGCGATGGTGAAAAGGTCTAGGCTCAGCGTGTCACGGCGAGCTGTGACGCTGATGATTCTGCCTAGACCTGTTTGTGAGTCGTCATGAGTGTGTGATCAATAAAATTCGAATAAATATATGTATGAATATAGTGTACAGTGTGCATAATAAATCATATGCTTAAGGGAAAGAGTTAAAGCGGCACAGAAAAATAAAATAAACGCAAAAGTAACATAGGAACACATAAAAACACAAAATACCGAATTAATATAAACAACAGTGTCCATAAAAACATGCAGATACAGATATAAGCAGCCTAGGGTATTGAAGATTGGAGAAGATGGTTCTTACACTCTACTTTGAATGTTATGATAGTTTGTATACAATGCGGTTCGGACGTGGAGTTCGTTTGCAAGCTGCAGTCTAGACGGCCACACACCAGGTTGCCACTCGCGTGCACTCTGTGCCTTTGCGAATAAAGCGGTTTTGCAATACAAATGGAGTAACCTGATGTGCTTCCCCCATACGTTCAGCAGTAAGCTCTTAATATGATGATTAATTTTATTGATTAAATTCAGAATCCCTATCATAAATAGAAAAGTTTTTACATTCAACTTAATCTTACAGGAACCAAAGGAATTCCTAGTAGCTTATGAAGAAATGGTGTCATGGACGTCAGATGTTACGAACTGGCCTATGATAGAAAGTGAACTCTCCAGTAAAGGCGTTAAGGTACATTTTTAATTTCATTTAGGCTCCATACTCAGAAGCTCAGTCCACGCTAGCACCGCGTGGCCGTAAGACCGGCCTGGCTAATGAGATGAAAATAGATTGTTTGAATTGTAAATGTTGTTACACAAAGAACTTACGTACATAACTAACTGACTTACGTACTTATTAATCTAAATATACACATCAACGCGGTCTAGGGATATTGCACGTTTTTTCATACAAAAGAGGCCTGTTTGAACAGCTACAAAAGCATACTCGAGATACATGGAGGGCTATAATTTTCAGACGAGCAAGTGCTAAACTTAAATTTTCAATTCTAGTCAATAAATTTTGTTTTACTTGAAATTTATGGAAACGTGACGGAAACGAAAACGAAAATGCATTTTTTGCCTGCTTTTTGTATGAAAATGGTCGAATTCGCGCAATTTTTTTTCATTTTCGTCACGTTTTCACAAATTTTAAGAAAAACAAAATTTATTGACTAGAATTGAAAATTCAGGCTTAGCACTTGCTCGTCTGAAAATTTTAGCCCTCCATGTATCTCTCAAGTATGCTATTATAGCTTTTCAAACAGACCTCTTTTGTATGAAAAAATCGTGCAATATCCTTAGACCGTGTTGATGTGTGTAATTGTGATTAGATTACTACTAGATGGCGCTTTACATTTGTGCGTTACAGTCAGTCCCAGTTCGTTCTAATTAGAACATTGTCAGCAGTGGACTGGGAACTTTGGTAGATAGCAGTTAAGAACTGATTGTATATGTCACCGTAACATTGTCAAACTCGTAATATTGTAATTTGACTTAGTAAGAGGTTCGAACATTTTTGTATTAAGCCTGGCATGCCTAAAGTTGCAAGTACACACAAGTACATAAAAAGTCGCGTTTTTAATATACACGTATGAAACATATGCCAATCGACAGAAAAAATAATTACAAACAACAAATAGGTACTCTTTGACAAAATGTCGTAAGTGATACTTTCTGAGTAACTTCAGTTTGAAAATGTAAAATCATCGTTTAAACTGATTCAGAAGTCCATTAAATTCATTTTAAAGCATCCCGGGTCACTAGCATTAAACGCAAAGACATCGCTCGGCTGGAACCGCCCCTCGTAGACTAGTTAAATTTTAATATTAGTTTTTAAAATTTTCCGATGACATATATAAAAATGTGTTTAAACTCCAGGTGCTGACATTCTACGACGTGGTGCTGGACTACATCCTGCTGGACGCGTTCGAGGACCTGGCCGCGCCGCCCTCGTCCGTGCTGGCCGTCGTCCGCAACCGCTGGCTGTCGGACGGGTTCAAGGAGAGCGTGAGTCAGCCTTATCATTACATACATACATACATACGCCGCCCTCGTCCGTGCTGGCCGTCGTCCGCAACCGCTGGCTGTCGGACGGGTTCAAGGAGAGCGTGAGTCAGCCTTATCATTACATACATACATACATACGCCGCCCTCGTCCGTGCTGGCCGTCGTCCGCAACCGCTGGCTGTCGGACGGGTTCAAGGAGAGCGTGAGTCAGCCTTATCATTACATACATACATACATACGCCGCCCTCGTCCGTGCTGGCCGTCGTCCGCAACCGCTGGCTGTCGGACGGGTTCAAGGAGAGCGTGAGTCAGCCTTATCATTACATACATACATACATACGCCGCCCTCGTCCGTGCTGGCCGTCGTCCGCAACCGCTGGCTGTCGGACGGGTTCAAGGAGAGCGTGAGTCAGCCTTATCATTACATACATACATACATACGCCGCCCTCGTCCGTGCTGGCCGTCGTCCGCAACCGCTGGCTGTCGGACGGGTTCAAGGAGAGCGTGAGTCAGCCTTATCATTACATACATACATACATACGCCGCCCTCGTCCGTGCTGGCCGTCGTCCGCAACCGCTGGCTGTCGGACGGGTTCAAGGAGAGCGTGAGTCAGCCTTATCATTACATACATACATACATACGCCGCCCTCGTCCGTGCTGGCCGTCGTCCGCAACCGCTGGCTGTCGGACGGGTTCAAGGAGAGCGTGAGTCAGCCTTATCATTACATACATACATACATACGCCGCCCTCGTCCGTGCTGGCCGTCGTCCGCAACCGCTGGCTGTCGGACGGGTTCAAGGAGAGCGTGAGTCAGCCTTATCATTACATACATACATACATACGCCGCCCTCGTCCGTGCTGGCCGTCGTCCGCAACCGCTGGCTGTCGGACGGGTTCAAGGAGAGCGTGAGTCAGCCTTATCATTACATACATACATACATACGCCGCCCTCGTCCGTGCTGGCCGTCGTCCGCAACCGCTGGCTGTCGGACGGGTTCAAGGAGAGCGTGAGTCAGCCTTATCATTACATACATACATACATACGCCGCCCTCGTCCGTGCTGGCCGTCGTCCGCAACCGCTGGCTGTCGGACGGGTTCAAGGAGAGCGTGAGTCAGCCTTATCATTACATACATACATACATACGCCGCCCTCGTCCGTGCTGGCCGTCGTCCGCAACCGCTGGCTGTCGGACGGGTTCAAGGAGAGCGTGAGTCAGCCTTATCATTACATACATACATACATACGCCGCCCTCGTCCGTGCTGGCCGTCGTCCGCAACCGCTGGCTGTCGGACGGGTTCAAGGAGAGCGTGAGTCAGCCTTATCATTACATACATACATACATACGCCGCCCTCGTCCGTGCTGGCCGTCGTCCGCAACCGCTGGCTGTCGGACGGGTTCAAGGAGAGCGTGAGTCAGCCTTATCATTACATACATACATACATACGCCGCCCTCGTCCGTGCTGGCCGTCGTCCGCAACCGCTGGCTGTCGGACGGGTTCAAGGAGAGCGTGAGTCAGCCTTATCATTACATACATACATACATACGCCGCCCTCGTCCGTGCTGGCCGTCGTCCGCAACCGCTGGCTGTCGGACGGGTTCAAGGAGAGCGTGAGTCAGCCTTATCATTACATACATACATACATACGCCGCCCTCGTCCGTGCTGGCCGTCGTCCGCAACCGCTGGCTGTCGGACGGGTTCAAGGAGAGCGTGAGTCAGCCTTATCATTACATACATACATACATACGCCGCCCTCGTCCGTGCTGGCCGTCGTCCGCAACCGCTGGCTGTCGGACGGGTTCAAGGAGAGCGTGAGTCAGCCTTATCATTACATACATACATACGCTCACGCCTGAAATCCCTATCGGGGTAGGCTGAGCATCAGTGTTTTTAAAACCGATTCATGCCACGTTTGACATACATTCAGAGGGTTATAAGATGAAATATTATGTAAGTGATGAGAGGTCGTCAGCCTTTCGATTTCGCCCATAATGTAGCAAAAACCTCCGCGTCCCACTTACTGACTTTTACAGTTTGCCTGGGAAGAGTAGGCAGCTGGCACATTCTATGTTTTACTTTTATTCCCAGTCTAGGGTGGAAGTGATATCCTTACTAATGTTATATCCCTTTCTTACCCCACGCACAAATCTAAATATATAAAATTGGAGGTCCTGATTCACTAGACTCATCAACGCCCAACCCAAAAAGCTGAAATTTGGCAAGAAAAGGTGTGTTTTAAGACTTTGGCAAGCACTAAGAAAGGCTTTTTCGAAATTCCTACGCTACGGGAACGAAGACCGGGGTATCCTCCTCTATGAGATAGGGTGTCAATTATATGGGGTGTCAAATAATGCTAGGGCAACAAGTAGGCTCCTTCAAGCTCCGCAGTGTGTAATTTGATACCAAATAGTTAGATTTTTGCTAATACACTGAGGCTTATAGGTGCGCCCCGAAGTATCTAAAGATGCAATGCTCTTATTTTCTCTTTGTGTCTCGGCAGACTTAGTGTTTCCGAATTCATAACAAAAGAACAATGAAGTATATAATTTTAATTATTGTCAACGAAATAATGGACATGAAATTATAAACAAAAAATTCTTAGATTTATCGCCTACGATTCGAATTATTGCAGGCGATAAATCTAAGAATTCATAGATAATTGCGAGCTTTCTAAAAATCGATTATTGCCAAAACACAACAAGATAATTAGAAGCACTATACTCGAGTCTGGAGAATGAACATGTTTGTTTGTCCTCACGGAACGACAAATTTTAATAGTCCAATTGTATCTTTTGAAACTGGGCAGATTTACTCGTAATTATTTTAAAATTTGATGTATTACTTCCCCCTTTGCCTCGCGACGCCCCGCTGTCGTCCAGCCGTATTGCTAGGGTTGTTTACTGTTAAATTATTGCTTACGCCTAAAGATGATATCTCTAAAATATAAGTTTTTCTTTACTTTAAAATCATTATTTTACTCAAATTTTTCTAAATATAAGATACTAGCTTTCTGCACTGCAGTTTCACCCGCAGTGTGGCATCTAATTTGAATTATGTGTACATCCAAACGCACTACAATAACGTGGTTTGGGCTTCATTGTTTTGAGTTCGGAACAACAAACAAACAAACGCGCGTGCGGCGACGCCGGCGGCGACAGCCCGACTGAGTGGTGTCTTAGCGATCCCCCAGACGGTAGGCTAATATCGTGACCTTGAGTGCGTCTGGAGCGGGAGTTTCCATTCTACATAAGTTATTATTTATTCTTATGGTATTAGTGTTAATTAAATAAGCTTATTTTTCACATTTCAGGCGTTAACCACAGCAGTTTGGTCAGTAATAAAGGCGAAGCGACGGTATTTGCAATACCCAGATGGTTTCATGGCGCACTTTTACTCAATATCAGAGCATTTACTGCCGGTCCTCGTGTGGGGCTTCCTAGGGCCCAGGGAACGGCTGCGAGACATGTGCACCACATTCCAATCAGAGATAGTCGGCTTCATCAGCGACCTTTTCAGCTTCCACAAATGTCGGTACACGACCGTGGAAGACCTAGCCACGGATATAATGCAACACGCCCGATCTCGCGTCGCAAACATCACAGAAAAACTTGCTGAAAGAAGCTAAAGCAATATTAGTCCTAAGAATAAGTGACAATAATCGTAGTCGCACCAGAAGCCTCTCGCTTCAGCCGAGAACAAACGCAGCTAATGTAACATTCCGGTTGAATATAAGTTCTGTTTTTTATACTACGCCATTATGTCTCAATATTTGAGAAACCATGAGTATTTACCTAGTCGTTAAAAGTTTTAAATGAAACAGAAATACCTCACTTCGATGTTATACAATTTTAGTATTTTATTCTATCAGTCTTCAAGTTGAAGTCACGAAGTTTCATGTATCATACACGCGGTGGTTTTAATACCAAAAAACTCCATGTTCACTACTTCTACGTAATTCGTTTCGTTTCAGCTGTAATGTAGAATCTCACTTCATGTCGCGGTTTTTTGTCTTCCAGCTGAATTGATTTAGATTATAGCCATGAGCGGCTGAATATCCGCCTCCCTGTACATGTTAAATGGAGTGCTACCTACCTGGAGGCGGACAGTCAGTCAGCTTTGGTTAAGCACAGATCGGCTTACATCCGCCAAATGTATATTAATATTGAAAGTACCTCTGCGATTTGGTACGTCAGTATATAACCAATAATTCCCCACTAAGCGGCAACGGGCATGGGCGTAGCTCTAGCTTTTACATGGGGGTTGCAATTAATATTAGCCAAAGTGTGTGAGTAGGACCGTAATGTGTTTTACGTGGAATTGACTGGAACTTGGAAATAAAAGGGATAATTTAGCCGCGGTATGTGAGCGAGTTTGAAGATAGAAAACTATTGAGATCTCTCGCGAAGTTGCTCGCTTTAATCTCGAGGATGTCGATCGTTACGGCACTACAGCAGCTCGAGAACGATAGCGACAAACTCGCGCGGCACGCCACAGTGAAACTTCACTTTGATTGGGCGAGGGCCCCGCGCAAAGGTTTGCTCGCCCTCTGGCGTTGTCAATGTTGACATAGGACCGCGGCGCATTACACGCGCTATCACCATCGTACTCGAGCTGCAGACTACCCAAGGTAGCATTTCATTTTACCATAGGTATTTTATTTTTTTAATATACATCATTGTATAGTAATTTACCAATCTTTCAGCCAAAACTGTATCCATTTGCTGTGTATAATTCCGCCGAGGTCTACTAAATCAATTGAAACTTTTAATTACTGTCTCTAGTTGTAAGCTGAAAGTGTACTTCCCAGTAATACGCACTGTAAATGTAAGTGGTGCTAATATGTTAAAAATAATATGATACACAAGTTGATATTCCATTTCAAACCAACTCTTCTATGGCTAAAATAATGCTGTCAAAGTTATTCTTTCACTAAACCAGCCGTGATGAACAGACAGTATCCGATTTAGATGGAAAACGTTCCACTGTAATAATCTATCTGCCATATCCGGGTCAAATATAATATAAATATACCTGGAAAGTAAAAACGAATAAAATACCAGGAAACCGGCTTGGTCCCTCTACTCATTCGCGGTACACTTGACCGTGACCCAGGATTTGGCAGGTCAAGGGAAGGAATAATCTTGTAAGTTCGCGTTCCCATTGGGAATTTTGAGCTTAATGCTTCAACATCAAGCCTGTAGTTTGTAAAAATAGCCACTCAAAAGTATTACTGATTCAAGTTAGTCAATGGGAACGCGAACTCTTATAAAAGCGACTTAGTAAGTGTGAAATGAAATATACTTCTCCATAAATGTTGCATTTCTGTACACAACGTTAGTACCTAAAAATTCATGAATGTTTGGTATAGTGCATTTTAGCTCTGTTAATATATGAGACACAAAATAAATAAATAAAATAAATGATGTGATGATTGGTGACCATAACCCCAGAAGCCTCATTATGGAATTGAACGTTTTGACATATGCCAATAAATAGTTCCGGAAATAGTGATAAATAGTACTACAATGAAATAATTAGTACCTCAATACTTTTCCAGTTATAGATAGGTGTCGGTGAGGCTGCTGGGATGATGTCACTCCAGAATCCTCACCAAGAACGGCTGAAGCTAGCGACATGCTGTTGATCTCAATAAATTGTTATGAAATAGTTCTACCCCTGTGCCAAATCTCAAAAATAATGCTCCAGGGAAACCAGAGATATGAGGGTATCTCGGTGAGTATGCTGGGCTGACGTCATCCTAGCAAGCATACTCATAACAAAATCTCGATATCCGCTAACTCTTTCCTGTCGGAATTATTATCAAAAAATAGTTCTGAAATAGTTCTACAGTTTGCATATGGTGTCTGTGTCATATAATACACATAATGTATCAAAAACGACAGTCAAATTTCTACATACATTTTTGTTGTGGTGTACAGTCGCGCACAGAAATGAATCTTTAAGTCGTTTAGCTGGAATTTAACTAACATCTTTTTATTAATGCAAAGAATAGAATTAGCCTTTACCTAGGTGTAATAATTCCAGTGGATTATAACACCTTAGTTTTGAATATTTAAGTATCGGAGATTTTTCCGATGATAAATACTAAAATATAAATATCCAACAACTAGCATTCCACCCGGGACTTCGTTCCCGCGGGAATTCGGGAAAATTATATATCCTATGTCCATCGGGAATAATGTTGCTATAATGTTGCGAGTTCTTATAAACGTACCTAATAAATACTAGATATGTGCGCCGATGCTCATTTCTATACGCGACTGTACCACAGCAAAAATGTATGTAGAACTTTGACTGTCATTTTTGATATACATATGTATTATAATACATATATGACACAAACACCTTATGCAAACTGTAGAACTATTTCAGAACTATTTGTTGACAATAATCCGACAGGAAAGAGTTAGCGGATATCGAGATTTTGTGATGAGTATGCTGGGATGGCGTCAGCCCAGCGTACTCACCGAGATACCCTCATATCTCTGGTTTCCCTGGAGCTTTTTTTTGAGATCAACAGCATGTCGCTAGCTTCAGCCGTTCTTGGTGAGGATTCTGGAGTGACATCATCCCAGCAGCCTCACCGACACCTATCTATAACTGGAAAAGTATTGAGGTACTAATTATTTCATTGTAGCACTATTTATCACTATTTTCGGAACTATTTATTGGCATATGTAAAAACGTTCAATTCCATGATGAGGCTTCTGGGGTTGTGGTCACGATGATTGATAATGATAAGTTACCAAAATGCGATGCAAAACAAAACGTTTGCCAAAGTCACAAGTTTTCGACCTGCCGTATTTTATCGGAAAAAATCTAACGAAGGGCACAGTTATAATTTAACAGAAAAACGTCGGAAATTAGCTGGAATTAAAGCTTAAAATTAAATATATATTGCTCTGGGAAATATTTCAGTTCGACAAGATTCTGATAAAATGCGGCTGGTCAAGTCTACCTACGTAAATCAATTTAAAAATGTAGAAATGTATAATTCCTTGTTATAACATTTCTTAAAATATTGTTTGACATTTATTAGATCATAGCCTCCGATCATGTAATGTGCCTATTTATTGTGTAAATATAAGAAATATTAATCATTGACTGTGTTATTTCCTGCTCAAAAATTATTTCATGATGATACGAATGGGTTAATAAAACCTGGTTTTAGCAGAGTGGCATTCTTCGCTAAAAATTATGATGCGAAAAACATTTTAACAACTAAGTAAACAAGTTTTTCGCATCATAATTTGTTTGTAAAGCCAAATTTTCCGCATTCAAATCGTAGTTTTGATTGTGACAAAAAATTTCGGATCTCTGTCCAGAGTTAAACAATTTAAGATATGCACTTTTATAATAAGTGCCATGGCTATTCGGAATCGGATGTTCTTCTAATTTGACAAGACGCGAAAATAAAAGTCTTTTCTATTAGAAAAATTTAGTTATATATCATCAGTTTTACATTGCCTTTCCTTAAGTTATATTGATATGAAACAAATAAACAGAAACCTTTAAAATTCAACGAGTTTTCCCCAAGAGAATAAGATGATAAGCACCGATAAGGTTATTTTTTAAACTATTTCAGAAAGTAAAAAAAAAATCATAAACCTATAAAATTGTTATAAAACTGAAGACCTGACTATTTTACGAGGTGTACAGTCTTATTTTTAACAGATTTTTAATGATGATCAATAACCTACATAAACTTAAAAAAAGAGTAAGCCTGACAATTTACAAAAAATATTTTTAACGTTAGTAGGTATCATATTTTAAAAATTATAATACAATTCATAACAATAACAATTATTTGGTTTAGTACACAGCAAGTTTAACGCTCTTAATTTTAAAGATTTAACGTCTTATAAACTCAATAGTTTCTATTTATAAATACCACAAATATATATTTTTTTATGTTTATAAAACTGTCAGGCTCCCTCAACGATATAAAATCTTAAAAGATATAGTGAGAATCGACATCTACTCGTCAGGACTAGACACTAGACACAAAGTTGATTATGAATATACAGACACACAAAGAAATGCATGCATTCGTCTTAGAATAAATGGAATCACTCTTATGACATCCGAAACTATTGTTTCTTCAGAGTATAAAATATATACAACGAAAAGGAAAACTATCATTCAAAAGGGTCGTATCGCGTAATCAGTTCGAACACGATGGAGACAAAATCGCGGGGCGCGCCACTCGGCTGACGCTGAAACTTCACTTTGAGGGCCCCGCGCAAAGGCTTACTCGCCTCTGGCGTTGTCAATGTTGACATTTTGACATAGGACCGCGGCGCACTACGCGCGCTATCACCATCGTACTCGAGCTGCAGACCGTATTATATTCCAACAGGCCCTGTTTCATAAAGCTACTCTTACAGGAGATTCGGTATAGCAGCTCATGATTGATCGAGATTACCCGATTCATGTGTCAGTACCCTCTCTCGGCGCATGTCACATTCGCGCAGTGTCTCACTCATCCAATATTTTGAACCGAATTACCCATAACTTATGATTTAAACGGTTTTACTCATGTTACTTAAAATCGGCATTAGGCCGACTACCCTTAATCTTAAAATAGGAAGACTACGATTTCATGGGACCTGCTTTTTAAGGTGGCCGATATTTTGTTTCCCCAAAAACACAAAAAAACCGTTTCAAATTATTTTTCAGAAACAAGTGATACTCAAAATCTCACTTAACGTGTTGGAATACACTTTTAAAAAGTTAGAACCACTAACGTTCTAGGTTGGCATAATAGGCTCAAAAATCGTTTTTTAAAAGCTTCTTGCTTTATGAATTACTAGCATTCCGCTCGGGACTTCGTTCCCGTGGGAATTCGGGAAAATTATGTAGCCTATGTCCATTGGGGATAATGAGGCTTTCCAATGGTGAAAGAATTTTTCAAATCGGTCCAGTAGTTTCGGAGCCTATTCAATACAAACAAACAAACAATCAAATCTTTCCTCTTTATAAATAGTATAGAGTATAGAAGAAGATATAGATTAGCTTTTTTTAATAGAGAAAATATGAGCTTTGGTTTTATAATTTTTCAATTAATAAAAATGGTATCTAACAAGTTTTTCATTACTCTCTACTCGTTATCTACTCTATATATCTGTTCCGCTTCAGTGTAAACGTAAGCATTCTTAGGAACGTTCAGCCACAGGTATTTTCAGCTAATGGTACTTTTAAAGTTAGCTGGACATTTTGCGAATGTGACATAATTCGACGAGACGGTCGGTACCTGTAAATTGAACAGCTTTATGAAAAAAGCGTTTATAAGACGTTTAGCTTGTTTTACAGAGTTGCCACGACGCAGCAGTTAAAATTGAGAGATCATCTCCGACTGTGGACTTGTAATCACATGCAGTAAATCCACAGCTAATTTCATGGAAAAATCTATTCAAAACATGAGGTAAATAAAGATACCACCACTAAAATATAAATAATTTGGTGTGCTAATACTTTTTAGTAAACGAGTTCTAATTGAATTAACGTTAAGTGTTAAATATGAGTGCTGGGATAGTGGTTGGTTGCTTCAACCACAATCAGACCCGTCCCGCATTTTCTTTTATCGAAATAATAAAAGACACTGGAGGCGTCTGAACAGCCTCGATCGACTTTAAATGCGAGACTTCGAATAGCGACAGCATGTGCACAATTTAATCGCTCGCTATGTGCAATGTGTGCATAGGTACCTTAACTAAAGACTTGGACTAAGGAAATCACTAAAGACTTGGACGAAGTGATACTAAGATACTGAAGTGTCTTCTTGTTCTAAAAGCTTCCCAAGATCGGAAGAAATGGAGAGCTGTGAGATAGGCCTTTGCCCAGCAGTGGGATATCAATGACTGAACAAACAACTTTTAAACGTTGACTTGAAACAGTCAACGTAAAATGAATTTACAACATTATTTGATATATCACTTCGCCCAACGTGCGATGTATACTGCAGACGAGTGGGTAACATCATAGACACAGGATCAGGTTCTTAATACATTGCATGGAGGGATGTAACGTAAAGCGCCATCAGACAGGACATAGTACTACAAAAAAACAGACTGCAGAATTAGGATCAAATCATGACGGCCTCTTTTGTTTTTCTCTATAGTAATATCGTTGTCGTCACTCTTACTGAATCCATCTAATTTCGTAGTGCCTTGTTTTTATAGTACATAATAATCTCGCGAGCACGGGAAGTTCGGCCGTTTAGCTCACTGGACGGAATAACAGAAACCAAAATAGCTAATTTTGTTTCATGAATCCTCCTTGTTGTAAGTTCTAAAAAGATTTTTCACATATTAGGACTTTTTCGAAGGCATATTGCGGTCGAGTTAACGACAGATGATTTTCAAAAATCAAGATAGGAATCTTGAAGCCAAGCAGTATGACATAACTCTTGCGATTTCGGAAATCTGAAGTCTGTATTTTCTCATTTTTCATGTAAAAATGAGAAAGTAATAAAATGACCCCAGTTTCCGATCACTGTTGCGAGGGCTATCATGGGGAAACTTGACTTAGCGCAAACTCAGCATGAATTTTTAAAATTAGATAAAATAAAATATATTTTTTTACATTCCGTACTAGGCCTGCCTGTCCCATAGGCAAAATTTTCGAACTAAGTTACTTTCCTACTCAATTTTCGCTAATTAAAAGTCACCCAAGTACGCAATCTCGAGTACAGCAAGCAGCGGGGCGACAGCAGTGGCATCGGTTGTATTAAGTATTCATCGCTCGCCACGCGCGATGGTTTTTGTCTACCGCGCGTGGCGCATAAAACCACCCGTCGCTCCGCCGATAGCTGACAATTTGCAGTCTAAGGTCCGTATTACAGAACGCGACTCAGACTCCGATCTATACTTGAGTAGCAGTCGTCTTTGTCATTTTGATAGTTGGAGAAAGATACAATAATTAAGTATAGATCAAGACTTAAAAGGGATATGTCGATTTCCAGCGGTCGCGAGTGTCTGATGAAGTGTGTATTGTGCGAAGTTACTCGGGTTCGGGCGAGTCAGGTGCGTCCACGGCGGCCACGGTGGTTGCGGCGGCCGCGCGAACTTTCTTCAAGTAACTGACGCTGTCGAACTCCAGGCACGTCTGTTGAAAACCACCACTACTGTTATACAACTTTCTTGAGTTTTTTTTTTTATATGTAAATCGATCTCACTGTGATACTATAATTGAATTTAGTGTTCGTCTATCTGAGCTTTGAAAACATCTGTGAAGAAATTATACGTATGAATAAAATGTGTAATGTAATGTAATTATTGTATGTATGAATTCAATCATACAACTATCTTTTAGTCTTTTTTTGATGAATTTCATTTCATCCTCTTAATGACACTCCCGCCACAGGTAACTTTGTTGCCCACTGGGAGTGCCCAGCAAATGATATGTTAATGTACAACATTTGAAGAAATAAAGTTTTTTTTTCTCGATTTGGTCAAATGACTATGTAATTTACCCAGTAAAAGTATTTTTTTATCAATTTCATTTCCTCCTTTTAATGATTTGGTCAAATGACTATGTAATTTACCCTGTAAAATGACCAGTTGTTAGTTACGTCAACAGAACACTGGGAATAAAGGCACAAATTAACTGGTAAATGGTAAACTAAGGAAGTGGTTTGGGTGAAATTTTAACGAGTTAGTAGAAAGTTAAATTACAGAGCATTATATAACAAATTCGCATTTCCAGCATATATACAGGGTGTAGGACAGCTTAGCAAATACTTAAATGGTGGAATCTACCCGTAACCATCATCAGCTATAAGTAATTATTTTCTCTCGCAAACGACACGTTAAGGAGTTTTCATTATTTACCTACTTTGACGCTACGCAACGTATCGCGAAACAGCGCCCCGCGCGCGATCGCTGTTATCGGAGTGCGATGTACATTGCCGGTTTTCGTGTGTAACGTTGTTATGATTGTTTTTTATTGCAAAATGGAGTGTATTCGATTAAATAATAACAAATGTAAGCAGAAAATATTAAAAAACACGAATTTTCCGGAAAAAAAATCCACTGGAAAATCATTTAGAATGATTATCTGAGTCCAGGGTTTCAGTTTTTGCTAAGCTGTCTTTTACGCCCTGTATACAAGTTAAGAGAAATCGATAAATTCAAGGTATAACTTACATTCACATTGCGTGACAGGCCGCCCAAAATGCGTGTTAGTTGCGTGCATACTTCCAGATTATCACACCGCACTTTGTTAGCATAAAAGAGGTTTTTGCAAGAAAAACATGAATATTAGTAAAATGTCGTGTTGCTCCAAAATGATACGGAAATACTTTTTTTTTGTGCCACCAGTTCTATTATTCGTGAATCCTTTGATGAACAAACCCAGAAAAGTAAAATGTTTTGACTATAACGACAATAGTCTAATTAATTGCATAACTATTGTGACCAAGTTTGAACGCTTTTACTCTTCACAACTAACAATTTCACAATTTTCATTTTCACATGCAGAGCCAGCGCATCAGTATACTCCATTTTTGTTATAAAAACATCCTTATGGTAACACCATAGAAAACATTTATGCGGAGGCAACTCTTTTGTAGGAGAAATCGTAATAATATCTCTCGGCTTCGTGAAACCATATTCAAAATGAAATATCCGTGATATTTCATTGAAAGTTTTTCATGTATTATATTCAAAGCATACCAACGAAAATAGTTTTTATTTTAATTTTTTTTATATACATTTAATTTTGCATCCACAGACTTGATGTCCCAGACTTGATGAACGAAAATAGTTACCACACCCAACCAAGTAAGAAAGCAGTAAAAGCGCTCATAAGAACATGAATCAACATTTTAGTTTCTTGACTTGTGACCAGCGATCTCGAAACTATGACTGTAAACAAAATATGTTCTGAAATCCTTAAGGTACGGCTTCTTACCAAGATTTTTGTTTAAATGAGTACCCGATAAAAAAAATTACTCGACAAAGTATGATAAACTAATTATTATATAAATCTTTATCTAATTACTTGTACCATGTCTCGCTCGTTATTGAGCTTTCATTTATAGGACCATTATAGTTTTGTAGAACGCCGGTCACTCCCTCTAGTGAACTTGAATATGAAATCGCTTGGTTAGTATTTAGCAGCAGAACAAGGAAAAGCGAAGGGTATTTTTACATCTTTATTTAAAAAATCAGAAATTGAGAAACGAACACAACACTGGTAATTTTCGTACCTACTCAAATAAAAAAATATAACAATACATGAACATATACTTGAATGTCAAACATTGAATTTTAGACTTCGCTATAAAAATAGAACAGGCGAAATTCCCAACAATGTCTACCTGTATCGAACCCCTCTCGAGTACCCGTACTGTCCAAGCAGCGTGAAAAACAGACAAGTCAAATTTTAATTAGTAGTCATTCATTATAAACATTTCATAAATACACTCTAAACTATCTACCCGTGTAAACAACCTTGCATAAAAAATTTATCAATACTCAACAGTCAATAAACAGCGCTATATATTACAGTAAAAAATTCTCACATGAATTGAAAAACTTTTTTTTTCAAAAACAACCATTTTCAATTTAGTTCCAGTCTTTTTAAGTACAAATATATATTCGAGATTAAGATTTGAATTTTAAACACCGAAAATAAGTCTTACTGGATGATAATTGGCAATACTTAAATCATCGCAACCGGAGTCGGATTATTAGCCGACCCGGCGGCCCCGAAACTCTGTCTCGCATACACACTTATTACATCAGTCTTATTGCAATAGGAGCGGTTTTTAAAACTAATGAGATCAAATAGTACTCATTACAGTACGTGGTTCCTACAATTCTTAGTCTTATGCTTAATCAACTACGAGACATTCAATATCGAGAGCCGGGGCGACAAATCATTTGCAAATTAACTATGTCATGAGAATATAAAATACACTTAGATTTGCTTTCCCGGAACACTCAGAACCTCCAAAAGTACAAGAGTTAGTAGAAAATGCATAAAGAGTGAAAGCAAAGGCAAGCCAATGCGTGCATGAGTAATAAAAAGCATTTGAATGTGTTCGTGTTATCAACAATCCACAGTGTGAAAGTTAATCTTAATTTTTAACAAAAAACCAGAAAACTTATCACCAAACAACAAACGACAGTAACAGCGATACTGTCCACACGGAACCCGATCACATTCGAATGCTTTCTCGCAAACTTAAAGCCAATCGATCGGGCGGCGGCGCGATGCGATGATCAAATCTCAAACCAAAGTTCAACTTTTCTTCAAGATAAAAACCGGGCCGCGGCGTCGCCCACACGGGAAACGGGAAAGGAGGGAGGAGGGGAGAGAGGTTCCAGTCGGAGGAGCTCTTAAGCGTCGTCGGCGTCGCCTCGACCGTCCTCCGCGACCGCGGGCTCGAGCTGGGAAAGGAAAGGTATCGGCACAGTCGGGCGGGACACCTCGCGCCGCCGCCTCGCGGGTCGTCAAAACAACAATCGAGAGAGAGCTCGCGCCGCGTCAGTAGAAGTTGCGGCACAGCAGCGCGGCGAGGTAGTTGGGGTGGTGCAGCGGGCCCCACACGCGGAACGGCGTGAGGAGCCGCGAGGGCGGCGCGTGCGAGGGGGGGGGCGGGCGGCGGGCCGGGCCCGGCCGCCGCGCGGCGCCCAGCGTTACCTTGCGGGCCAGCTCCGGCGGGAACAGCGCCAGCCCCGCCGGCGGCAGCTTGCTCAGCGGCGAGTCCGCGTACTGCACCAGCGTCTCGTACGTGTACGTCTGCCGCGCGCCCGCGCCCGCGCCCGCGCCGCCTGCAACAACACCACCGTTACACTCCGCCCGCACACTTCACTACTCGCCGTGCGACAGACGAAAGCCTAAGCGAAATGCTGAAACTCACACATTATTATTTGCACTGCTTCGCCTTTCGCTAAGCTGCAATACATGCCGATATAAACGTTATAAATTGGTAAGCGTGAAATTTTTCACAATAAGCGTTTAGGTGACGTGCAGTTTAATTGGGGCATTTCCAAATCCAAAATATCTAGGCTCTTATTGACTGACTTCTGCATTTTAGTCATCATGATATGAATATGGAAGTGAATAATACTAAATGATGAAAAAATAAATAAAATGAAAACAAATGTTAGTTACATGGACGTCCAAAAAAGTTCCACCTAGTTCTAGGTCCTAGAAACGCCTCTGACGATCCCGCGTAGAATATAATTTCGAAGATAGATTAACTGACTCCGTTGTGTGTTTTAGTTTTCTTTGGTCCTGATCCTTGCACCCTTAAGAAAGATATTACCACCAGTGTTGTACTTTATGTTTCTTGCTCTCCACTGTAAGAGGCGTATTAGTCATAGGGTAGATATCAAGCAACTGAACAACTAAGTAACGTGGAGAAATGTCAATTGAAAATGTCGCTTTTTACACGAATATACGTTTAAGTGTACGCATGTTAAAAGTGAACAGCGAATTAATACGCATTTTGGAAATCCTGCAGGCCGATTTCACAAAAAAGCTACAGTAACATTGCAACAACACTGCTACACGACGTGTGTCAGTTAAACTAACGCATTGACATTTACCTTTTTTAAAGGCTCGGAATAACGTGATTAAACCAATAAAAATGGGTAAACCACGATCAGTGGCGTAGCTGCCGGAGGGCTAGACGGGGCAGTGCCCCGGGGCCCCCAAGCTCGGGGGGCCCCTCGGACTCTGACTTACAAACTATAAATTGAACTAGTGAAAATTTCTCCTACATTCGGAGGAATAAATAAACTATAGATATATTTGAAAAGATACAGGGGAATTCCCAACAAGTCTCAAACATCTTTAATTTGTTCGTCAGAATAAGTTACAATTTGTATTTGATTTTTAATTTTATTATAAAGTTGACTGTATTACAACGAATCTGGAGTACGACAAATCTGGATTACGACAAATCTGGATTACGACAAATCTGGAGTATGTCGAATTCGGAACACGACGAATACGGAACAAACGATTTTAAGTAGTTTAGTTGGGGCCCTAATTTTTATTTTGCCCCAGGCCTTTGGTTACCTAGCTACGCCACTGATCACGATATTCAAAGCCTTCAAAAAATCCATGTCATTAGTTGCTCAATCTGACACAAGTCGCGAAGCAGTGCAGTGGCAATGCAGCAGCAGTGGATATGGCAGTATGCCACAATTTTTAAGGGACTGGAATTGCTGTCAAACATGATCTAACTTTATACATAGTTATGAATGTGATGATATTGTGCTTACCTTGGTTCTTGTCAGTGCTGGTAGCGCGGGAGAAGCGCGGGCGGCGCGGCGTGCTGTCCTCGGCCGCTGCACACAACCCACCATAAGCTTGGGTTTCCTAACATAGCGGTACTGCAGTATGGAGGTCGTAATATAGCCGATACACGTCACTAAAGCCACACATAAGACGGCGTAGTTCCTTAAGATCATGATCTGCCCAAAAATCGACTTGTAACCACCGCATCGCCGCTATTCTAGGAAACCCAAGCTATAGACTGCCACCGCCCACCACGATACCACGACAACCACACTCGGAAGCAACCACTTACTACACTTTATTAACCAACACAATAACTCTATTCGGGGAAAACTAGGCATTTACCTAATGAAATGCCTTTAGACTGCGCCACTATCATTATTGTTGTTAATTTATCATTATGACCTTATCATATGTGTCACAAAGGGTTTTAAGTTTGTTTTTAGTAAAAAATATTTAGGGTTTTATATTTCAACGAAATTCTACTAAAGCTTGAATGTAACCCATATTAAACGAAAGGTTCACCAAACAACAAGCTGTGCCTTGTTGCTAAGACATCATCACAAGAAAATAACAAATTAAAGAAAAAAAACACATTTTTTAGTTTATTAGTATGAGCTGGCTATAATATATTCCGAAAAATAAAAATATACGCACATTGAAATTATACGCGATTCTTCTACGTATCGTGTAGGTATAGTCAAGTATGTGGCGAACTTGACGCCACAACTTGTACGCAATTTATTAATAGATACAAAATTTCCACTAATTTAAAGCCGCCATAGGAATTAAGATTTTATGATCAAATCGGCAAACTAAGTGTCAATTTATTTAAATATTTACTTTCATGTATTAAGATTGGTTGCTTCCGAAAATGTTAACCAGATTAGAATGAATGTCGTTTTGGCAGGTGAAGATAAGTTACAAAAAATGTATGGAAATGTCATAAAATTTGGAAAAGCACACTGCCTTGGTCGTGGATCGAAGTAGTCATGATGATTCATAATAAAAACGACAATGTTATTAATATTGACATGGCACATAAATGTACGTACGGAAAATATGTAACGTTGAAAATAAATATGACTGAATTTTATGGCCCAATTAAGTTCTAAAATAAATACATGAAATATGATCTTATGTAAAAAAAACTACATGCTTCAGTCAGTCGCTACTCTTAAGACTAAACATCAAAAATAATATTATTGCACACAGTTATAGCAAACCTCATGCTTTACTGTTGTATAATAATAAGCTACGACTCCAAGCCATTACGCAAAACGTTTACAACATTCTTGAAATCTCCTGTTCCTTTATTTTATTCGTTCGATGCTATAATAGATAAATAGGAAGCTATACTGCTTCATAAAGTGAAATAAGGTAGGTAAGTAACATTTACGTTTATCCATCTTGACCCACTTGTTTCGACAAACCATTGAAACGTTTGTAGGAGGGACGATCAGTGATCCTTTTGGGAAAGATGTATTTTATCAGTTCCCAGTTATACTTCTATAATGTCCTTTTCATGATCCGTTATAATGAGAAAAAAATACAAAAAATAAATCAAATAAAAAAAAACCCGACTGCTTCGTAAAAAAAAATAAACGGACACGTGTTTCGCTATTTTTCAAAAATCATCCCCTAAAGGGTCAAGAATGAGGTGACTAAAAGAGTTCTTTAAAAGAAAAGCTAGTTATTATTAAAAAATGGGTGCGTGTACTTATGTACGCGCGTGAGAAGTTATACTTCTTTGAGCGGTTAAGCAGACAGCTTCATACTGTTAATTTTGTGTCACAGATGCGCGCGCATCTTAAAATTTCACTCTCATCATTTTTTCATAACGCGCCTAAAGAAGTATAACTTCAACAAGTAAGTCCAGTAGTCGAGACTTTTTAAAATTGAATATTATTGAATAACATAACGATTTTTTCAACACATTTGCTCATAAAGTGGGTATTATGTCATTGTTTTAAGGTTCATAATGATATGTATTACCCAGCCCGTGAGTAATAAAAATAAAGCACTAGTACGTAATGGTTTTTTTTCTTTATTTTTCTGAACAAAGAGATCAGATCTTATTTTATATTTAAAATTAACTATTTGTAAATAAAAATATCGTCAGGGGTATCATGCTGATTTTTCTGTCCGGTAAATCAGATGTTGGTATATGGGTACGCGACCCCAACTTCCTGAGCTACTACTGACTCAAACCTTATCTTCCGAGAAAGTAGTATCCTTAAACCCCCCCCCCCCCCTATTCCTGTCCAATATCACAAATTACCTACCAACCTCCATATCCTTTCCCCTCCCTTTTCCTCTCCTAATCTTTAAAGACGCCAAGCCGCTTGGCCAGCGTGGCGTTTACGGCCAAAAACCCTTCTCCAAAAATTTATATATAAATGAGTAGCACAACAAAACCACGGCCTTCAGTCCCCGGCGGCCCCGCTATCCGTAGTTACGGCAGCGGCTATGGTTCCGGTAGTGGGGCAGAAGGTGCTAAGAATCTCCGGCAGCGATCTGGCTGCCAAACAATGACCCTGGCTACGCTTAATACTAGGACACTGAGCACAGATGATAGGCTTTTAGAATTAAAAGAGGAAGTACAGCACATAAATTGGGACTTAATAGGGCTATCTGAAGTAAGGAGGCAAGGTGAAGAACTAACACGCCTAGAGAGCGGCCATATGCTTTACCATAGAGGCCACGATCAATCAACTTATGGCGGGGTCGGCTTCTTGATCCATAAAAATCTTTACTCAGCAGTCCAAAACATAACGAGTGTATCCACAAGAGTCTGTTATGTTAATTTGACGCTGAGAAAACGATATGCGATAAAAGTCGTGCAAGTATATGCCCCAACTTCAGATCATAAAGAAGAAGAAATAGAGGCCTTCTATGAGGAAGTAGAGAGAGCATGTCGTGAGAACCCCTGCTGCTACACAGTAGTGATGGGCGATTTTAATGCCAAAATAGGCCCCCAAGCAAGAAGTGAGACATCGGTGGGAAAATTTGGGCTAGGTAGTCGAAATCCACGTGGACAAACACTGGTAAACTTTCTTGAACACCACCATCTTTACGCTATGAATACATTTTTCAAAAAGCGCCCCTCAAGAAAGTGGACCTGGGCTAGCCCAGACGGTAGGACGAAAAATGAAATCGATTATATACTAAGCTCACACAAGTCAAACGTAACCGATGTATCTGTGTTGAGTCATTTTAAAACTAGCAGCGATCACCGCCTGGTGAGAGCCACATTTAGGTATAGCCTACCTAAAGAAAGAGTTAAATTGGTGAAGTCATCCAGCCCAATATATGATCCACAGAACTATAAATTCCTACAAAAAGAATTTCAGCTGGAATTAAAAAACTCTTTTGAAGGGCTTATAGAAGAGAACCAAAATGTGGACTCACTAAACGACACGCTTTGCAAAGTTATTACTCAAGCCACGAAGAAGCATATAGGGGGGATGAGACCACCTAAAGAGGCAAAATTGACACCCGAAACTCTGTCTCTGCTTTCTCGGAGAAGAGACATGAAGAACAGCACCACGTCGAACCTGAGAGAGCTCAATGACATTAATAAGGCTATAAGAAAGGCAATCCGCAATGACATCAGAGCTTGGAATACCCGAATTATTGCTAAAACCATCCAAGACAATAGGGGCCCAAAAGTCTTCAGAAAGAAGCTAAGCAGAAACAAGATGGAGATAAGCAAGCTCGCGGATAGTGCCGGTAATATTGTGACGGACCGTGACAGGATCCTACAGATTGTTGAGGAGTTTTACGGGAATTTGTATACATCCAAAGCACAGGAACCCACCTCACCAGATGCAGCAGATCCCAGAGCAGTACCTGTAGAGCGCTGCGATGAGAGTGATCTTCCTCCGATCACGTCAGACGAAGTGAAGTGCGCTCTTTACAAGATGAAACGCGGAAAAGCATCTGGAGAGGACGGGGTGCATGTTGAGATGCTACAGGCGGGCGGAGAGCCAGTCTTGAACGTTCTTGTAAAACTTTTTAACACCGTTCTTTCAGAGGGGGTTACACCCGGTTCCTGGAAAACAGCTGTTGTCGCGATCCTCCATAAAAAGTGAGACAAATCCAAATTGTCTTATTACCGCCCTATTAGCCTTCTCTCTCAAGTTTACAAATTGTTTGCCAAGGTTCTGTGCCACCGTCTGACAATCATCCTAGACGAATACCAACCCGTCGAACAAGCTGGCTTCCGGAGCAGATACTCAACAATGGACCACATTCATGCCGTCAGGCAGTTGATGGAGAAGTGCAAAGAGTACGATCGGCCATTGTGTTTTGCCTTCATCGACTACGAGAAGGCTTTCGACAGTGTCGAACACTGGGCTGTGTTTCACTCTCTACATCGCTGCGGTATTGACAAGCGGTATGTGGATATCCTCCGGGAGCTATACGGGTCCGCGACCATGCAGGTGCGCATGCATAGGAACACCAACCCTGTGTCAATTGACCGGGGTGTCCGCCAAGGAGACAATCTCTCGCCCAAACTCTTCAACTGCGTCCTAGAGGATGTGGTGAAGACCTTGGATTGGAGCAAGAGAGGTGTTAACATCAACGGGGCAAACATGACGCACTTGAGGTTCGCGGATGATTTAATTCTCGTCGCCGAAAGCGTATTAGATCTTCAGAAAATGCTCGCAGAACTGCATGAAGCTTCCCTAAAGATCGGTCTCAGGATGAACATGTCCAAGACCAAGATCATGACAAATCGCTCTGTACGCTTACCAAATATAACCGTTGGTCATGAAACCATCCAGGTGGTTAGCGATTATGTTTACCTTGGACAGCGTTTATCTTTTGAACGAGATGCCCAGGTAAAGGAGATCGAAAGACGCATCGGTCTAGGGTGGGCTGCCTTCGGAAAACTGAATGAGGTTTTCAATTCCAAACTTCCACAATGCCTAAAAACCAAGGTGTTTAACCAATGTGTCTTGCCTATCCTCACCTATGGTGCCGAAACATGGACGCTCACTAAGCAAAATATGCATAAGATAAAGGTGGCACAAAGAGCAATGGAGCGTTCTATGTTAGGTATCTCTCTCGTTGACCGTGTACCAAACGTGGAAATTAGACGGAAAACTAGAGTCGAAGACGTAGGGAAGCGGATAACGGGATTACGGTGGAGATGGGCAGGACACTTGGCTAGGAGGGACGACGGACGGTGGACCAAGGCAGTCACAGAATGGTGGCCAAGGGGAGCGATAAGGCCAGTGGGCAGACCACCAGCCCGATGGTCAGACGATTTCGTCAAATTGACGGGACCTCTATGGATGAGGTTAGCACAGGACCGTGACGATTGGCGCTATAGAGAAGAGGCCTATACCCAGCAGTGGGTTGATGTGGGCTGAATATGATGATGATGATGATGAAATAAAAATATAATTCCACTAAATCATTTAAATGTAACAGAAAATTAATCATTTATTTATGCTAAAACGTGAAAATATATAGTTAAGATTTTTTTTTATTTGGCTGTATGGCATACTTGTCAATGTGAATCTCATTTTGCGAGCGAAAAAAGAAAAAAATAATCGCGCCTCTTTACAGATGATTTCACTTGGTTTTCACAAACGGCATTTGTATTAATAAGATTGTTATTATAGACAGAAATACAACACAAAAAATGTCTTCAAGTGCAGAACAGGAAACCTACTTTCCGAGGCGCAACATGCAAGTGATAGCAAGTTGCCGTCAATATCAAAGGAAAGTTTTTATTTATTTCTTTCCTCGCAAATGTGTTGAAAAACGTCGTATGACACGCGTGCGCATTAAATATTACATTCTCGGCTCCGTTGAGCCCTCGCCTTCGGCTCGGGCTCTAAACTCGCCTCTAATGTAATATCCAACTAAGCACACTTGTAGCATAATGTACTATTACCGGACTGCGCGACGCAAAGGAGGGTAATGTGTTTATCAGCCTATGTATGTATGTACCTTTTTGGCACTATTTAGACCAAACGCGTGGGCCGATTTTGATAAGTGATACGTCGTTGGATTTGTCATGACGGCGCGAATGTCATAGAAAGTATAAAAATAAGGAAAAATCAAAATGGCCGATTTTGGACGCCATATTGTGAAAAAGAAAAAAATGAAAATCGACGAACTATGTCAAGTGGGGTATCGTTGAATAGGTATTTAAAAAATCATTGTTAGGTTTAGGTTTTACCGTTTAGGATCTATAACGATTTAAAGTTGTTTAGTAACGATTCTCAATTAAATGTAGGCTTTTGATTCGAAAATTGTACTTACAATTTTTGTGCAAGTGAAATATACACAGCTGATGAGAAAAACCAATAAACAAATATAAATATCTGACCTTAACTAAAAAGAATAAATAATATAAATTAATTCAAAAATTAAAAAAACCTGCCTGCTTACTAATTTCATACTTTCTATGACATTTGCGCCGTCATGACGAATCAAACGTCGTATCATTTATCAAATTCGGTCCACGCGTTCGGTCTAAATAGTGCCACAAAGGTACAAACCCACATACATGCATACATAGGCTGATAAACACATTACCCTCTTTTGCGTCGCGCAGTCGGGTAAATAACTTTACGGTTATTTTTTTAAATTGTATATAATGTTATATGTATACTGAGTTTTTTCGTCGACCCTTTCTGTTTATCATTAATAGTAACTCATCCTGGCTTCGCTTGTTTGTACTAGCTTTCCGCCCGCGTAGACGTAGGATAAAATGTCCAGAATCAGTTCAGTAGTTTAGGCGTGAAAGACGGACAGAGTTTCTTTGGCATTTATAATATTAATTAGTGAGGATTAGGGTACTTTGATCGTGAATGCAGTCTTCTACTTCCATAGTGGGATGCAATGCAATACAGAAAACTGACGATAACAAAATCCAAGGAAATAGTTTGGTGTTGCAGCTACATATCCATCACTTTCATACTTTAATTCATTACAACACTCGATAGATAAAGAATTGATGTTGTGTGAAGACTGATGCATCACACCTATTCACATAAAACATGGCTGTGTCTACTACGCCACAGTCATTCCCTGATTTTTTTACTAGCGTTCCGACCGCGACATCGTTAGCGGGGAAAGCAGCCAATACCAGTCTCCAGCCATCCGACACTCCTTATATATAAAAAAAACAAGCCGATCTGTTGCTCCGTCAGGACAAACACACATTTTCACATTTATATGACAATATTAGCCACGTAACTTGGAAGCTGCTTGACAAAGGCCAATGTTTTATAGAGTAACCCTAACATTAATAAGGAGGTCAGGATACTTACCCTAAAATGAAAAAACTAAAAATTAAAAATTTTGTAACACCCCCGACATTTATCGCTTATAACTCTCAAACGACTAATAGCTCAGTCTGTAGGTAGTTTTGCATTGCAAAAGGTGGCGTAGAAAATGTTTTGACACAATATTGTTTAGGTATGGCAGGTAATAAAAATCCAAGTTCTCGACCTTGGAGGACCCAGGCGTTAGCCGCCATCTTGAATTAAAGGTGCCAAAATTAGGTATATTTTAAATAACTTCTCAATTGTTTACTAAATCACAAAAGTGTCTATGAAGACAAAAACAAAATTGCCTAATTTTTTGCACATGATTATTCTGTAAGTCTTATAGGTAAAAAGTTACAAGCGAAATTCGGAGTCTCTAGACCCAGCGGTTTGGGCTGTGCATTGATATGTCAGTCAGTTAACCCCCTTAATCCCTTTAGGGGTAGAATTTCCAAAATCGCTGATATACGTGTTCATTATTTTTTAATCATCAGCCTACATACGAAGTTCTAAGATCCTAACTTCAAAATTCACGGACTTTCATACAAACTTTCATCCACTATTTAACCCCCTTAGGGGTGGAATTTCCAAAAATTGCTCCTTAGTGGATGCCTACACTACATAAGGTATCTATGTGCAAAATTTCAAGTCCGTAAGTCCAGCGGTTTGGGCTGTGCGTTGTGTATCCCCCGTCAGTTTATCATTTTATATACACTCGGCTTCAAAAAAATCGCACGTCCGTAAAAATAGGCTTTAAGCACTGTTAATCCTTAAGACAAGCAGTTATTCGTAGCAATATTGGTATCATTTGAGAGCCCTATAAAAACTCTTTAAAAAAATATCCATTTCATTTGATTAAAGAAAAAGCTTGACACTTTAAGTCACTGTGAATGACAATGGAACTGATTCTCCTCTTCAAATTTTGTTTGTATTGTTTTGTTTTTTGGGTATAAAAGGGTCGATACAGCTTATTGGGGGATAAATTTGCTACCAACAGTCGAAGAAGACACAGAAGAATATCTTTCATCAGAAAAACGTCCTTGAAGATGGACACTACTGCTGCTGAAGCCGTCCAAGTTATCGCACTACTGCAATCAGGACTACGTCAGTGTGATGTTGCTCGGCAATTGCACTTGAGTCGCTTTTCTGTTCGAAGAGTGTACCAGCGGTTCCTGCAGACCGGTGGCTTTGTCCGAAGGCGTGGGTCTGATAGAAATCGCTGCACTTCTGCGAGAGATGACCGATTCGTCGTATCGAAGTCTTTGAGAAATCGGTTCTCTAATGCTGTTGAGTTGCAACAGCAGCTTCAAGCAGTTCGTAGAAGGGCCGTGAGTGTCTCTATAGTTAGAAGAAGACTAAAGGAGAGAAATATTGTGGCTGGAAGACCTGCCACGGGTCCAAAATTAACCGCAGCGCATCGGCGAGCACGCCTGCAATTTGCTCGCGCCCACGTCAATTGGACCCTGGACCAATGGAGAGCTGTTCTCTTCTCAGACGAAACGAGAGTGTACCTTTTCTGCAACGATAGACGCAAAAGAGTATACAGAAGACAATGGGAACGTTTTGCCCAAGCCTGCATCCAAGAGACGGTAGAATACGGGGGCGGTTCCTGCATGTTCTGGGGCGGCATATCTGCCGACGGCAAAACTGAACTTTCTTGCGTCTCTCGGACCGGCGGTGCTCGCGGGCAAGGGTCGATGACTGCTCACCGGTACATCACAGAGATCCTGGAAGAACATGTGGTCCCCTATGCTGGATTTATTGGCGACGGGTTCACATTAATGCACGATAACGCTCGCGCGCACACTGCTGGAATTGTGCAGGGCTACTTTCAATAGGTTGGGATCCCTGTCATTCAGTGGCCAGCGAGAAGTCCAGATCTGAACCCGATAGAGCACCTCTGGGACCAGCTGAAACGCAAGGTTAGATCCCGTGATCCCGCTCCCGCGACTCTTCAGGAGCTCCAAGACGCCGTTATTGAGGAATGGGACAGAATCCCTCAAGAAGAGGTCCTAAAGTTGGTGCGATCCATGAGGGAGCGCATGGAAGACGTCATTAGGGCTAGGGGGGGTAACACTAGGTTTTAGGTTAGTTTTAAGCAACTTTGTTTTGAAAAATTAATCAGATTTCATTAGGGTTTTTTAAGGATTTTTATTGTTTTGTAAATTTTTCTCAGTTCCAATAAAAAACATTGAATTAATTATTGAATGAATGAATGAATGAATGAATGAATAAATTCTTTATTGCACACGTAAACAAAAACATTATGGAGAATTTACATTAGTGCAAAAGGCGGCCTTATCACTAAAAGTGATCTCTTCCAGACAACCCTTTGGCTGAAAGGAATTAATTATTGTTTTCGCATTCTCTGTTTCCTTACCTTTCAAATGATACCGAACATTACCAATATTTCATAATACAAATACGATTGAAAGATGTTTAAAATAGATTTCTTAAAAGGTGCGATTTTTTTGAAGCCGAGTGTATTAGATTTTTGTAAATATTATTATTTCCGTCGCTTGTAACTTTTTACCTTTAAGACTTACAGAATAATCATGTATGCAAAAAATTTAGGCAATTTTGTCTTCTTTGAACCTTTCATAGACACTTTTGTGATTTAGGAAACAATTGAGAAGTTATTTAAAATATACCTAATTTTGGCACCTTCAATTCACGATGGCGGCTAACGCCTGGGTCCTCCAAGGTCGAGAACTTGGATTTTTATTAACCTGCCATACCTAGACAATATTGTGTCAAAACATTTTCTACGCCACCTTTTGCAATGCAAAGGCCTTTGCATATCCCCACAGACTGAGCTATAAACCGATGCGGCGATTCTGATCAAATATAGCTAAGAACCATCTCGATTCTCTATAGAGTCTCTATAGAGAAAAAGGCACAGGTGGGGGGATAAGTCCACTAATTTGGGACTGTTTCACAAAAAAAATGTTTAGCCGGGGGTTAAAAATTAGCTTAACAGATCGAAGCGAGCTGCACGTGTCACGGTACCTTGATGGTCGTTGTCCTGCGCGGCGTGTGCGTCGCGAGCGTGCGCGTGCGCGGCGGGCGGCGGCGCGAACACGTCGTCGTCGGCGCCGTTGAGCGCGGCGTCGTCCCGCAGCAGCAGCGCCGCCCCGGGCCGCTGCGACAGCGTGAAGAAGTCGCCCGAGCCCGCGCCCATCGCCTCCAAAGCACCCGCGCTCTCGAAGTACTCGTCCAGCACTAGCTTCGCAGTCTACAAACATTCATTATACCTCAGTCCGATTTTTTTTATTCCCAGTAGTTCTATTCGGAAAAAAACTGTTGACCGAACTATAGGGACTTTGGGTTATCTTAGGCCTCTAGCAGACGGCGTATTTTAAACGCGCCGACTACACACAGATGACGCGCGTGTGCGCGCTTCAAACGCGATTTGAACGCAACCTTGTAATCTCAGCACACGGGGCGATCGTGAAACGTGCGTTTACACAGATACAGCGATACAAACGCCTTCCTCCGACCTTTTGTACGCGCTTCAAACGAGTTTCGAACGCACTTCACACGCGCGTTTAAATCTATTAAAACGCAAAAATCGGCATCTACGGCGCTGAAAACGCGCGTTCCTTCGTGTTTAATAAAATACGCCGTGTGCTAGGGGTCTTAGTGCTACAAAATCGTCGTCCTCGTCTGCTAACGGTTCACCCTCCTGATTAACGAACGAGGGTCTGACGTAACTACAACCCATACAGCGTTTCTTTATTTATGATTTATTTATGATTAAAATACTTAAAATATTTGAAATAAATAATCCATGTGGTGATCGGTTAAGAATAACATCTCTTTCGTTGGGAGTCGTAGGAGGCGACTAAGGAAACGCAAATGAGACCTGCCTCCTATAAAAAAATCCCTTACAACCTATATTTCGTTTTACTGAAGAATAGAAAGTTAATTGCAAATTGGTGACGACGCGGATAAACTCGGTGTTACGTATACGTCGACTGAATTGAGCAAAGACCTCGTTGCAAGCCTTGTATGTACAAATTACTAGTTGGAATCTACACAAAAAAAACTGTAAAACGACAAAACAGAAAAAGCCTTTGGAAGCTGCATAGTGCTCCAGAAACAAAGTGTATTCTACTTAGTTAGGTTAGGCGTTACATGTATTCCTTACCTTGACAAGATCCAAATTATGACCCGTGATCTTGATGGAATGTTGCCCAAAAGTCACAGTGTACTTATATTCTCCTAATGCGGCGTCGTTCGTAGAAAAACTATGAAGTAAAGCCCGGGAATTGTTATGCGGAGATTTCTAGAAACAGAACGGAAAGAAATACAGAATATATGGTTGCAGATTTTTAAGAAAATAAAGCAAACATATTAATTAACTATATCAAATTATATCAATAAAATATTCAAGATAAATAAATCCGGGCGTTCAGCGAGCTCTTCAGCCGCATATTTCCCTTAGTCGACTTTGTGAACAAACGAACCGGACTGAAACTTAGGAGTTGCGCGTATTACTTGCTCTTCTCATGCCCATTTTCTTTAGCTCCTTACTCATTGAGATCGTGCCTCGTTCTCTCCCTCTATTTTATGCTATTCTTTTTTCCTCCAGTCACAAAAGCGACTCATTGCCCCGGATTGTTTCGTATCAAGTGAGGGTTGCATTGAGAACTATACTAAACAAAACTGATATTTTATACCACATAAAACACACAAATAAAATAATCCGACCGCTTACTCAGTACTCAGTACCCTGACTAGGGTTTAGCTGAAAACCGGTGTTGTTGCTCCTGCTCCAACGCATGCTAAGTTGAGTACTATTTGACACTGGAAGGCCTAGCAAGGTGGACCTACAATCTGACAAACATTACTGAAAGCTACTGTCCTTGGGTTAAATATATTTGTGTGCTGGAGAAATAAAATTATGTCTTTGTCTACTGGATACAAGAAGCGCTCGTAGCCCAGTGGCTCTCGCTGATCTCAACCGATCAGTGAGGTTAAGCAACGTACACAGAGGCAAGGAACCTGATGGGTGACCAAAGTGGAAATTTATCACGAGCGTTTCCGTGCTTCGGAGGGCACGTTAAGCTGTCGGTCCCGGCTGTTGTCGATTGACTACAGTCGTTCAAACCAAGTCAGAGGCCATTGTGCGGTTTGAAAACTCTGGACACCAGGGTTAGCCAAGTTCGCCACATACTTGACTATACCTACACGATAAAAAGAAGACTGGATACGAGTGACACAGGACAGATGGATGCGCTTAAGTCCAGCAGTGGGTCTCTTGCGGCTGATATAATGATGCTGCAGTGTATATTATCTGTCTTATAAATGTATAGTGAGCTGACCTCCCTCGGGCGAGGCGGCTCGTCGGAGCCGGCGGAGTCGAGCGAGGCGCGCGACTCGCACAGCGGCGCGTCCAGCGAGCCCTCCAGCCGCACAGGCGACGCGTTGCGCCGGATCGTATCGCCTATCAAGTGCTTGGCGTGGCTGGTTAAAACAATTGGGTAGATGTTAAGATAATTATAATCTATTTACATCCATAATTTGACAAGAGATTTAATCACATTTGAAAATAGTCGAAAAATAAAAAATTGACAGCCTATCAGACGTTTTTGTCTGTCACTTCCTTACAAAAAGAAACTGTCTTGAATTTATATGGCGGTACTCAATTGTGACGTCGTCTTTAGTTTTTTGTCTGAGTGTTTTGAACATTCACATTTTTCTTATTTTTACAGATATTAAAAAAATCTATGCTTCAGTTTAAATAATAATAAAAAAATTGCCATCTACCCCACTACCTCTGAATCCCTAACTTCACCGGCACTGTGCCGCCTTTTAGACAAGATTGGACTAGAAATGTCACTCTATGCTATGCGCATATTAATTAGAAAACGAAAATGACATTATTCATTCATGTGATCACTGGAGACACCTACATCAATAGTTTTGGCCTCTGAACTCGCCTTACCTCTCTTTGTATGGCGGCCATCTTAAAAAATGGTAGGATTAATATTTTAGTATTTTTATGTCTGAATTGTAAACTCATATGGAGAGTATACAATTTTATCAATAAAATGAATGATAAATACATTTAAAAAATGGCAGAATCTAAATACCGACCCCATATTCGGAATGTGTTCCCAAATACACCTGTAAACTGAATTTCGTCCGAACGGGAGCAACTAGCTAAAAATGTAGCCTAAGGCACTCTCCAGCCCTCCAATTATCTTTGTACAGAGGCCAGCGCATCAGGTTACTCCATTTTCATAGCAAAACCGCTCTTATCACAACAGCACAGAGTGCACGCGTGTGGTAACCTGAGCTGCGGCCGTCAAAAAATCACGTCGATCTGTTGCTCCGTTTCGAGCAACAGATCGCACTTTCCAAATTATGATATTAAAATAAGTAAGGATTAATAATATTCTATTATTTTAGTAAGGATTAATAATATTCTATTATTTTAAGACTTTCAATTATTTTTCTTCATAAACTGTGACCATTTGTTTCTGGATTCCGTGATTTCATAGGCTTTTGTTGTAGAACCTAGCCAGATAAAACAAAAGACTAGGAGGAAGACAGTTATTTCCTGTGCATACTTACTTCACATTTTCTTCGTTAGGTCCGGTGATTTGCACCAGGCGCTCCTTAGCACCAGGACTCACTGAAAACACGCCAATATTTTCAGTAATCTCACCTACATTCGAGACAATGTTAGTATTTTGAACGGCATTATTTTCCAAGCCTTAAGCTAGATGCATCTGTTAGGCGATGACATGTGATTTGTTTATTTGTTAATTAGGTAGTAGATTTAGTCAACAACCCTTTTCATGAAATATACACAAGTTAGTAAGGCACACGTTTATTAAAATTAGACATAAAAGTTATGTAAGGGGCCATCATAAATTATGTCACACGAATTTCATGATTTTTGACCCCCCCCCCGTCCTTGTCACAGCTGGTCACATTTGTGAGACTCCCCCCTCCCTAGTGTGACGTCATACATTTTGCAATTTTACATCTAGTAGGTAATTATTGAATAAAAAAAGCAGTTAAGGCTTTAATAAGGCCGCCTTGTTGTACACTATGTTTTATGTTCTGTTAATTTTTATTTTTTTAAAAACGCTTCACACTCAAAGGCCCACATTAAGGTTTTCCCTTGTGTCGTGGGTCCCTTGGAACACACAAAGACAGACACAAACAGCCATGACCCGAGAACAAACATTTTACACAAATATTTGCCCCGACTGGGAATCGAACTCAGGACCCGCTGATCGAGAGGCAGCGTCACTACCACTCGACCAAACCGGCCGGCAGTAATGTATGTCTTTGTGTGCAAATAAAGTATATTGTATTGTATTGTTCTGAAATAAGTTATGTTTCCATTTAAATTATTTTTTAATTAAATTAACATCAAAAGTAACATTTCAAGAAATTAACAATTTGAACCTTATGTTTATACAGATAGAGTTGCAAATGTATTTGAGATTTTCGTTAATAGTTCAAAGTTCGTGTTTTAACCCTTAGATTAAAATAGATTTTGAAATTAGACGTCACGAAATGAAGGACCCCTCCCACCCCCTTGTCACACAATATCACACTTCATTGACCCCCTCCCTCCCCCTTAACGTGTGACGTAATTTATGGATGGTCCCTAATTTGTAACTATAAATTGAAAAGTTATCACTGAGATTAGTCACTAAGGTCTTAGAAATTCTAAGTTAGAATGTTCTTTAATATGCTATGTATTATAAATAGCTCTCCTTTAAAGTGTTAACTTTTGGTGTATGATAGAGAAAATCTGGCAGTAAGTAAGGAAGCAGACATGATTGAGGAAAGTTAGAGTGAGCGTTGAGGAGTTTATGAGGAGCCCGGCAAACCATGCGTAAGCGCGCCGGCAAACCATCCCGTGCGTTCGTACCTCGCTGAAACGATATAATCGTGTCACTTAGCTCCTCGATCATGTGCACCCGCCTGCCCTTGATACCCATCACTGCAACACCACAACACAACTTCAGACGAGCCGCCCGCGCCGACAACTACATACTTTCATTGTCCTCTATACACTGATATTCTATTTCAAATTTTTTGTCAAGTTCTTGATAATGGAAAATATACTATTTGAAAAGTTGATGATAATTATTAATTTCATCACGTATATTAATTTTATGTTCTAAATTAATATATGGGGTGACTCAAAATTTTCTAGCGAAACTTTAGGGGGCGATTATCCCCATGAAACAGAACAACTTTACCCAAGGAACCTATATGAAATTCTCAAAAAAAATCTTTGCTTCCCAAAGGTAAATCAGCTGAACCCACGAGTTGTATAGAGGCAATATTTTTTTTTCATATTTCGACCTATGTTCCTCTGGGATAGTTGTAGTTTCGTTGGCCGATTTACATCCTTGATTTTCGCTAGTTAATTTAAAGCCACCCAAAATGTAATAAAATAACCAAAGCTTTTTTCTTTGTTTTTTCTACTAGAATATCAGCATTAAGATAGCAATTTGGGCAACCTAAAAAAGATTCTAATAAAAAATAAAATCATTTACTTAGAATACACTAACTAAATATTTGTGTCGGGAAACCTCAAGCTACAAGACTTTCAAGGTACAATCTTATCAGCATGCATCATAAAAAAACTACACATACATAATTTAACTAAATAAACAGTATAATAACAGATAAGCTGTACTTTATGTAGTCATGCATTGTTTCCCTTGCTTATTGACATTCGTAAATTACTTATCATGCAACCCATTTGAGTTTCTAGAGATAATTTAATGCTTCCAAGATATTTTTAACAGCACAAATAGCCCTAAGATTGAAAGAATCAAGTTTAAAAATTTAACAGTTTCCAATATTATTTATACAGGGTTATTGGAATTCAGGTAATTACATAAAAATTACTTTATATGTAACAATCTATGGATATTAAAGAAACAGTTTAGAACCACAGACGACCATTTGATGAACAAGTTTATAAGATAATATTGTTTAAGATTCTCGCGGTTATTTTCACTAGTTTTAAACATATTATAACAAGTTCTCACCACAATTTGTTTTAAAAGAGGATCCGATATTTCGGTGCTGTTGCAAGTACTAATTTAAAACAAAAATCGTAGTAAGAATATTATAACATATGTTTAAAACTAGTGAAGATTTAGACTTAGTAACTACCTGAAACTTGGTAAACGTCTACCAATAAACCTGTATGTTGATCGTTTAATCACCTAGTTATAAAAAGAGCCTACCTTTTCCAGAATCAGCGTTCCTGATGACGACCTCATCCTTGGAGTAGTTCTTGCCGGGGATCTTGGTGGGTTTGGGGAACTTGCCCGAGGGCTTGATGACCTCACCCGGCCCCAGCAGCGCGGGCGGCTCGGCCGGCGCAGCCAGCGTGGGGGACACCGAGCCGCCGCCGCCGCCCTCCATCGTCGGCACCAGGAGTGGCTGCAATTTACACATTAACTAGCGACCCACGACTTCGCTGGCATGGAAAGACTGTGTCAGTGCAGTACCACTAAATCTACCCACTAAATTTAATCCAAATCTGGTCAATGGTTGAGGCCTGAAAGAGGAACAAACAAATATACTTTCTTATTTATGATATTATTTGGGACTTAAACACTTAGACTTGAAGCAAACATCTTTTTATACAAATATTTACTCCGACAGGAAATCGAAGCTAGGAACTGTCAATGCAGAGGCAGTTTTACTAGTCCCTGAACATTAGACACGAAATTTTAACACATATTTCATTTCTAAGGACTTGTTAAGAAACGCAGTGCTTTGCAAGGCGCGCGTAACAAGTGAGGCGCGATTTTACTATCGCTCAATGAGACAGAGACAACTGAATGATATGTCCTATCCTTACTCAATATTCTAAATCCGGTAAGGCCAGTCTTTAGACGTTATTTTATTGAGAGGAAGGACCAAAGAATGACAACTAGGGTACTTTACATATAATAAAGTCGCTGGTGGAAAGCTGATAAAAATAAACTTCAGAGCCTTATGTTTTTGTTAAACTGCCTTAATGCTTATGAATTGATTTCCAGTGTATCTGATAAGAGTCATAATTTTCGTAAATGACGTAATTCACCGTTTTTCTTGAATGTTTACCAATAAAACATGTTATCACAATAAATATTGCCTACAGAAGACATACATGTCAAAATAGCTGATTAGTAATCTTGATTTAGTGCCAAATCTGCGCCAGTGTACTAAGTGTTCAGTATAGATGCATGACTACAAATCTCAGAAGATTTATATGATATAGAAAAATATTTTGGTGGATATGCAGATTTTTTTGATATATAGTTTTGGAAGTAATTAATGGATTAACAAGAAAAACACTTTATTAATCCATTTATTTGAATAGAAATACTTTGATCTAACCATTGTTATATTACGATGCTGATAGCGGCGTTAAGAAAGGACAAACAATTTCACGCATATTGTATGGTTAAAGATGATAAAATTTTCAATCCATCTCCAGTAAATCTTTCAAAATAGAAATTAGATATTATATTACCTCAGCATGCGTGCCACGGTGCCTATAATACTGACTCATGTAGTCAGAGCCTTGCCAATGTTTGGCGCGCAACTCGATTAGCTCCAAAAGGTGAAGTCGAGTTTTCTTATCCAATCGTTCGTCTTGTGATCCATTGCGGAACACAACAAAATACCTGCAAAGTTAACACAACTTTGTGAACTTTATGAAATGAACCATAAAAACTTAAGAAATTTTTTTAAATAGTAGAACTGAGTTAAATCATATCAAGACCAAAATGAAAACATTTTCAATTCCAATATGTAATAAAACACAGTTAAATATGACTACCTAATACATTTTCCTAGTTGAAATCTCAAAATGCATTCATAAAGTTCTAGTCTAGGCTGAACATGGAGATCAGTTAATAATTCCGTCTCTTAATGAAGATGTTGGAGTTTAACCTGCCAAAAAATAATTACCTATCAAGAAAGTCCTTGAAAAGTGCTTCGAGCTGAGCGCCGTAAAGCTTGAGGTTAGAGTACATGGTCGCTACATTGCTTTGAAGCGCACGGTCGTAGTTACCCTGCATCATTTGGTACGCCACAGCCTCCGTCAATACAATCAGGTCATCTACTGGAAATTGCAATGCATCTCTGTGTATTAAATTTATAAGAACAAATAACTTGGAAATTTTTACACTAAATTGAAATGATGAGTTTGATGACTCCTGAAATACCCTTTTTAACAAGCAAATTACATTTTTATTAAATGTTTGTAAAGTTTAATTTTATTGTTTACATTGTTGATAGTATATGATAAAGAAAAGTTAGGAAATTTTTCGACTTTGCCAGCAACTTTGCGTTCAGTTATAATCACAAATGATTCAATATTGCATGCCTTGTCTGTAGCATGATGAATTTTAGACAGACTCAATAGTTACACTATGTGAGCACTGAATGTAGGTCAAACCATTTGATCAAACAAAGAAACATGTTCGTTCAATATCATATTCAGTGATAAACTGGATTTTAGATCAAGAATTGAATCATACATTGGTAACTAAACCAAAGTAGTGTTTACTAAAACCAATAATTTGAGAACAAATTCTTAAAAGGGTTCACCTATGTTGATGCACAATTAATAAGTGCATTATTTAATTTAGTATGCTGATATGGCAGGGTTTAGTGTGCTAATATGTCAATGGCTTTATAAATGCCATTAAACAGGCAATATACATGCAAGGGATTTAGCAACCTCTTAACACTTAGAAACTTAACTCAGATATCAAATAATAGTGTGACCACTGACCAACCATTAAAGCGAATAGGTTAGTGCATCATTTACTGCACCTTAATAATTTCATTATTTGGACATTAAGTGTTATGCAGTTAAGCCCTAGCAAGTAATTAACCACTGCAAAAAGTCATGATACAATAATGCAACATGTTTCATGCATGCACATGATACTTTTTTTAGCTGGTTTCAAACTGGTTTCATTTTGTAAACAAACTTCATTACAGACATAAGTCACAGATATTAAGTTGATATTATTTGTGCTAAAAATGATAATAATGAAAACTGTTCTAGTTGAAAAACTCCAATCGTAATCTATTTAGAAACAAATATCCTAAAATTGGTCACTGGGGCTTTTTTCACAGCACATGCTTGGTTGTCTTGATGATCAGCTATAACACTTTCCGTAAGATGCCTAACAGAATTTACTTCTCCATTATGATGCTTACCAGAATTTATTTTGACATCCAACACGGAATTGCGGTTGTGTGCGGTGCTGGTCGTAGATTTCAGGGGTCTGGGCACTTCCAGTTTTTTAACCGTGCGGGTCATTTTCGTTAGGGTCGACATGGTGCTGCACAACAAACAATATTGTGTAGTATTGATACTTTCACAGCAAGAGTTTTCAAATCGCTACAAATTATCAAACGAGCTACACTGACGGACAATGATTTGTCACATTTTTGTGCTGAGGATATGAGTAACCTTGTGTTAATTGTGAACAATGAAACTAACTAATGAAGAAATCGACGGAAAACTCACTCATCCATGGCGACTGCGCCTCGATGCAGTATATGCACACTAGAACCACTATTATAGCAAAATCGCGTGGAAAGTGAAAGTGATGACAATGATCCTAGCGAATAAATTCGGAACAAATCCAATACGTGTTCATTACTCGTACACTGGTTTTTCGTACAATAAAAATGGTTTAGCTGAAAAAATTTTGACTTTGAAGAAGATTAAATATTTTGCTCGATGAAAAACATTTAGACAAAACAATTGAAAACCATGGAACACGATGAAATAAGAAATAAACAAGAAAACTCACCTGGCTACGCCATTAATTCGCAATAAAAATAAAATCGAATAGAGTTGAACTAGTCACTCGAGATATGATTATTCCAAAGTTTTAAATTGGCTTTTCTGATATATTTGCAAACAATAGAACACAAAAATTGTGGTTTTAGGATTACCTTAAATTGATTTAATTCTTTATTTGCTAATTTTATGCATTTTAATTCACATAAAAACCGGTAACAAAATCTAAAAATCGGTTAAATAATTTCTATCGATACATTTTCTTTAATCTAATTTACACCTCTAGTATCCAGTATTGCCAGAAAATTTAAAGATTAAAAATAGTAGAAATTTTATCCTTACATGTGAGTGTGTTTGTTTGTCAGTTTATTTGTCCTTTCTTCAGTTCAGGCCTGAACTGAACGATTCGCACCATTCGTTAGTTGGAGGGCTGGAGAGCAACATAGGCAACTTACCCACCTGAACGAAGTCTCGTTCTTCAAACATTAAAAAAGTTATAAAGTTAGCACTTATTATAATCAATTTTATAAAATAAAACAGCAAAGACAATTTTTTAAACATTAAAACTAAGTTAGAAAAAAGAAATCATCTTAGTAGGTAAACATTATTGTAATATTGTACATAGGAATTCATTGTTATCATAAATAGCGATGTAAAAAGTTTAATTAATTCACCTGAACTAAACGGTTCATTTCATACTTAATGTTATTGCATAAAACAGGTTTTACAAACTTTACTGCAGATAACTTACATATTAGTAATTACTTTACTGCTTGAGTGACCAAACTGCGTATTATGACGACTGACTTTGGGATGGATGGGAGAAATGTTGATTATCTTGGTAGATTTTTTTTTAAGCTGGCAGTCTAATTTCAGACACATTTGTCAAGTGTCATCGCGGGTGTGGAGTGTATCGTTTGTGTTTTTGTCTAAAAAATCTGATATGTCGTAAAATGTGCGGAAAGTATGCGAAAAAATTTAATAGGAAATTACCCTCAAATTACGACTCTAAGTTGGAAGTGGTTGTGTACAAATGAAGTGACGTAGTAACTTATTTAGCGTAATTTCATCAGGTACGTTATTCTATAATTAATTTTAAAAGTTTGTAAGCGTATGGGTAACGTTATGTTAATTTTTGTTCAATATCTCTTAGTTTCTGTGTACACTCTGTGACTGCTTCTTTAACTATCCTGATTTCCATAGAACTTAAGCTGCAATTAGTCAGACTAAATCGAAACTGTTTGTTATCGTGAAATCCGTTATTGCCAAGCTTTACGAAAAAATGTTGGTACTAAATTCTCTCAGGTTCTTATGAAAAGGTTTTTAAATAGAAGATAGGAAGAGATCCACAACAAAAATAGTGCAATCATTACTTGTTATTTTAAACCAATAAAAAATAAATAATAAACCTAAATAGGTAGTGTGTAACAATTTTTGTTACTTGAATTGTGTGCGATAAAGTAGGTATATTATAAAGCCTGTTGTGTACAATAAAGCCAGTTTATTTTGTAAATAATTGTTAACAGTGGGTACATAAACAAACGGGCTTCTTCAGTTCAGGTGGATTATTTAGGTAAATTACTATTTTTATCTTCATTTCCACTTCGATTTTTCCCCATCATGTTTTAATTTCAGAAAATTTTTACTCTAATTTAAACAAAGGATATTTTTTACACTTTCAATTTGAATAAAATCCTGCTAGAGTATACAATTAAATCTTTTTTAATGAAAATATCTAATAGCAAACTTATTTGCTTCAGAATTATGTTACTTTTAAAATGTTAATGAATTAAAGCTGGATGAAAATCTTCTGTACCTTTTTGAATATCAGAATTTGTCAATAAATTGTATAACCAAAAGATCATTAGGCTCAACCAACATATGCAATTTTATTCTATCTTACTTGGTATATTTATCAAATATGGTGTGCTCATAGCTGTACAAGCAATATTTTTTGTTCCCAGTGTCACCATGGCCCAATACTACATAGTTTTGGCGTTGGTGCGGCTGGTTCTCCCAGTTGGGCTTATATTTAGTAAGTACACATACGATTATACTATAAATCTACCTACAGTACTTCTATTTTTTTTATTGTGGTTCGGCAAATTTCGTATTTCGAATAAGTAAGTTGATTTTCAAATGAGAAGAACAAGACAAACTTTGTTTGCTGAGAGACATAGGTCTGTTTTACAGAATACGATTTAGACTCTGATCTATACTTAAGTAGTGAGAAAAAGAAACAAACAATACTTAAGTACAGATCAAGACTTGAGTCACTTTTCACTTTTTGATAGGTTTTGTCTTCTTGTTTAATACAGGTCTAAGAAAATAGAAGCACTGTAAATCTGTTT
This sequence comes from Aproaerema taeniolella, assembly GCA_949987775.1. Taxonomy (NCBI): domain Eukaryota; kingdom Metazoa; phylum Arthropoda; class Insecta; order Lepidoptera; family Gelechiidae; genus Aproaerema; species Aproaerema taeniolella. The sequence goes on along the minus strand of OX465246.1, from coordinate 16,520,835 downwards.
TACCTTAATTTGTCATACCGTCAGCCTAGTCTGTCAGCCAACCTATGCATTTTGAGGAGGGTACTTGATATTAAGATGTAAGGCAATTTGTGATGGTCACATATGGTCTGGTTACCGGTCTCTAGTTCATTCTCTAGTAGCAAATATTCTGTTTGATTACTTGACATCAAACATGACTTCTTGACTGAGACAATTATTAATTAGATGTAGCAAATGTTTGTTTTTTACTATATATTTATTTAAGATTAGCAAAGTATAGATTTTTTGTTTTGAGACTAATTTTGTTTCAAAAGTTCAAAGGGGAAAATAGCAATAAAGTTTGAGGCTCGTAAAAGTTTAAACACTCAAAACCTGACCAAAAGGTCTGTTCAAAGTCGACATTGGCTTTTTTCGGATTTCGCGCGCGAAAAATTTACTAACTTTAAAAGCCCTTAATTGAGATGAGTGAGACTACATACATATATCAATGGTTGAACTTTGTCGCTGTCGACGCGGCTCGGCGGCGGTGGCGCGGAGCTGGGCTGAGCAAGTCAAATTATTATGTATTCATTCCTCATTCCTGTAATGCTACCATAACTCTGACGTCACCTGTTCATCAAATTGAAGCTTACTTAACAAGGTATTGACAGCTGTGAAATTATTTTATAAGAGATCATAGTTAAACAGATATGCTGATTCAATTATCATAAAAAAATAGACAAAACTACCAATTAAACTTTGTTTTAGTTAATAAAGCATAATGAGTTTCAAGTCGCTTTGATAAGACTGGCTTCCTTAAAGACACAAATAAAGAAGACTAAAATCGGAAAACTATCAAAAAAGTTGCGTTGTTTATCTCAAATGCTCGACGCAAGAGGGGAATTTAGGTCGACGTTCTACTCAAGCTACGAACCGGCTAGAATCTTAGTCCATATCAGTATATCCCACGCGTCGTCGCAATGCGGGGAAGGAGTAATGTATCCTCCCGTGGGTGCGCCTGTTGTTTCTGGGCGCGTCCTCAGTTCGTACTCTGACCTGATGACCGACATGCCGTGGCCTTGCCACCGAGCTCTTTGATGGGATACCGTGAAATTTGCATGCCATTTATGACACGCAAACACGGCTCTCTCACTCTGTATGACAACTTGACTTAATTTTTCCGAACTCCCTTTATCTTGAAAGACTACTACAACTATAATAGTTTCAAGAGGGATTTTTTAAACAGCGGGAACCCAAATTAGTCAGCTCCAGTGAGATTATGAATCTTGCTTTTCTAGGCTCTAGGTGGGACTCTACAGAGAGAAGCTGTGCAAGGGTGTATATTTGTTTTTTTTACTCACGAACGAAACAATCTGTTTCAAGTGGCATATTTCGCAAGCCCGAGAATATAATCATTCATTATTTCACATAAGAATTACAAAAACAACCTGAGCTTCAAATGCAGGTTTATGACCAACCTTTTGCACTCGCAATAGTTTTCGCAGTGATGCCGATGTGTGGAATTCACGCTATACTATACTCGTAAAGGACACGCGTCCTGACCCTAATTCCCATACGGCCCATAAATCCGACAATTTGGAACATTACCTGCCCGGCCCTGTTTACAGCTCCATCGAATTACGTTGTTGACGCGGGAAATGTAATTTTCGTGTAGTGATTTCTATTCCGCTATAAATTTTTCGTAATTAACTGCATACGGAATTAACTAAATGGACGATAATGGTGATTGACGAATAAGCATCGGGTGACAGGGTGATGTATTAGAGTAGAGGACGTGTTGTGTTAATGTAATGTAAACAATCAGTATCATTTTGTTGTATATTTAACAATCTCCTTTTCCACTCTGCATCAGATGATTTTGATGATTGATAAGGTGTTCATACTTTGATTTGGTTGTTTTGGTTTTCTATGCGTTTATTGAGTGAAGTTTATAAAATATTGGTCATAGGTACTTTCTTTAAAACAGCCTTCCAATGTAACGTCGTAAATTGAAATCTAATGACTAAATTGTATACGTATTCACATATGGAAAAAAAATACACAGTTCACTGCTGCTGAAGTTGTGTAATAATGTGAAATTATTTTTTACCTTTACAGGAGTTAACTTGTTTTTTGTAATTAAGGGTTTGGCCAAGGCACAGTATTATAGTGTGGCCAAGGCCGTCTACGTACTTTTTAGGTACCCAAACAAGTCAAATAAAAGCAACTACCTAAACGAGTTGGGACATAAAAAATCGGGTCATGATCCGGACTACCAGGGATTGTAACTCCGCAGTCTCTGCACATCACACTGCCGTGTCCTAAGAAATACTAATTAGATAGGAGTAAGATATCCTATAGTAACGTGGACCACCACATTGCAATCAGGAATATTGTTATTCAATGCTATGGATTGACGTGGTTTGACTTTTTAATATACCAATCCGCATTATTCACAAAGCGACCAATTGTTTTCCGCGTAGTTAGGATCACAGACTGCACGTTTGCGATAGGCATTGAGTTAAACAATAAAATAAAATGAATTTACTGTTTTAAGTGACTTTAATGTCCTATGAAATAAAGTACTTACTTTTGACATTAACCTTTTGAGTGTGGGTCCTGTGTCTCTCAGGAGGACATTGTTGATCGCAAGTGGTGCAGGAATAGTCAATGTCGATCTAAGTGACTTCCTATGTCACTTCACTTGTCTCTCCGTTACCATTGTTTCCTTCTTAATTTCAACGGTGAGAATTATTTCCAGTTTTAATCGAATAAAGGTTAAAACAACATTTTTCAGTACAAGGACACTACATCATGGACGCTACAGGTGTCATACGGTCAGACTTTAAAGAATACTTAAAAGAAACCTGGCTATCGATATCGAATCTTAAGCGTAGGGCAAAACGAGCCTTGTAATCGAATCCAAGTCGGAACCATGATAACTGTTTGTGTCGGTCTATTCAAAATATATCTCTATTGACCACTTCGCTTCTTAAATTCAGCTGAAATGTTCTCATGCAATTCAATATTGGAAAGTCAGTGAGGCTTCTGTAAGTGGTCATGGTTTGGTTACATAGAGTAGAGAGTGGCGTGAGGCCGCGATGTTTGGCGAACTAATGGGCCGCGCCCGCCATCGCATACTAGCCAAATGCCATTAATTAAACCTTCCGATTCTGACCCTTCAGCCTTTGTCCCCGGCTCTTATACCTAAATTGCCTTTTTTGAGAACTGAACAGTTTTGGAATTTTAACAAAATTAAATTCGTCCTGGTAAAGTATTAACTTTTTTGGATTCGCAATTTCAATTATAGCACTATAATTGAAATGGCTATTATAGCACTATAATTGAAATGGCGAATCCAAAAAAAGTTAATACTTTACCAGGACGAATTTAATTTTGTTAAAATTCCACAACTTCTTTTTTTATCGCGGCGATGGTAGATCACGTCATTACTTGCTCGACATTTTGCCACAACGATGGTATAGTCTGAAGCACTTACAAGTTTCCCTTTAGCTTATTGTTATTGGCCGTCTTCTTTATCGTTCAAAAACTAATCTGATCTTATTTATAGCCACTGTTTTATGAGAATTACCTATTAGTATGCATTTCATGTCATGCGGCTGTTTTCAATGTTCCGGGATTGGATATAATAAAGGCTCAATCACGAGGGTGAGTATAAAAGTAATAGGCCGTAAAACTCTTAGAAATGAACGTGGGCAAGAGTAGAGGCACTCCCTAGCTAGGTACTATGTTGGAAATGAAAAATCCATACAAAAACAAGTCTTCAATTGGTGGTCACGAGAGCTAATAAGGTAGAAGGTGTCCTTGACATTTCTAATAAAATCAGGATTTTAAATGACTGTGACTTGTCTGCTTTTCTCATAGCATTGACTTAAGTAGATGCATTATCGCCATTAACTGGTTATACATATAATTTTGTATGTATTCACGACATACTCACCTTTGAGTGCGCTTTAACTAGTCATTGATAATATTGTTTACAACAATCTTCGTTTGAATATGTGGAATGACACGTTATGTAGCTACTTGTATTTTAATACTCTAACGTTGTACTTGTTAAGAGTATATTTTTACAATTTACTTTTAAAAAATCTAGTAAATTATAACCACAACGATTTACGTTTTATAATCAGTCGAGAATATTCGCAAACACACCCTGCCTGAAATCAAGTCGTCCACATAACACGCACGTCGTCGCATACATCGCTCGCCGCCAGTCACAAAACTACATTTCCACCTAATAAACCCGCCACTTAGCAATATTAAAAACCAAAATCCATTTCGCCAAATAAAAGCTTACAATTTTACATTGAATTGGGTGGAGTCAGGGATTTAATTAGCAAAAACAGAACTATCAGATCATGGAGTTTCATTAGCCTAATTGCACTGATTAGTGTTAGCTATGGTCATGTTTTGCATATTCATAAAAAATGGTACAGAACAAGTTTAATTTAAAGAATTGAATATGGTAGGTAGTCTGCGCCTACCCCAATGACATACTCGTACACCATGAATACAGGCGACTCTTTGAATTAATCTGTATATTGTACATTCTTGCTTTAAAATATTTCTGAACTAAATGATGATTCTACGTTAAATTTTTTGTTCACTTCATCAAGCTTTTAAACAGGAAACGTTACCAGTGATGTCATATGTACACTGTGCTCCGAATTAGGATTTAAATTGAAACTGTGCCTATTATTGAGTTCCTTATTAAGTCCTGATTGACGAATAAGATGCTTAAAATGAAGCAATTTTACATATGTACACTAGAGTCTAGTGACTAGACTAACGACTTGTTATGTAGTAAATTGTAAACATTGGGAAGCCACTTGGAACTAAGTTTTTCAAACAGCTTGGAATTTATGAATGCTTTAATAATATGTACTATTTTGTACATTAAAATGAATGCTTAAAATGAAGCAATTTTACATATGTACACTAGAGTCTAGTGACTAGACTAACGACTTGTTATGTAGTAAATTGTAAACATTGGGAAGCCACTTGGAACTAAGTTTTTCAAACAGCTTGGAATTTATGAATGCTTTAATAATATGTACTATTTTATAAACATACCACTGAAGACTACGGAGAAACTCCAGTCTTCGCCGGCACTATCCATAGATCTTGTTAAAAAGTATATCCCCGCTTGTATCAATGAATTTGGGTTTGGGAGCGTAACCCCACAAGAAATTGTTAAGATCTTTAAGCAATTAAATGTAAAAAGCACAGAAGATTTGTGGGGTATGTCTGTTAGACTTTGCAGTTCAGTGATAGAAGTAATGGCACCGTATTTAGCATGTACATTTAACCTAGCAATAGAAGACGGCGTGTTCCCCGATTTAATGAAACTAAGTAAAGTTGTACCTTTGCACAAATCAGGTGACAAACAAGATGCTGGAAACTACAGACCTGTCTCAATATTGCCGGTTCTCAGCAAGGTTTTTGAAAAGATCATGCTCAATCAAATGCTTTCTCATTTTAATTTAAATAAGATCTTACATAGCCAGCAATTTGGCTTCACCAAGGGCCGCTCGACGACTGACGCTGGTGTAGCTCTGATTCAATATATTTTTGAAGCATTCGAACAGCGTCAAGATGCAGTAGCGGTCTTTTGTGATTTATCGAAAGCGTTTGATTGCGTAGATCACAAAACGCTACTTCTCAAATTACATCTCTATGGAGTAAGAAATAAAAGCCTTCGTTTATTAAAATCATATCTGAGCAATAGATTCCAAGTAGTTCAGGTAAACGGTGCGAAGTCACAGGGATCTCTGGTAGAGATGGGTGTTCCACAAGGGTCGATATTAGGTCCTCTTTTATTTTTAGCGTACATAAATGATCTACCGCACTTGGTTGAAAACCTGGCGAAGATTGTATTATTTGCTGATGATACATCTTTAATTTTTAAAGTAGACAGGCATGCCCTTAACTATGACGAAGTGAATGATGTTCTTCGACAGGTTCATGATTGGTTTACAGTCAACAACCTTGTATTAAATGCTAAAAAAACCAAATGTATTAAGTTTAGCCTCCCAGGTGTAGTACCGCGAAATAATAAAATAATTTTAAATAATGAAACAATAGACTTTGTGGAGCAGACAGTTTTCTTGGGGATAACAATCGACCAAAGGTTACAATGGGGTCCTCATATTAAGTCGTTATCTGGAAGGCTGAGCTCTGCAGCGTACGCCGTCAAAAAGATAAAGGAATTAACGAACATCTATACTGCAAGACTTGTTTATTTCAGTTACTTTCATAGTCTACTATCATACGGCCTGCTGCTGTGGGGTCGCGCCGCCGATATAGACTCAATATTTATTTTACAAAAAAGAGCTATAAGATTTATCTACGGTCTCCGCAGTCGTGAATCCTTAAGGGAACTGTTTAAATCAATAAATATTATGACAGTGCCATGTCAATATATATATATGCAAATATCATGTACGTTAGGCAGAATTTGCATTTATTTCAAAAAAATAGTCAACTGCATAGTTATAACACTAGAAATAAAAATAAATTAGTATCACACTGTTCCAGGTTATCAAAAATTAATACTTCATTTATGGGGCTTTGCGTGCGATACTATAATAAAATTCCCAAAGAATTACTAGAATATTCTCAAAATAGGTTTAAGTCATATGTTAAAAGCACTTTATGCAAAAAGGCTTACTACAGGCTTGATGATTATTTGAATGATAAACTTGCTTGGAGTGTTGGGCCAGCTCCATAGGAATAGCTAACAATAATTAATGTTTAAAAAATGACGTTCGAAAAGTGTACTTTAAGTATCAATTTTGAATAAAGATATTTTGATTGATTGATTGATTGATTGTAAGTACTAAAACATAATTATTATAGTGAAAAAGTCAAAGTAAAATGTGGCACTAATATGATGTATGACGCACGCGGCGTTAACAAGCACGCGACGGGTAAATAACTTGCACATTCAAACGGAACAATTCAGTGAAGACAATTCGAACAGAAGAATTCAGTAGAGACAATTTGATCGAGGAGACAAGTCAGCAAAAGAGACGACTAAGTAGAACGGAGTGGAAATTGCTACACCGACAAGAGCTCTTTAAACTTATAGAAAATCCAAACGGAATCTATTGCAATAGGAGCTCAGAAGGCCTTCTAGTTATTATATTACATATTAGGTTACAATTCCACATGCATATAATTATAGCATAGCACATTTGGCAGTCCGCACGCAGCATAGCACCGCCTTATCAGCCGTCTGATTCACAAGGTCGCCCCACAGTTCAACCAGCTAACTGGTTACCTACATTAACAGTGATCTCATCAACACAATGACTATAGTGTGTTTTTCACGCGATTTTGGCATTAATTAATCAATTCATAGAATTCGTTTTATCCGTAGGCAAGGTACCTTCTTGTACGAAAAGTACGTAATCGTATTCAAACGATCATCAATTTATCACACTCATAGAACTTGATGCAAAAAAATCTTAGTTTCCTAATACGAATTCAATTTCCTTTGTTTTTTTTAAACGTATGTTGTAACGATTTACTAAAGTAATTACAGATGCTTTTAAGCTATTCGGAATACATGGCAAAGTTTCTATTACGAAAACAACCAAATTTTAATCGTAGCGTTTTTTCCCGTTTTACATTCTATTCGGGATATGCTTGAGAATGAACCAGGAAAATTTTAATTTTACTAGTAAATTCGCTCAATTCGTTTTATTTGGAACAAGTTCAGAAGCACAGGAAACTCAGCAATAATCACGCTTGATTGAGTTTTATCGTATCGCAGTATTCTACCAGTTTTGTAGCGCAGCAGATTATTATTCTCTCTGGATTTCGAGGCCAGTTTTAATCCTCAAACCTTTAATCCTCAACCCTTACAAAACGTCGAAATTATCACTGCAATAGCCTGCGAGATCCCATTCCTAGGCTTCTCTGAAATGATATGGGAGGGTTTGTGATCTCATTGTGTATAGAGATCCCATGCAGTGGTAAAATACTCGGAAATGTCTTTTCAAATCTTCTAGGCCGGCTTTTACACTCCCGCATCGCAAAGACATTTATTTGTCATTGTGAGCGATTCCACACGTTACCGTGAAATTAGAATAAGTTAACTTTGCCGCACTATCTTTCCGCTCAGCCAAATCATATCAACCAACTCGAAGCCGAAGCCGATATAAATAACTGATCTACTTTAAATGCGTATAATATTGTCGTGTCTGTTGGTTTGTTTATATTATCTTTTTGCACTAACACATGTCTGTCGCATGTATCCTTGAAAGATATAGAATTCCTATAAAAAGAAAATAACAATAAATATTTTTTAAACCAAAAAAGATATTACTATGTCTAGCGTTGTAAGTAGTAACACTACATGTATAGCTTCTTATGTGTCTAATAATTTTAAATCTTTATTATTAGTAGTTGGAAATTAGCCCGTCTTATCGGAGTTTTTCAAATGATATGATGACGATCTCCGGCGATTTATAATTATAAATTTATAACGCAATACTTAAAAGAATTAAATAAAAAATAGTTTGTCGCAGATAATCAACTTTATATCTGCATAAAATAGATTTTGCACTTAGCATCTGAAAGGTGCAATACTTCGTATCCACGATTCCGCAAGAAATAGTATAGAGTTAGAAATTCGTTTTATTTTTAGCTTAGCCTGTTTTTGTGTCAGCGTATACGTATTTGTGTACCAGTAACTGTCCAGATTTTTTTTAAACACTTGACAGCGTTCTTTTGATTCCCCCTGTTCTCGGGAAAACGGACGTTTTTTCAAAATCTGGTTACTTTTTTCTTTGAAGTAAAATGCAAATTGATTATCAGAAAGAGTTCTTTTAAAAACTTAAGTCATAAACTCTTAATAACATACCTTTTTGAAGTTTTAATTATAAAATTTGCTTTGTGCATTAACAGCGACTTCAAAGATTAATTTTATGTTTCCCGCATTGCACTCGTTTGAGAGGTTTGTTCCAAAGACGCGAATTATTCGTTCCGAACATTACCAAAATATTTTAGGTACCAGGAAACACCCCAGTACTACAATTGCCATGGTGTTGAACAGAGTAAAATGAGTCATGATTAGAAGTAGGTCTGCTTTCATTTTTCAAGAGTACGTATTACAGTTTTATGCGTCATCTAGGTATGTCAATGGTTGGAATAATTGTTTCTTACTGTTTGAGATCGATACCCCTTTGTATTTCTCCATAGTACTATACCACAAAAAGAATGTAAGACGCACATAAACGTAGAATAAAACAGACAATTCTTAAACGAATTGAAAGACAAAGGTCAGTTTGCCTCAAATGTCAACGACTATGATGGTAATAAAGTATTATTAGATCAATGCTCTCTGGTAAACGCCGCGCCGCCGCCTCTTCGGTGCTGAGGTTGACTAATTAAATCAGATTGCGAGTGTCGGCAGATCACCGTAATTGCCAAGTGCCAAGTGACGTCATTTTTGAGATCTTCAGCTTCAGCTCATTTATTGTTTAGAAAAGATACATTAATTTGAAATATGGTTATCCGTCGAGTAAATAAGCAGATGACCGGAATAAGTCTCTTATTTCACAATTCTATTTCTTTAAACCTACCACCAGTAGATTAGTATCCAGGGGACAGTGTTAATTCTTAGCAGACCCATCGTTAATTATTTGTGTCTTCTCTACATAAGTATATTTGTTTTACTATTATTTTACCATTTAGAATGAATTTTCCTGACAAAATGTGTGCTTTTTTATCGTGTCATTGTCATTAATTTGAACCGTTTCCTATATGGTTCCAAAAATAATTTGAGTATAGAAATGACTACAGTTTCTTTTGAAACCCTTTTCAGTGGCAATAGACAACACGGCATTTCGCGCCAACTTTCACTAATTTTGTAGTCGCAGTTCAGAGAAGTTTGTACGCTAGATAGCCTAAAATAATTAGGAAAGTAAGACGCATATACATAAAAGTAAGTTAAAGACGCCTCTGTGCATCTGTCGTCGATTTGATAGTGACGTCACAAGGCTATAACACCGCGTTATGGTGTTTACTCGACACGCTTTGCTCTATCTCGAGGCATTGTTTGGAACATCGACGCATATTGTGATATGATAACGGAGCGATCGATCAAGCACGCATCGGCAAAGGCGGAAAATTAATTTAAAACCTAATAAGAATTTTGCCGTACGAGCGTAACTTGAGCAAAAGGCTGACAACCTTTTATGTTGCCACTGTATTCACGTTTTATGTGTTGATCCAACAACCCTTGAAAAAATTTCTAAATGTGGTGTTAAGAGGTGTTTTTGCGAATTAGGGTTGCCAACCTTTATTACATGAAGAAAAGTATGCTAAGGTGGCAGAAGCTGAAACAAACAGTAATTGTCAGAAATTAACAGTATTTTATAACTTCAACGTCTTAAAAACAGTTTTTTTTGGCTGTACACCCACCACATAACATCACACCATTTACGTCACTACTTTATTTCTTTGGATACCATTGATTCTGAAAACATTATTTTTGTATACTTTTGTATTGTTCAACAGTAAAAAGTATAAAGTAGTCCAAAACAGTATAAAACTGTTTTTAAACGGTATACCTAGTTGGGAATAGCCGCAATACTTCCACTGCTGATTAAAGGCATAGCACTGCTGAACAAAGGCATAGATCTGCAGTAAATGCTGCAGGTATACTAAGAAACAAACTTTTTTTTTCCTAGTTTCCTAATTCTGCAATCCTTACTAATATTATAAATGCGAAAGTAACTCTGTCTGTCTATCTGTCTGTCTGTCCGTCTTTCACGCATAAACTGCAGAACCAATTTTGTTGAAATTTGGCACAGAGATAGATTAGAGCCTGGGAAAGGACGTAGGCTACATTTTATCCCACAGTTGGGCACGATATAACCTGTAGTCTACGCGGGCGGAGCCGCGGGCGGAAAGCTAGTCATGCATATACGTGACCATGGTCAAACTACATATGTGCATTCAAATATTGTATTCACTTTAATGATAAATTAAAGGCGCTATTTCAAAATTTTGCTCTACTTATTTTGAGAACAGACTAGCAGACTAACAATCATCGCCCACGACTAAATCATAAACTCTGAAGATTTTAAAATCGTGAATCTGATTTATTTGTTTGGCTTTATCTTTTAGGTTAATATAAATAGCGCAAGTATCGTCTCCCATCATATAAGTAACAATAAAATTTCATGAATATTATGACTGATTGATCATACATCACACAAATCGAGTTTGTGAGCGTGTATGTGTTTGTATATTTGTCACTTCTTTACGCTCAAACGGCTGGGCTGGACGAATTTTAATCAAATTTGGTGTGGAGGTAGCTGACACCCTGGATTAACACATAGGCTACATATTCTTTCCCGAATGTCCACGGGAACGAAGTCCCTGGCGGAAAGCTAGTTGAAACATAAAAGCTTAAAGCATAAAATCTTCAAGCTTTTAAACGCAATAATCTTATCAATATTCAAAAAATCAAAGTAGCTGAGTAACTTCACAATCGCCTTTTCCATTTACATTGTTTTTTTAAATTCTATTTTGACTTGACAATTATTTTATTACGTAGGGATTGGAATGTTTTTTATACTTGACAAGTATCTTTATTAATTTTACGAAAGGATAGCTCACAATACGTTATAGTTTCTTATTTATTTATTTATTTTTTAAAATTCTTTCTTCTAATTCTTTTTTTTAATTTTTTTATTCTTTCTTTGATAAGCTCTCTCTGTCACTTTTTTGGGTCTTGGCGGAAGATCAGCGCTGTGGTAAATCCAAAGTGGTTTACCCACAGTACGTATGCTGAGTCAGCCGCCCTTTCACTGCGTTACTTATTGTTCAATTGTAGTTTTACTTAATACTTACATAGTTATAAGATTATTATTGAAAATGATTGTAATAGCAGTGAATAAAGTTTTTTATCTATCTATCTAAAACATAAAAACCTAAAAGCATTTTACTAGGTAACATGTAGGTTTCCTAAAATCGTCTGGAGCCGCTTTTTCCCTGCCTTTTTATAGCATACCTTTTTATGGCGTCTCTTAAAAAAAACCGTTCTTGATTACAACCGCCTCAATGATTATAATGGGCATTATTTAAATCCATTATGCACACATCGGAAACGCCATGCAACCTGACAATTTGCTTAATGACCCCCTGTGGATGTATTGCCATTGTACAGAGGCCAGCGCATCAGGTTACCCCATTTTCATTGCGAAACGGTTCTCATCGTAACAGCACAGAGCGCACGTGTGTGGTAACCTGATGTGCGGCCCTCTGTACTTCTTAGTAGGTTCTAATTGTATATAACGAGGCAAGAGTGTTATCCACTTCCATGATAACTCTAGGTGCGGTTCTAGGTCACATCTATTAACTTCACTAAGGTCCACTAACCATTATTACGTACCTATAAATGTAAAGGTTAGTAGCTAAAAGAAATATTTAAAGAAGAACTTCACTTAATTGGCTCAAGTAAAACTAAATTGTACGTGTACTCAGTGTCCATTGTAAAAAACATGTACACAAAAAAAAATTGGGCATATTATTCTACTAAAGAAATGAGGTTAAAGAACTATTTGGCATCGGGCCTATTCTTGAATAACTTGAAACTATCCACTTTTAAAATTACTTTTATTTGTTAATAACTCCGCCCGCGGCTCCGCCCGTTATATCGTGCCCAACTGTGGGATAAAATGTAACCTGGTTCCTTTCCCAGGCTCTAATCTATATCTGTACCAAATTTCATCAGAATCGGTTCAGTAGTTTAGGCGTGAAAGACAGACAGACAGAGTTACTTTCGCATTTGTAATATTAGTAAGGATTAAATTAAAAATAGATAAAATCTACTACGAGTACTTTAAAATTATAACTTAGTTTTAATATTTAACTAGCTTTTCGCCCGGGACTTCGTTTTCGTAGAAATTTGTGAAAATGATGTAGCCTCTGTGTTATTCAATGTGTCACCTACCTTCATACTAAATTTTATCATAATCGGTCTAGCCGTTCTCGAGTTATAATAATATAAGTGTTCGAAAGAACCCGACTTTGTTAAGATTTCCAAGTATGTACTATATGGACATTTTTTATCACTCGTTTTGAAGTGTATTGGAAAAGGCGCGTGAGAACGTTTTTGTAGTGTCGCATTTCGTAATAAACATAACTAATTAACACACATGTAATAAATTATCTACTCTATTCACAGCCTGCTAAAACGTAGTAAGAAATGCTTTAGGTAAATATTGACTTTCTTACACAACGACACCTTATCAAGGTGAATCAACTTGCTCGTTTATCATCAAGTCTCTTCAAAGAATTGCCTTCATGTTTCCATCGAAGTGGAATAATGAATCGTTTGTCTCTGCGGAGAAAAAAAAATTATGAGGTGGTAGACAGTGCGGCGTGAAATGGGGCGCAGGAAAAAGTATCCCATGTGGAACAAATTTCCGTCGGCGAAATGTTACTGTGGCATTTCGACCTACCGAACACAGAGCTTTTTTGCTACTTTGTATTATGTTCCACCCGAAGTATGAAGTGAGGAAAATCTTTTTTCGTTGAATACTTGTACCTGAAACTGCAATTTCAAATACTGTTGTTTATTTTAAGCTAGATAAAAACAAAAAATGGTTATTTAATAAGATGTTTAACACCTGTTCGAAACAAACAGCTAATAATAGTAATGTATGTACACCAAGAAATAGCCTAACGCTTGAAATATTTATCAACAGAACTAGAAACAATGATTTGCGGTTTCCCTCTAAAATTAATAGACGATATATTATTCTCGATAGCAATTTCGAAAGCTTGCTCTCATAAATATATCCAAATCCACAGCTAATATTAAACAGTTTCGTATAAACATTCGTGAGTATATTCCAAACAAGAAGCACAGCTAGAAGTTTGGTTAAGGCCCGTGAAAATAGTCGTTGAAAAAAATCAAGCAATCTGAATTTACTTACTACTGCGTATTTTTTTGATTAATCACTTTCTTTCGATTGCACAGTCTATTGTCTCTTTTCCGTTATTCGTTTGTTTATTTGTGCGCTGTATTTTTGTGGTGCTATCGTACCTACATGAAATTTTCTGCGTGACGCGCCGATATTGGCGGAATTGTGGCAGCACATATGGGGCCATATCTAAGAATCCATTTTTGACTTTTTGAGAGAAAAGGCAACATCCATTAACGTTCATTAGGATGGTGATAAATTTACAGCAAAATGCCTTTGTTTGAAATTTTAGTTGATGAAAAGAAAAGTTCTCTCTTATCATCATCAACGCCCACCCACAAACTTAGAAACCTGAAATGTACAAAGGTTCATTTTATGATATAAGCTGAATTTTCCCCTTGGACTTTAAAATAGTGCGATGATAATAAGACAGTATAATCAACCGTTGCTGTCTCACTGCTAGGCAAAAGCAAAATATATATAAATTAATTATACATATAGCTTGAAATTTGAGCTTGATTGTTATTAGTTTTTACAAGCTAAGTACCTATCACAGCCACCAATCTCTCACCAAAATTAAAATATACTTTAAATCTAATAAAGGCCTTATGTACAGAGGCCAGCACATTAGGTTACTCCATTTTCTTTGCAAAACTGCTCTTATCACAATGCATGCGTTGGTAACCTGAGTTGCGGCCGTCCGTACATTTAAAAATGTTGGGAGGAATAAAAATGATTATTTATTTATTATTAAATGTACCTACGAGTAAAGTAACAAGTAAAATCATGATATATGTGGATGTATGTGGTCCTACTGATTTGTATTGTTAAGTATAGTCTTTTAAACTATAGTCCGTGTTACAGAACGCGACTCAGACTCTGATCTATTTAAGTAGCAGTCGCCTTTATCATTTTGATAGTGACAGAAAGAGACAATCAATACTTAAGTATAAATCAAGACTTAGTCTTCTTTTGTAATACGGGCCTATATAATTTTCAAGTATTAGGACTGCGTCAAATCAATTAATCATGTACTGTCTTCTCTAATTTCAAGTTAATCTCTTCTCTAATCTCAATAACTAACTCTTCCTGTTTTTATTTACAGGTATATCCCTTAGGCCGTTTGGAATGTCCATCGCCTATCTACTGCTGTTCCTGGTTGCACCATGCGTACTAGTGCCAGACAGACGCACGTTATCATGTAAATATTAATGATAAGTATAACGAAAAGTATAAAACTAAGCCGTATTCCGGGTCTCTCCGTTTCACCGGATTTTGATGAGGTTTTAACCGTCGCCAGATATTTTTCTTAGGATGATTTATGTAGAATATATTCTAAAAACCTAAAGAGATAGTGGAAATAAAAATTAATATATATTTAATATTTAATTTAAATTAAAATGTTTTTCGAAATTGCGCTCGATTTAACCACGCACTGCACCGACCAAAAATCAGCGCTTTAGTTTTCTAATGGTGAAAGAATTTATCAAACAAACAAACATCAAATATTATTTTTCTCTTTATAATATTATTTTATATTACAACTAGCATTCCGCTCAGGACTTCGTTCCCGTGTGAATTCGGGAAAATTATGTAGGCTATGTGCATCGGGGATAATGTAGCATGTAGCTTTCTAATGGTTTATTAATAATTTTTCAAATCGGTCCAGTAGTTTCGGAGCCTATTCAATTCAAAAAAATAAACAATCAAATCTTTTATCTTTATAATATTAGTATAGATAGATTAAGTACAAAACCTATTAAGTGGAACCAAATGTAAGTGGCAAGAAATTATAATTTTGTTTAATTTACTGGGTCGCTAGTTTGCACGGATGCATTTCGATGTATATCTCAAGTTATGCTTTGTTTAGTGATTTCTCAATTAGTCCATTTTATGTAAAATAAAACATTTACCCTAGGCAATAGCTAATTAAATTATTGAACTAGCTTTCTGCCCGGGACTTCGTTCCCGTGGGAATTTGGGAAAATTATGTAGCCTATGTGTTAAATTGGTCCAGCAGCCGTTTGAGTGTGAAAGAGTAACAAACATCCATCCATACATACAAACTTTCGCGTTTATCATATTATAGTAAGGATACAAAAATATTTATTATCAAAGAAAGTATAGTAGATAGATAGACACTTTATTGGACTGTTCCAACGTTCCAACTTATACAAACGGTAGTTAATAAGTAACTAATTTATAATCAAACCGTCAAAATCGCATTGACTCAGCATAATTATATTGTAGTATTATGCTACAGGGCTTTAGGTATCTCTCTTTCAACCTCTCGGGTGGTTAATCAGTCCATGAAACTGAACAACTTACCCAAGGAACATAGGTCAAAATACGAAAAAAAATGTTGATCTCCCATACAAAAATATGCTGATGAAGTTTGTATGGGAACTCAAATTTTTTTTCGTATTTTGACCTAGGTATATTCCTTGTGAAAGTTGTTCACTGAACAATGTTCAGTTTCATGGACTGATTAACCACCCGAGAGGTTGAAAGAGAGATACCTAAAGCCCTGTATATTGTAGAAAGCTACATTATCCCCGATGGACATAGCCTACATAATTTTCCCGAATTACCACGGGAACGAAGTCCCGAGCGGAATGCTAGTTTTAATCTATACTAATATTATAAAGAGGAAAGATTTGATTGTTTGTTTGTCTGCATTGAATAGGCTCCGAAACTACTGGACCGATTTGAAAAATGGGAAAATGGACATAGGCTACATAATTTTCCCAAAGTCCCACGAGAACGAAGTCCCGGGCGGAATGCTAGTATAAAATAACATTATGAAGAGAAAATATTTGATTGTTTGTTTGCATTGAATAGGCTCCGAAACTACAGGATCAATTTGAAAAATTATTTCACCATTAGAATCGATTGATTGAACATGATTGATTGGGTACATAATTTTCCCGAATTCCCACGGGAACGAAGTCCCGGGCGGAAAGCTAGTTGTAATATAAAATTATGATTCTGAAATTGTGTGAAAAAAGAGAACAAGTACAGCTTTTAATGCAACGGAATCGGGGTTCCGTCCGTGTAGTGCTGGTTTGGAGCTTGTCCTCTCTTGAGTGTTATGCGAGTACATTTATTAATAGAGGGCTAAACTATAATTAAAATCAAAATTAAGCAATCGTGTTCTCTTAGTATTGACATAAATGTTCCTACCTCAACTGTTTATTTCGTAAGAGTTTATTAACCTCTTGTTGACATTTTGATAAGCGATACAATAAAAGTCACTTCCTGTAGTAAATGTAGGTCAGTGGTTATAAAATAAACCAGTTTTATTATGTATAGGTATTATTAGGTATTTTGATACTTAAATGCTAGTTTTTCTGATAAAAAAGTGAGTGAAAATTAGCTTTATAGATAATTAGAGGCACAGCGTATAAGGGGTGTTAAATCTAGAGATAATCTCATATTACGAAAATTACTGAGAAATGTTAGCACACCATTACAATGTACTAAGGCACATTAAGCGGCTATTAACCTAAACCACTAATTCTATTTTTGCTCTGAAACAGCGCCGCTTATTTATACATAAGCTTGTTAAAATATCTGAATTTTAGATGCATAAATAACTGCAGTATTTAGGTCGGGTTAAGTGTTTACAGTTACTAACATTTGATAACAAATGTGTTATACCAACTCGAAAGGAAAAGTTTCAAAATATGCTATGTCTGTTTTATTTTGGTCTTTATGTTACGCTTACGCGAGATAATATCGACGCTAGTAATTCGTCCTTTGTTAATGCCAACCAACGTCACAAACTCTTAGACTAATGTTCACTAATATTCAAAGATTAGCAGTTAATAAACCACAGATTTGACAATGCCATTTTTTGACATTTTGTCTGATTGGCTTCTAACAGTGGGTTGATTGTTTGGTGAAAATTGCCCTTAGTAATGTGATTTATCCAAAAATCCTCAAAAACTTTCAAGTTTATAATGTTAATTAGGATTGCACTGCGCCATCTTATCCTTTCGTAATATTTTATAATATTTTGCTATGTCTAGAGTATTCACCACTTGATTTAATAAAAAAATTGGAAGGGTTTAAAATAATTGAATTTTTTGATCAAAAAATTATATACACAATGTTGAAAACTTTGTTGTGAAAGTAAACGTGATGAACGTTTATATCGTTCGTTAACTTAAATTCATGTATGTATGTATGTAAATCCTTTATTATTCAACAAAATTACAAGCAGACACTGATTAAAAAACATAAAGATTTGGTACGAAGGCGGTTTCATTTTTAATTCTTTCATTGCATTTAAAATAAGAGTGTACCTAATAGATGTGTCTCGCTAGACATTTAGTATTCGCTTAAAAAAAACCCAGACAGAATAAAACGAATAGATTTATTTTGATTATTTATTCGAATTAGTTCCTGTTAGAGACAATGTTTATGTCCAAATTTTGTTTAATTATTACTTTCGTTGCGGTGTTTGAATAAGAACTGGTTGGCCTGATGAATAAATTAAATGTAAAGTATTTGTTATTTGTAGAGCTAATGCTTTTCGTTTGGTTTTGTGTGAAATAAAAATTTGTAAAGAATAAAAAAATCCATGTTACATTACTGAGTAAGAATACACCCAAACTGAAATAACATAAATAAAATTATGCACGATTTTTTTTAAGCTACTATTACTCACTTTTTTTTCAAGTTGCTACTATTTAGTACTCGTACTAATTCTTGACTTATATTAAAAAGCAAATCCCTTCATCTTCACTTGCAATTTTTAGGGTTCCGTAATAAACTACGACCCCTTATAATTTTGAAGTGATTTGAGAAAACTGTTCATATTTTTTTTATTACATTCATGTGTTTTTAAAGATGTGCAAAAAATCATGGTGGCAACATAATGTGCAACGAAATTAAAAGGGAAACCATCGCAACTAAGTTGGTTTTTCAAGGTAACAAATAATGGTCGAACATGTCAGAGATAATTTTTTTTTTTTAAATAACGTCGTCTTGTGATCGTGTTTTTAATAATATATATATTTCAACTATGGGACCCAACCCAAAATTACCAGGCTCGCTACGCTCTTGGCCGGATTTTTGAGCCTAGTATATTGTGAGCAAAATGCTGATGTTTTATCACTACTACACACATGTTTCATCTTAAAATCATCTTAACTGTGTTTCTACAACCACATGGATCCCTCCCTAATAGGCATCAGATTGGTCTAGTTAGATTAGAACTAGATATCAGATTGGTACAGCTAGAGCAGTGGTTCTTAACCGGTGGTCCGTGGTCCGTGAAGCCATTCCAGAAATATGAAACGACGACGAGTCGACACAAGCACTGAAATCGGCTCGATGACGGAACCGACAAGTGTTTGGCTTTGTCTAGCACTGAACCAAAGTGTCAGAAGTTATTAAGTAAAGAAAAACAAAATTTTCGTAAATAATTACAACACAGTTGAATATGAACAACAGTGCTGTAGAACCACCATTTACTATTTTTTTTACCACCAAACAGTTTTTGTAAAATGGTCCCTTATTATCTTATTATTACTAAAAGGTTAAGAACAACTGAGCTAGAGAGTTTTTTTTTTACAGCGATACGAGTCAAATTCTTGCTGTTGAATGTGGTGGTGTCTGTATGCTTGCTGCTTGTCCACGTGGTATTCCACTGCGTCCTAGCGGCGCATGTGCCGTACGGCTCTCTGTTGACGGAACACCCTTTCGCTGCTGAGATCGCCCAGAATTTCGGCCTCGTCTCCTTTAAAAAAATCCAAGTCCTTCAGGCGTTGCACTACCTGTCTCCGGAGGTAAGGGTTCAACTAGATTTCTGTGTAAATAAATATTTACAGTAAAATAATTAATTAAATGAGAGCTCGGTTGGAAATTGGGCTAGCATAATCACGACTAATGATTATAAATTTAATAAATTGAAAATAATGTCATATTATATGCGCTTTCAGACAGCAATTGAAACGATTTAATGGCTTAGAAAAAGATTTTGATTATTGACTTACACTGGAGTATAGAATTACTCAATGTTACTTAAAGTCTAAGATATATTTCGATTGTGTTGGGCTTGGGTTTTTTTTCGTTCGCATTGACCTTTTTCACAAAGTTCCCTTAAAGGGTGTAGACTATGAATAAGGAACAAAATTCCCACGGAAAACAAGTTCTGGGCATTATCTAGTGAGTTATCTAGTGACTAATATTATAAAGAAGATTTGATTGTTTCTCATCGAAACTACTGGACCTTTCTGAAAAACTATTTCACCATTAGAATCCTACATTAACCCTGATGAACATAGGCTATACATAATTTTCCCGAATTCCCATGGGAATGAAGTCCCGGGCGGAAAGCTATTTAAACTAAAGGGAGAGGACAAGTGGTCGTGACGCGTACGTGCTTTTGAATTGAATTATTAATTGAGTTTGAATTAATAATGGCAAATCATTGAATTATTTTTTAACTAAACAATTTTTTGTAAAAATAATATCCTTTATTTTCAGACCATATCCAACATTAGACTTACTTGTGTTATATCATATAGTCATATGTCATGTTTGTTGGTCGTTTTCCGTACTTAGACTCTCGATTGGGCCATTTTGCATGATTTAAACTACTTTTAAATAAAATAAAATTAATGTAACAAATGATTACCTTTTAAAAATTAAATAATACGTTTTTAAAATAAAAAATGTATAGGCTGTGGTTCATTCTGAATTTTAAAATTATGTAGAAAAAACTGCATTTTTACGAAATTCCAAAGATGGATCACTACACTGGTAATATGAAATGAAAAACGTATGTTTTGTTCATAGTCTACAAAGTTATTTTTAACAGAGCTCCTCTTTTAAATAGTGTTATTAATGTTTCGTTTAAGAATACTTATCTGTCTCTACTTCATATGTCAGTGCGTTACATCCTAATTGAGCTATTATATTTATTCAAATTCAAATTATTTTATTTGCAAGAATACGATTTACATTAGATGTCTATTAATAATGCTTACAGAAGTCACACCTTCTATCTAACCTAATAGGCATGCAAAAATGTGTCACAGTTTAGATTAATATTATCACTTATTTCTATGTTTATGTATTAAAATAAAAATATTCTTTTAAGTCATAAAATAAATTTTCATGCGGCCAGCCAGTGATTCTACGTATGTTACCTTCTAATAGATTTAGTTCCTCAGACAAAGATTATTGTTATTAATATTTTCATTGTATTGTCAATGTGCGTGTTGGTTTCAGCTAATTATGACGAGTGTTTCTTTGGTGGTCTACGTCGGTGTGATAAAGCTACTAGGTACATTTTCCGATCAGCCCTTTGTATCGGAATCCAAACATCAGACCTATCCACTCATAGTCAGCGCTGGTAAGTTGATCTATAGTCCTTCAAATTCAAACTAGCTTTATTTCACAGAACATTCAGGATGTTATTTAAAATAAGTCAAAGTTACATTAAATACATACAAACAGTTCATTAAAGATGTTACATTAAAGAATTTAAATACTTCCTAAAATGATCTTAAAAATTATGTGGAACGCGTGAAGGGACAGTAAATGGAATATTTAAAAGAGTACTATGGAAAGTATCGTATTATAATTTAAAAAACAAGGATAGTATTAACAAGAAAACTTAATCTAGACAAGGGCACGGACATAAAGTCTGTGGGTGCTAATAATAACACAATAAAAAGATACACAAAACTTCAACTACAATTCATTATTTTTTTTCGGAAACTTTTTTTTTTCAAAATGGAATACATAGTAGGTATGGCCTTTAAAATAAAATTTAATAGAAGGGTTTACAAAAAAAATCTTTATTATACCAGAAAATATAAAACTTGTTATCGAAAGATGACATGAAATCAGGTTATCAGTTTTTGCTAAACTATCCCTTACATCTTGTATTAAATAATTTGTGAATGCAAAACTGCCATATAAGGGTCCTAACGACGGTTTCTAGCAATTATTTATTGTTAAAACCATCCAAAAAGTGCACATCGCCGCTAAAGAAGTTTTCACTTCAAAAAAAAGAAAGCATTAACAAGAAAACTTAATCTAGACAAGGGCAAGGACATAACATCTGTGGATGCTAATAATTACACACTATAAAATACATTAAAGAATTTAAGTTCAACTACAAATCGTTATTTTTTTCGGAAACGTTTTTTTTTTTCAAAATGGAATACCTAGTATGGCCTTTAAAATAAATTTAATAGAAGGGTTTACAAAATTTTTTTTAATCATAACAGAAAATATAGAACTTACTATCGAAAGATGACATGAATTCAGGTTATCAGTTTTTGCTATATTGTTAAAATAAATGGATTTATTTATTCAATAAAGTCACTGCTTTTACGCTTATACATTATGCCCTTCTCTAGTTACTATTATAAAAACGACACTTAAAAAATGCGTTTTTGTAGTGGCTATTATGAGATTTTTATTTTTTACTTTTATTCAAAAAATATATTCATATGAAAAATGTTTTAAATCGTTGCAATTTAATCACATGTTCAAAACCTATGTCATAATTGATCACTTTCAAAGTAAAGGTACCTTTATCGCTTACGGATGGCATTAGCTTTCCTAAAATGAAAAGCAAGCATTTTTTTCTATTAAAAAAATAAAACTTATATACATATTTTGATTCATAAATTAGCTTTTCTAATTAATATTTAAGATATCATAAATCAGGATAGTAATTATAAAATATTTTTTTCAGGAAAGTACTTCTGCTTACTTCTGTTAATGTTGTCATCGTCGCTACGACCAAGCATTATATCTGGTATATACTTCATCATATTCATGTCTCTGGCAACAGCGTGGTCCCTTGGTCGACCTTTAGAGCGAGGATTTGCAGTAGTGGGGCGCTGCATCATGGCTATCATGGGCATACATATGATAGTGATACTACTATATCAGACTACTTGGTTCGCAGAGTACTGTCCGAGTACAAACATTTTTGCTAGGTAAACTCCTAAACCCAGTTTTCAGTCTTAATTTTAATTATAAATTTAATGTTTTTTCTCAAGTTTTTTGCACGTAGGTACGGAGGGCCGCATATCAGGTTACCACACGCGTGCACTCTTTGCTGTTGCGATAAGATCGGCTTTGCAATGAAAATTGAGTAACCTGTTACGCTGGCCTCTGTACATAAATATATTTTTTATTATTTTCAGGTTATTCGGTCTAACGCGACTAGTAATCCATAGTCAAAACGAATTTACCTATGAAGTAAATAATAAACACAAATGGGCAACGGATCTCAGTCCTCTAGTCATTCTATTCACTTATCATATATTTGCCGTAGAAACGAGAGAGCTGTTCAAACCCAAGGTATGTTATTTAAGAAATGAACTTGATTATGATATGTTAAGTTTACATATTGATTAACCAAGTCACTAGCATTTGTGCGCTTTTTTCTATAATTCATGATGCGATAACACTAACTCTGAATGGTCTTTCCTTATAACAAAAGTAGAATTCATTTTAACCTGGAAAAACATCTTTATTATCCTGAAATCAAAAAGAATTTTTTTACCTATCTTGTTACAATTCGTGACGAGCCCTAAAGACAGTTTAAAATTAATTATGCCTAATACTATGAAATATTTGAATAAGAAACTAGTTTGAACACCGCTCATAATATAAAAAAGTATATGCCATAGAAGAGGTGCAATATATTAACTAATACAATATTCAGAAATAATTGTATTTATATGTGTGATGTGTTATTTTTTTCTTTTTGCTTCAAATTGGAACTGTAGCCTAAAAAGAAAGCACCGCTGACGGGGCTGGAAAAAGGTAAATCCAACGGGTCCCTAGTCCGCGGAGTATCATTCCATCGAACCACGAGGCGCACCAATCGAGAAAAGTGGCTAATAGCAGCTGACAAAAGTATGCAAGCGCCAAGTTTTAAGACACAAGTAAGGCTTTCAAGAAGCCAAATGCTCTATTTTCAGTGTATTACATATTTCTGTACATAGATTTGTAATTTTTTTATTGTAGTTTCATAAATTAGCAGGCCGCTTGGTCAGTTTATGTTGATTTATGGTTAGAATTTGTATAAGGTATGTAGATCTTATTCATTAATAATTTAACTGGTAGAAATGTATCACTACACAAACTATAACCTTGGTAGTAACTTTTATGTATGTAATTGATGAAAAACCTTTTATCATATCACGAAACACGCCTACACCACACCGCACGAATACACCAAGTACTGAAGAAGCATGCCTGCTTATGTGCTAACTCTATTCTGATTAAATTCAAAATCTTACTTTGCATTTCCAGTGTCGTAGCTAGGGGGTGCACCTGCAGACACTTAAAATACTTATGGGTCACGGTAATTCAAAATTTGATATTACCCATAAATTGTTCTTTAAGAGTTACGGTACTTGAAAGTACTTTAATCGAAATGATTATGTTTTGCGGTCGCTGTATTTACTGACCAGGGCGCGCATGACCTTAGCTACGATCCTGTATTGCCTATTTTATTTTTGCAACCACTTTCGTTTTTTTATAGGTTGCAATTAGATACATAGATTCAAAACGACTCCGACAGAAACAGGACGCCAGTGAGTCGACTCCTGTAGGTATTTCTTTTTCTTTATTTTTGCCTTGTTTTTGGAATGATTCGTTTAATGGCCAGGGTGTTGTGTTTGGAATGAACGAGCTGAATATTTTATTTACTGGGTTATCTTCAATGCTTGGGTTGCACTTATTCATATCATTTTATTTATTTCAATGTATTTACATATGGTGTATTTTATACAATATTAGTATCACAGTGCATTTATGTTATACATGTATTGATAGCGTTGTCTTTGTCTGGGTTAAGTAGTAATTTTATTACAAACAACAGTAAGTAATTTTATGTTTAAATGTTTGTGTATTTTAAATAACAGTCTAATTTATTTAGGGTTTAGAATTTATTATTATTTCAAAAAAGTCATATTTCAAATAATTTTCATGTTTACTTACTTACCAAGAACTTTTTCAACATTTTAATGCAATGATGTTATTGTATGTGGATAGTTAATCAAAACACGGACAAGTCCAGGCAAGAGTCCGACTGCGTTAGGCTGGTCGAACAAATCACTGCGGAACATCCTACAGGACTCGACGGGATCTATCGTCCTCGGAGATGATGGAGGTAACTATTGCAGTGTATATTTTGCTACGTAATATTATACCGAAGTATGTAAATATGAAAAACTTTTTTGTATACCTACCCTGTAAAATTAAAACTTAAAGCATATGAAAGAAAGATTTGATCGTTTATCTATATTTCGGTCAACATCTACAGGTTGATACAACAAACACGGAAAAAAAACTAAATTAATCGAATATTTAATTATTCTAAGGACAGAAAACAATTGTACCTGGAAGGTTGCCTGGAAGAGATTGCTACCTTAGCAATAAGGCCGCCTTTTTGTACATTTCTGTTTTCTGTCCTTGTTTGTTATTGTAATGTTTTTGTGTCACGGTGTGCAATAAAGTATATGTCTGTCTGTCTGTCTGTCTGTACGTACTCGTAGTTTGACAGCAAAACCAAATGATACTGTGTATGGATATGGAAGAGCGTGGCCTTCTAGCACAGGTGTTTTTACACTTAATAGAAGGTCACAGCAACTACACAAAATGTAAATCTCTACTGTTGAAGCAATATTTTTTCATTCATTTTTCATTTCATTCACTTAAATATTTACAGAGTCTGCCAAGGAACGCGAACCAACTCTACTGGAAGAGATTATTGATGCAGTTGTTGACTTCTTCCAAGTTTTAATTAGGTAAATTATTCACAAATGATTTTTAGGGAACGAAAAAGTTGGGCGCGAATGGGATTACCTATTTGTGAATATACCTCACGCGGGTAAGCGTTTTAAAAATACCAAGGTAAATTATATTTTGCAAACTTATGTGCATTGTGCATTTACTGACAGGTTTAGTTAAGTTTGCCACTACTTGATCATTACACGATAAGAAGAAAAAGTTTAACAGACAAACTGTATTCACTGAGACGAAATAAACCAATCAAGTACCTACCCAGTTATCATGTGGGCACTGGCCAAATTTAACGTTCGTCAAGTATAAATTAGATTCAAGATTCAAGACATTTATTTGACACAAAACACGCATATTTTTTGTTTTATATCGTTTCACACCATTTCAAGGGATCATCTGAAGCAAATATAGGTTTATTTGTGTAATAAAAAAATAGTACCGTCCAATTTACTTGAAACTTGGTAAAAGTGCTCTTTAGCACAATTCGTGAGACCCGTTTTTCTGCGTTTCTAAACATTCGTCTCCTAAGTTAAAATATTTTTTCCTTATTTATGTTGTATCACTGATACACATAAATAAGTAACACAAAACGTTACGTTACGTTAAGTAACACAAAATTTACTCTGTGTAAAAATACAAACGAAAAAAATTATTGATGGAGTACTAAAAAATCTTAAATTTCAGGTCATCGTACATAGCAACAACAATCACCATGATGGCGTGGAGTATAATGTACCATTCCTGGCTGACGTTCGTATTCCTAATGTGGGCGAACATCGTGTGGTTGTGTCAAGATCAGCGATCTTTCATGTTGAAAACGAGCCCCGTTTTGGTCCTATATGCCATGGTATTACTGGTTTGTCAGTACATCTACGGAATGGACCTCACAGAATCTGAACTACCGACAAATGTGACGGTAAGTGTGATATTTAACTAGTTTTTTGTCTGTACAAATGGGTAATCTCTGCTAGTTGGTCATACTTTTAGCGCCCATAGTCCAGTGTTGCTCGCTGATCTGAACCAATCAGTGAGATTAAGCAACGTACACAGGAGCAGGGAACCTGATGAGTGACCAAGGTGGCAATTTATCACGACTGTTTTCGTGCTTCGGAAAGCACGTTAAGCGGGCGGTCCCGGCTTTTGTCAATTGACTACAGTCGTTAAGCCAAGTCAAGAGGCCATTTGGCGGTTTAAATATTTTGATACCAGGGTTAGTCAAGTTCGCCACACACTTGACTACACCTATACGATGAGAAGAGAAGAAGAAGACGTTTTTTTTGTATCCAAATTAGCAAAATAGGAACTTATTCACTAAGTTATAAAGTTATAACAGTGTAAAAAAATGTTTCTCACTTTGATGTTATATTTTGTTGAAACTCAACTTTAGAAAATTAACCCGTCGCGCTTGTTTACGCGCCGTGCGATACAAATCCTGCACACACGGGTGTGCATAAATCGCGCGAGGGTTAGGCGTCAGCTTATGTATGTGCAAATAAGGGACATGCAAATAAGCTTATGTATGTGCAAATAATTATGTATGCGAAATTCAGTAAAGGCCCATAACGGGCAAATAAACAAGCGTTTTCTTTTTCTATCGCTAAGAAATACCTTTAACGGCCGACAGTAGAGTAGGTGTGAGCATATTATTCTCACCTAATCATACTAATAATAGTGTGAAAAATCAGCTCGCTCATTGCTACTTAATATTGGTTGCAAAACGTTACCTCATTCCATCTCAACTCCTGATACTAGTACGTACCTATCCGGCCGCTTTTATTCTCAAAATTATGTGTAATTCTCGTCTTCCAGCAACGCCTTAAACCCTTAAGCTCGTTGCTAAAATTAATTAGGGCTGAGAACCATCTGCGCTCGCCATTTATTTGGTGAGGCTGTCAAGGCCATCAGCGGCTATCAGGTTAGTCTTTCATAAAAAAGTAACGGTCAATTTTGTTTGCAGCATGTGAACATCCATCAGATAGGTCTGGGTCGTTCTCCAGACGTGCCTCCATGCGTGCCGGTGATCATTAAGTCCCTATTCACGTGCATGTTTTGGGTGACGCTGAGGCAACGGATTCAGGAACTACGCCAGAAGCGACAGGCGTCTGTCATCTCTGACGTGGCTGGCCCGCTACATCTCTCAGTCTCTACGGCTGCTAGTGGTTAGTCCTAGTTTTAATTTTGTTTTTCTTACATAATTAAGCTTGTGTCACTGCGCTTTCTTGCAAGTACTCTTGAGAGAAAATCGATGGACGACCCAAGTGGTACAACACTACCGGTTCATGTGGGACACCATTACGCGGGCCCCTTTTGACAGATCGTTTTCGCGCGTAGCTCGGATAATAAGTATTTTTGCAATTAAATTACTATAAAATATCAAATTAAAAGGGCTGTACAACAAGTAAAAGGTGTTTACTGAAACAGTACATTATGTAGAATTGATCGTGTTTTCTTTTTAACTTGCATTATTATGTATGGCATACATTAAAAAATACCGCCAGAAAAGACTTGATAGAAACAAAATTGAAAATTTAGAAGAAGCTCCATGGGTCATCTCTACATACATCTTTAGTCATCATCCCTACTAATATTATAAATGCGAAAGTAACTCTGTCTGTCTGTCTGTAACGCTTTTACTACTGAACCGATTTTGATGAAATTTGGTACAGAGATAGATTAGACCTTGGGAAAGGACATATGCTACAATTTATCCCACAGATGGGCACGATACAACCTGTAGTCCACGCGGGCGGAAAGCTAGTTAATGTTGATTATTAAGTCAAAGTCATTGTTGGTCATTTTGGCCTAAGAAGGTGGTTAATCAAGTACTTCTCTACCTCGGCAATTTATTTCGCCAAATAAAACTTAATGTTTGTATTTTTTCTGCAGAAAACTACGAATATGGGCTTTTGCCTCCAGTGTTATTTTTAAAAAACAGGTCGCTATTTTCACTTCTAACACTAATCTAATGGACACTGTTCTCTTTGTTAATCAAATCTTGATTGAAATATTTTATGGCAGTCATCACATTACAGATGTGATTGATTTATCAAGTTTGTGGTATTTACCCAACACTGTAAATTAACTTTTGCATAATGAACTTTTTTGATTGAGTTGGATTATATAGAATTTTCATCAGAAATTTTATTTATTATTCACACTGTTCTTTTACCTTTTCTCAATTATTTTACACTGTAACAGGTCTTGCAAACGGTAAATGGATTATATACCTACAAGTATTTTTTTTCAGCGATCTTCTATCTGCTTCTCCACTCTGTTTCAACAAGAAATATGATTATATTTAAACTAAACTGTTACTCCTATTAAACATTTACAGCACATGAATGCTATTCCATCCTTTTGTCACCATGTGCAATGCATCCTATTGATGGAATTAATAATAACCTACATTGTTTGAATTTTTAATACTCTTTATCTTCATTCGAGTCTGTTTCACTCTGTTGACAAACTACCTAATATTTTTTATGGGTAGTCTGCCCAGGTATATTTGACAGATTCATTTATCAGCAAGCGAAACAGACTATTTGTATACTCTCTTCTCATTTTCTTTACTACTTTTTCGTACTGCTGTGCTTGCTTGCCTGAATCCCCGGCGATCGTTGACATTCACGATTGTTTCATACTTTGAAAGGCACTCGTCATTACCAGCTGTTGTCGATTGACTGCGGTTCTAACACCAGAAGCAGAAGCAAATTAATACATACTTATTAAAAACCACTAAGCCGACGAATCGTATTACAGCAATGGAACAACAACGCGAAGAGGAGAGCAAGTCAAGACTACTGCGTGTTCTAGGACATTTCCTTCGAGCTGCATGTGCCCGATATTGGATCTACGTTGTCGCTATCATGTTGTTCGTGATCGGAATCACTGGCGAACGCATGACCATCTTCCGCATCATTTACATGTTCCTATTTCTCGCTTTCATACTTATGTTCCAGGTAACTATATTTTTTTCCTTTAAATTCTTTTTTATTCTGGCTTACACATGCATTTCAGATGTACCTATGACAAATAAAAAAAGTTTCTCCTGTTTAAAAGATTAAGAGAACTTGTAGAAAAACTGATTAACTGATTGGAGATTAGATTTGTAATAGATTCATTTGGTATTGTTATCTCAGATCTTCAATGAATTACGTAACAGAAAACCGTCATAGATTGTTTGCCTACACAAGGTTTTATGACATGTGATAATGATTTCTTTAAGATAACTTTTTTCAATCATCTCATCATTTCGTTAAATACATGAAACAAAAACGAATTTAAATTACTTAACAACCATGACCCGTCTCTTGCCCGTTGCAAATGTGCCCAATACTCATGATTTTCGCTGCATTGCCTCTTTGAATGGCAATGGACAACCTATTTAGGTCTATTCGTATATGCGGTGACTTAAAAGTAGCGAAACTTGAAGATTTGAACCTTTCCGTTAAACTGAATTCCACTGTCCAGTTCAGTTCGTTAATTTACATTCTTACCTTTTACTATGTTAAAACTTAATATATTTTTTAACATGAAGAACAAAATTCGGATTAAAACGCTTTATGACATTTAGCAATATATCCACAGATAAGTTGGTACTGGTGGCGACGGCTCATGTATGTGTTCTGGATAGTGGTGATCATCTATTCGATGATCAATCTTATCCTCATATACGTATACCAGTTCGACAACTTCTCTAAGAAGATAGCTGAATACCTCTACATAAACGAGAAGCTGTAAGTATCTTCCCTAATCATGTGAGCGACAGAAAAATAATGAGCCAGCCTCCTGGTCTTGATCTCAGCCGATCAGTGACTTTAAGCAACGCACAGTGGCAAGGAACCTGATGGATGACCAAAGTGACAATCTATCACGAGCTCTTCCGTGCTTCGGAGGGTATGTTAAGCTGTCGGTCCCGGCCATTGTCGATTGACTACAGTCGTTAAAACCAAGTCGGAGGCCTTTTGGCGGTTCGAAAACTCTGACACCAGGGTTAAACAAGTTCGCCACGCACTTGACTATACCACAGAATAAATAATAGTACTAAACTATACCTACACGATAAGAAGAACACCTGCTCTTTTCTAGCTTACTATATACAATTCTGAAAATACTGAAGTCTTGTTGTATTGTGGTCAAAAGGCTGAAAACTGCACTCCACTAAGCTCATTAACCCTTTCGAGAGGTATTTAAATTAGTTTCGCCCTAATGTCTTTGATCGTTTCTAGACAACACGACTTGGGTTTGGAGCCTTACCACCCAGCAGACTTGTTTGTGAAGCTCCTGACTCCGACACTCTTCCTCATCATTACTATCATGCAGGTCCACTACTTCCATAAAGACTTCATGGAATTGTCTGCACCTAAATCCAGGTAACTGATGTAACTCAATTGATAAGTGATTATTAAATACTAGCTTTCCGCCCGGGACTTCGTTCCCGTGCGAATTCGGGAAAATTTATGTAGTATATGTGTTAAAACAAGGTGTCAGCTAAGTACCTCCATACCAAATATAAAAATTGGTCCAGCCATTTGAGCGTGAAGAAGTAACAAACACACACACATAGACTCACAAACTTTTGCGTTTATAATATGAGTGTGATGAAAACTGAATATGTATGCTGAACCAAAGAGTACTACTTGAAAAAAAAAATTATCCCACAGAAAGGGATAAATTTTTATGCACTTAATTTATACTAATATTATAAAGAGGAAAGATTTGTATTTTTGTATGTAACGAATAGGCTCCGAAACTACTGGACCGATTTCAAAAATTCTTTCACCATTAAGATGCTACATTATCCCTGAGTTACATAGGCTACATAATTTTCCCGGATTCCCACGGGAACGAAGTCCCGAGCGGGATGCTAGTTTAATAAATAAAAAAACTTTGTTAATGCTTACTGGTATCAATAAAATGGGTATATCTCTAGTTAAATGCTATTAAGAAATCCACAAAATTCAACATTTATAAAATTGCAATTCTAGCTTAGTTCATAATTATTCTTAGCATTCGGTATATCTAAGCATCAGAACATGACTTTATTTTTCATTTTTTTTACTGGTGATTCGTTACAGAGCCACTAGTAAAGACGCAGGCTCCGCACTTAGTAGAGAACCTGGCTCGAGTAAACATAGCCAAGCCGGTGCTTCCACTATTAAAGATGACGTGAGTTTTTTTAATGTTTTTTTTTTATATTTTTTTATAACTTACTAGCTGACCCGGCGAACTTCGTAACGCTTTTGAATTAACTCCTCGCAAATTTTATATATTTTCTTACCTTTTAAACCTTCCCTGAACTTTCACTTTCATTTCAAGACAAAAATTTGCTAAATCGGTCCAGACATTCTCTAGTTTTAGTGAGACAAACGAACAGCAATTCATTTTCATATACATAAATACTAAAGCCCTGTAGCTTTAGGTAAATCTCTTTCAACCTCTTGGGTGGTTAATCAGTCCATGTACTGAACAACTTCTTCTGAACTGAAATCTCTATAGCGTTACATGCATACAACAAGATCGCTTAATAAAAAAAAAACCTGTGTACCGAATAAGGTTCGGGAGATTGACATATTGGTGAGTGAGACGATTGCCACTAAAAACCATGAGATTACCCATTTTTTGTCTCATATTTCAAACAGTGGGCAACATATTTAACGGCTGGCACGCGGGATTAAGATATTATCAGAGGTATTGCGGCGGTTTATAGGTTTGCAACTTAAAATTAAATTTTAATGTAACTATGGTTTACAGATAACACAATTGCCATTGGAATCTGAGCCACGCCTCGATGAGGATATGGCAACAGAAACTTCAATTTCTACCCTCAATCAATCTAAAAATAAAAAACACAGTAGGTAAGTGTTTTCGGGGATCTTCTATATTTTAAAACCAAAATATTCTTGTCTTTTTTTAAGACACAAGAACACTGCTTCAAACAGTAAGATCTGGTTACAGTTGCTTTGGGGATACATTTTTCTATTTAGGAGCTGTGGCACAATTTTTCTTGATCGCAAGATTTTACTCTATTTTTTTAAGATTTGAGAGCGTTTTCTAATTATCTTCCTTCTCACTCTCATCCAAACTTAACGAACTTCTGCGCTACTAAGTATTACGGTTCTGAAGACTAGAGCACGCCTAAGGCGCTGCTATAGATGTAAGTGTAGCGTATACATGTGCGGTCGCGTGCCTTGTTACGTACGTACGTAACAACAGACATACCTAACCATCCCTACCGGATAAAGCTGAAGTTGTCTATTAAAAAATATAAAATTTTGAAATCGTGATTAAGTGTAATTGTGTAGTTGACAAAACTTAATTAATATACAAAATATAATTGAAATACCTAAAACATTTCGTGAAATAACTTCATCTTTATTTCATAGAGGGGTGAGTTAATTGCGCAGCTGGCTGTACGTAGCTTTATGAGAGACGTCACAGTAACGTTAGGGATCATCCATAAATTACGTCACACATTAAGGGGTGGGGAGGGGGTCGACAAAGTGTGACATTGTGTGACAAGGGGGTGGGAGGGGTCATACGATTCGTGACATCGCATTTCAAAATGTGTTATGAGTATCAAAACGCGTTAACTATTAACGACAAACTTAACCTCCTCAGTCCCAAGCACTCTTTTTCCGTTTTTACTTTGGTTGAGACATTGAGTTTTGAGTTTCTAAAAAAAATAACAACTGTATTAAGTACTGTTTTATTAGAAAATTAAAAAATAGAAAATATGTGACGTCACGCTAGAGAGGGGAGAGTCTTACAAATGTGATCAGCTGTGACAAGGATCAAAAGGATCAAGGGTCAAAAAATCATGAAATTCGTGTGACGTAATTTATGGATGGCCCCTTACACGCAATGCATCACGTTACTACAAACTATAATTACCAAAGAATAAAAGGGAGTCCTAACGTACGATTTCGTTTTTCAGCAAGAGATCGCATTCACGGTCTCGCAAGTCTATCAAGTTTAGGACGTGGCTGGTAAACAATTTCAAAGAATACCAACGAAGGGCGACTGACCTTATAGACGGAATCTTCATGTACCTCGACCTCCATCTAGTCAAGATCATTATGATCGCGCTCATGTTGCTTTGTGTCTTCAACGTAAGTATTGCTTTTTAACTTAGCTATCCAGGTAGATCTATCGTTCCAATGGTAATTTTGAAATTTATATAAAGCCTTTTAAATGGTTAAAAAATCCGCCGAGAAGTTTAAAAGATAACAAATATTCATTCATCTACCCTAAAATTTTCAAACTTATAATATTTGATATGATAATTAGGATTTTATCTTTTCGCCTGCGACTTGTTAAAGAAAAATTATAATCGCGAAATTATTGTGTTAAACTAAAGACGTGAAGCTTGAAAATCCTTACTTAATACAAAAATATGGAGTATTTATTTGCCAAAACTTAGCAACACATCTACACGATTTTTTTACACCATTCCTTGACTTTCGAGGAGAATGACATAGGCTACTTCCACGCAAATAGATTCGCGAGCAGAAAGCAAGTTTATAGGCGAACAGTTTTATATGCATAGGTAAATTTCGCCGCTTGACTTGAAGGCACGATAGCTCAGTTGGTTAGAGCACCGGGAGATCTAATCCTGGGGTCGTGGGTTCAAGTCTCATTCGCGCTGAATATTTTTCTTTCCTTAAAAATTATTTGTGAATTATAGGTAAGGTGATCTTTGTTTATTAAATACTTGATTTACTACGACAATATCGTTCTTTCACAGGTACAAGCGATGCACGTTCCTATAATGCTACTAGTCTGCCCGGCGCTGCTAGTGAGCCCGTACATGCAACGCTACTGCGTACTCGTGATATCGACCATGATCAGCGTATACTTCATGGCCAAGATGGTCTACCAGATAGACTACATCTCACATTCTTATTTCGACGTCAATTGCACACATTTTGAAGTGAGTAGTTATGCACTGTTTTCGTACTCATTATTTTTTTATTATCTTAAGGTAAAGTGTTGATACTTAGTTGCTTGATTATTATTTTATTTTCACTGTTAGATAACCACGCCCCACTATAATAAGGTAAATCTGACAACCGGTCGACGGCCGATTTGGTCGAGTTGTAGTGACGCTGCCTCTTGATCGGCGGGTCCTGGGTTCGATGCCCAGTCGGGGCAAATATTAGTGTAAAAAGCAGATGTTTGTTCTCGGGTCATGGGTGTTCGTGTTTGTCTTTATGTGTTCCAAGGGACCCACGACACAAGGGAAAACCTTAGTGTGGGTCTTTGAGTGTGTAGCGTTTATTTATTTATAAATTATAGTAAATACCACCTCAGAGGCTCTAAGTTAGAGCGTAAATAAAAATTTATTTGATTATACATAGAAGAGCTAGCGTTGCGATATATGGAGTGACTTTAAATTTGTTAGCGAAACGTTAGAGGGTGATTCTCCCCATAGACAGAGATCCCAGGGCCGCCAGACCTTACCTATTTTCTCATGAACCAAATGTGTGGGATATAGTAGTGCTAATATGTACTATTAACATATAAATACCAGCGAACCTGGGCCGACGGCCAATTTTCAGCTACCAGGTTCTGAAGGTACTTCCAAAAATTACTCGCTTGCCTTAAAGTCTGGCTGCTGAAATCTTATAGAATATAATTAATTAAATATAAAAATTAATGATCAACACCGCCAGACGCTCTCCGTCGGCTGTAATTTCTGCCAGACGCTTTACAGTTCGCAAGTAAATTATGCGATTATACCTACAATCTGAGCCGTGATTTTTTTATATGATGTTCAGGGAACTATAACAATACTTTTCTCCCCATGAAAATGAACAACTTTCCCCATGGAACCTATATGAAATTATTAAAAAAATAACATTTGTTTTGTTTGGAGAGGCGAATTTTTTCTGTCGTATTTTGACCTATCTTCCTTGGGGAAATTTGTAATTTTTGCTAACTAATGTAAAGTCACCCAATATAAATAACGAGTATGTCAATCAATACATGCCAATTTCCCATTTTGTCCAGTACTAAAAAACTCGTACAATAGACTAGATATAATTATGTTTCATGTTATGTATCATCCTTACACCCTGAATAGGTAAAGATTCAGGTGTTCTTTTACAGAATGACACTTATAACGAGGATCAAACGTTGAACAACGCAGAATGGGTTGGATTCTATAAGACCACTCGTGACAAACCACTGGTGGTCCAGTTAAAAGGGTATGATACATTTTCCACTTTAAAAGCCGATATTTTGCTGTATTACAGGCTAACGGACTATCACGGCCACCAGTCTCTCACCAATATTGAGTTAATTTCTTTCACGTCTATTAATTGTGACATTTGTTTGTTGAGATAAATAAAAATCTTTACTTGTTATTTAAAATGGCCTGTCCTCTCTTCTTCCTAGCGTTTAGTCTTGTTTCTCATTCGGGGTAAGCTTGACCATGTTCCAGGGTTTGGCAGGTCAAGTCATTACAGTGGAACGACTGCCATCTGACCTCCGTGACC
The DNA here is from genome assembly GCA_949987775.1 of Aproaerema taeniolella. Classification (NCBI taxonomy): domain Eukaryota; kingdom Metazoa; phylum Arthropoda; class Insecta; order Lepidoptera; family Gelechiidae; genus Aproaerema; species Aproaerema taeniolella. The sequence goes on along the minus strand of OX465246.1, from coordinate 16,484,618 downwards.
CTGCTAACAGGGGAACTTGACCGGATTAGATCATGGTTACACATTGAATCTCCTGAATGTGCAGGTTTCCTCACGATTTTTTCCCTGACCGTAACAGCATCGGTTAGTGTGCATTAATGTACAGAAATTGAGTGATTGGTACATGGCGGCACTGGGGATCGAACTTGGTACCTCTCGCTTACGAGTCCGACTCACTAGCCGTTAGACAACTCTTAAAATGGCCTGTCCTCAATAGAAATAAAACTTTATAATTACCTAGCTTTTCGGCGGCGACTTCGTTCCCTTGGGAATTTTCCATGTATTTTTTTATGTAAATCAGGTCCTGACAATTCGAAACATAATAAAAAAAGAGATCAAGCCGATTTTAAGTTTTAGCGGGACTAACCAATAGCAATTAATAGCGATTTCGTAAATCTCTGATTTCGTCATTCCCGTATGACATAAATAAGAGAAGAGTATAATCACTTCATACATAAATAATAATGATCATTTATTTGCTCAAAAAATCTAGACTGCGGTATCTTTAACTTCACTTTTATGAGTCTACACTACTTTTGTTATTATTATTTTTTCAGGTACATCGGTCTTATAGCGATGTTCACATTCTATTCCCTCGTCTTGTATCGACAAAAAAATTTGAGGTCAGTATAGCTACAAAAATCAGTATTTATATAGAAAGCTGTTACTTTTCCTGGTCTGCTGTCAACCATAAATAAAATAGGGAGTTCCGTATTCCTCTGCTGTCCAACTTTGTTCCAAAATTGTCTTCTTTTTGAAAGTCTTTCAGCCTTTTGGTTTTCTCAATTTTATATCTCAGACAAATGTAATGGTCATTTAAAAACTTTTGTTTCAAAGTAAGTTCATAGTAAAATCCGGATTTAATCTTTTTTTCTTTATGCAGGGAGACCAAACAAACACCATGTGAATTGTTGATGTTCCCAAATATACGTCGCGAACACGCCGACAAAGATCTAGTACATTGTCTGAAATATTTGTGTAACTACGGTTATTACAAATTTGGCGTGGAGGTGAGTAAAACAAGACTATAATTTTTTCACAATATCTCGTTTTGTTTAGGAATTATATGAAAATAGTAAGTTAGGTCGATCGGTCCTGCGCCACCCGCATCCAGCGGGTTCCCGTAATGTGGACCAATCGATGTGGAGATCCTTAAGAGGCCTTTGTCCAGCAGTAGACGTCTTGCGGCTAACATGATGATATGAGTTTTATATTTGCTTTCTTCGTACGAGTTTTAAAAAATGCTTGTTATGCTTTGAAGACTACTCTGTCAAAAATAAATATACTTTAATAAATGTTGAATGCTAAATGGCGAAACACAGCTGTGCTCAAGAACTTGACATTGTAATGTCTTTTTTAGGGTTCCCGTACCCAAAGAGTAAAAACGGGACCCTATTGCTAAGACTCCGCTGTCCGTCCGTCCGTCTGTCACCAAGCTGTATCTCATGAACCGTGATAGTTAGACAGCTGAAATTTTCATAGATGATGTACTTCTGTTGGCGCTATAACAAAAAATTCTAAAAAACAGAATAAAATAAATATTTAAGGGGGCTCCCATACAGTAAACGTGATTTTTTTGCCGTTTTGATTAATAATTCTACGGAACCCTTCGTGCGCGAGTCCGACTCGCACTTTTTTTACCTGCGTTTACAATAAACTATATTTGGATTTTGATGCTTTTACAGATATGTCTAATCTGCATGGTTGGCGTGATTGGTTCGCGCATGGACGTGTACTCCGTGCTGACCGGGCTGTGGCTGCTGGTGTTCGTGTCCGTGTCGCGCGCCACACAGGCCCGGCTGTGGATGCCTTACACCCTCTTCCTCTCTATCTCCATTTCAGTACAATACCTTCTTGCTGTGGGCTTCTTACCGCAATTCTGTGTGCAGTATCCTTGGAGTAGTGGTACTGAGGTAATCTTTCGATTTTTAAATACACGGATTTTAGATTTTAAATTTCTTGGGGGATGATTCTCCCCGTGAAAATGAATAATGTTCCCCAAATCATGAAAAAAGTTTTCGACTTCTTAGTCGTTATTCTCGAAAACTTTTTTCGTATGTCGGCCTATTATTCCTTGGGAAAAGTTATTCAATTTAGAGGGTGTTTAATGTTTAATTTTTCCTGCTTTAAAGTCATCTAATATACTATGCGTTTACGATAAGAATAGGACCGAACCGCCGCCATTTTGAGCTGTCATTCTGTTAAACTAACTTCATTACGGTATGAAAAAAATAAATTGTAGAAAAATCAAAAAATCTAATTGGCTAAGTTTAAGTTATTTATAATCGGTGTTTGCACTACGCCAATTTTTCGATTCCACTCATTTCGACCATTTATGCCCTGGATTTTATATTTAATGCCTTATTCTACGAAATTATTCTAGTTTTATGGCTATTTTGCTGTTCCGTCGTGCACAAATAACAAAAACTCAAGGAAAATGAATGACAACGTCATAGATAACAACAAATTGAACTCAAATCGTATGTACTCGGAACGAAACTCGATGCGCACCGTGTCTGTCAGTCTAACCGCGGCGTCTACGAAAAAGTGACGTCCTAACTGCATAAAACGCGCCAGTGTTGAAACTTACAAAAATGGACAAGTCAACCGTACGTACGTACATGTGACATCGATCAAATCTTTTTAATACTTTTTTTGCAAACGGTACTTACGCGTCTGAAGTTAGCAAACGGTCCGTCCTATTCTTATTGTAATCGCATAGTACGCTGAAGTAGAATAGAATAACAAATGGTGTATGTTTCTAAATTTAAAGAATAATATTTATCGTTAATGAGTATAGACACAGTAAAATTTTCCCTACTGAACGTATTACATTTTACTTCGAAATTCTATCGTCATTTGAAATATTAATAAATGTGTATCAACATTTTAACGTATATTTTCAGCAAATGAAACATATACGGACTTGGTTGTTCCTACCTTTCAACTTACAACCGCCAAAAGCAGTGAAACTGATCTTTGATTTCTTTTTGTTGCTGTTTTCAACATTACAACTTCGCGTGTTTAACGTAGAGAAGACGGAAGGAGAATCGTATGGCGGCGGGTCCAATTCAGAGGATATTGGCCAAAATTGGGAGACAGTCGATTTTGTCAATCCCGTTCCAGATTTTCTTGGTTTTGTAGGGTAAGTGCCGAATGTTATAAAATTGAGACGAAAAGTAAGCATTAAGACATTAAGGGTATTTCTGGAACTTAGCAGAGCTGAGCTTAGCGGTGCATTGACTAAGAATAAGAATTGACTGACCAACATTTTATTTTTATTCTTTATCTACATCATGTTTTTAAAACTTCTTTGCATACTGCAGTTGAACTGGATAATTAAAGATTCAATCTGTCAATAGGTTATTTAGGATTTTTCATATCTCAACTAGTAGGTATTGTAATCTGTGGCTTTTTGTTCACTTGTGTAAATAATGTTAAAAACTTCTTTTTCAGTACCTGGTTAGACGTAATCAAACGAATTGTGTTCCTAGGAATGCTTTGGGTGACTCTAGCGATCATGTTTATGACTGGCGCGAACCGTGTCAATCTTTTCTCAATGGGGTACCTTATAGGTTCATTCATCTTCCTCTGGCAAGGCACTGATTTTTATCTACTACCCAAACAATCCATATTGGAGTGGTAAGTATACTATTACATAAATTCGGCAGTATTTTCAAACAAGTGTCTATGTAAACATGACTACGTAACTTATTGTATAAGGTCAGGGGCGTGTCACCCCGCAGTTTAGTCATGTTCTTGCGGCGGGCATACTGAGTATGCAGCGAGCGCGGGCTGACACTCAGCGCGCGTGAGCCGCAACGCGAGCGTGTTGAACTAAATAATAAGTGTACCTACTTTTTATCAATATTAAAACCAGACGGAAACATGTTTTGCCATCAAAATATAGTCTGTAGGTGTCTGTAGATAGTAGATATGAGGTTAGGTATCAAATAACATAGTTGATGATGTTAACTTGTGTTTTTACTTAAGTACTATACTTCTTAACTAAAGTTACTCTTGATTTTATCAGTGTTATCTTACTTAATTAACTTCAATAATAATTATACCTCTAAATCGGCGGCGAGGCAAATTTTTATGCCTAAAGTTGACTTTTGTTAGGGAGTGAGACTTCTGTACGTTAGTACTATTATTTATTCTGTGATAAGGTGAACAACTCATCTCTAAAATAACAGACTCTAATATTTAAAAAAAAAGGTTTTACCCCCGAAATTTAGGGCCTAACCATAAAAAAAACTAAAACTTAGATAATGTTTAAAACAGGTTATGTCAACTGACAAAATAAATTCGGCAGTATTTTCAATAGGGGTTCATGTAAACATAACTACGTAACTTATTGTATAAGTTATACAACTCATATCTAAAATAAATCTAAAATTTAAAAAATATGTATAACCTCCGACAAATAGGGCCTTACCAGAAAAAATGAAATTAAAACTTAGACAATGTTTAAAACAGATGGACCCAAGTGGACGGAGGGCAAATGACATAGGTCAGTTTTAGATATTGTACAAGTCGGATTTTAATGTTTTATGGTAAGCTAGTTATATTTTTTTTTTCGTAAATACTTATATATTATACAAAAAAAAAATCAGAATCCTCACAAAAAAAATCTAATATTTGTGTTGGTTGGGTATCGAACCCGCAACCTTCAGATCAGTAGGCAAGTTCATTACCGACTGAGCTCTCTTATACTTTACTTTCCAGGTGGTCATGGTTACTCCGTTATAATGTAACGGTGGTGTTAATAAAGACGTTACTCCAAATCCCGGGATGTATATTCAGTAGAGTGGTGCAGGAAAATGCTTGTTGGGTCGTCCAACTACTAGGCATCGGTTGCGTGGACAAGTTTGCGGGCGGAAGTATTGCTAGATATTTCAAAATGCAAGCTGATAATAAGGTAAGATATCTATTTTTTTTAATTTAAAATTTGCCGCGAAAAAGCTCTTGCTATACGACAATGGGGTAGAGTCTGGCCAACGGAAGCTGTCCACGAGAAACGGCGGCAGATTTAAAATTCGCCCTCTAAAAACACTGAGTAAACACTGAATAAACAGAGTTAACACTATTTTATTTTTTACTAATTTAAAATTAATTGTTTTCTTATTGTAAGGTACATAAAAGTGTGGATTTATGTGTAGAAAACAGTTTTCGGTAGACGTATTTTTAAATCTGCTGCCGTTTGTCGTGGACAGCTTTCGATGGCCAGACTCTAGATGACTATTTTTTCTTAATGTTTAAATTGAAGCTTCTTTACCTTATAAATAGTCTGTTGTAAATAGTTTTTTTAATATCTTTAAAAATAAAATAGATAAGAAATTTATTTCCAACACAGTACACACTACAAAGAGACAGTACAGAAAGTAAGAAAGAAATGTTTAAATCTTTCAATTAGACAGAGAGGGAAATACAAAACGATGACGTCTCAGTTAAGTACCGCCATATAAATTCAATACAAAGTTAGGAAGTTTTGTTAGGAAGAGATAGACAAAAATGTTTGATAGGCTATAAGTTTTTTTATTTTTCAACAAATTTCAAATATGATTGCGAATAATGTTGTCACGTTATGTATTTATGTTAATTTATTATCTTAATAAATATATGGTATTCAATATCAGTCATCTACTCAATTGTCGACATCCTGCCTTTGCTCTTATCCTTAACTAATATTATAAACACAAAAGTTTATATTTATAGATGTTGGTTACACTTTCACGCTCAAACGGCTGAATCAATTTTGATAAAATTTGGTAGCTGACACCCTAAATTAACACATAGGCTAAATAATCTTTCCGAATTCCCACGGGAACGAAGTCCCGGATGGAAAGATAGTCCTATATACTATATAGTACATACGTTTGTGCACAGGGCGTATGTTCGGTGCCGCAAGAGGACATAGGGCTGGCGTGGGACGGCGTGTGCTTCGCATTCCTCATCCTACAGCGCCGTCTCTTCTACAGCTACTACTTCTACCGAGTCATCGACGAGAGCAAAGCCACCACTGTACTCGCCTCCAGGTTGGTTGTACTTTTCACCATATAAATTTCCAACATGATCAAGCAGTTAATAAAAAAAACAGTACTCAAGTGCTCCGCTGGGCGGCGCCAATAAAACAAGACAGCGTTGTTTTTTACAGAATCCCACGAGACAATAAGGTACTTCTTGTTTTTTAAATGACACTGCAGAAATATAACAAAATTGAATCAATAAACTGGCAATAATAAAGAGTAACTTCAACTTATCCAACTCGAAAAGTATTTGGAAAGTATCCACAAAAAAAGTATGAATCGCGTAATGACGTTGCGCAGATGTGAAACTATTCCGTTATATGCAAAGATTAAAAACAGATTGTGATTTGTTTGATAAACGAGTTCTCGTCTAATATTAGTCTTACCCGAATTAGAATTTTGTAAAAATCTATTAGTACATTGAAAATCTTGTGCAGTCGGAAAATCCCCGATCATGTAATATTATTTTTTAATTAAGTCTTTGTCATGTTTCATCTAAGAAATATTGGTCAGGATCAAAAATTTAACGTTTCGATCCGAAGCACGGAACCATTTTACTTTATTAGCTTATTTATATTCCGCCAACAACTTTCTTACCAATCTGGAAATATCCCCAAAGTGTTTAACTTTCTTAACTTGTGTTGTATGTACCCTCTAGTTTTTATGTGCTGTACACATTTTTTTTTTAATATTATAAGACGGGTTAACTCTTGACCTGAATCTTGACCATAAAGGTCAAAGATGAGGTCGACGATGGAGCGAGTTAACCCAGAAAATGCCTATAAAGGTACTGGTACTCCCACGCACCGACGGAATACAGCAAGCTTTTTGGCGTCGGACTTCGGTAGGAGGGTGGTCGCGGACCAGACGGCCCTTTACAGAGCCTACCACACTGCATGAGACCATAGGACGACACCTCAGATTCAGAAAAAAATGAAGTGACTTTGCCTGGGATGAATTACTAGGAGGCAGGTCTCATTTGAGTTTCCTTAGTCGCCTCTTACGACACCCACGGAAAGAGATGGGGTGGTGATATTCTCAACCGATCACCACATGGCAAAATAATATTTATGTTGATAAATTATTTTGTGATTCAATCTTTTACAGAGGAGCTGAATTAATAGAGGAACTACGTTTGAAGCAGATGCGTATTCAAGAAGATCAAGAAACCAGAATATTAGAGAAGATAAAAGTAAAGATGGAAAGGATCAAGGCTAATCAGAAGAGAATCCAAGGGGGCATGAAAGACCCGGGACATCATGATAACGGTAACGTACTATTAACACTAGATTTACCTAATCCGTTGACTTATTTATTTGGAAAAGTAGTCTAAGTCACTTTTCAGCTCTCAAGCTGTCTTAAGATCATATTACTCAATTGTAATGTGAAGGGAGAACGAACATATATCGTATTGGGAAATTATTAGCAAAAACTATAAAATGTAACTATAAAAATATTCAAACGAAATAAAATTGGTCAGGATCAAAAATAAAATTAAAAGTGTATTTTGACCATGTCATTGAATATTGCCATTCCAAAATTAACTTTAAATAGTTATTTGTGATTGTGTTTAGTAAAAAGGTACAACTTACGGGGTAGTCAATAAGAGCGATTTACAAAGCTCATCGCAGCAATTCTGAACCCTAACGACTATTCCCAAAGCTTATTTCCATTTTCACAGTCCAAATTTTAAGTATAAGACGTAATGTATTATTTAGGATTGAGTTTTACAATAACTTCAATTCGTAACTGTCAATTTGTAAACGCTGCCTAAAAAGAAGACGACGAGGATGACGACGACACGCAGCAAGGCGTGGCTACGGAGCGCGCGGCGCTAGAGCGGGGGGAGTCTGAGGGCGGCGGGGCGCGGGGGTACCACACGCCCGACAGCCCGGCCTCCCCGCGCGGCTTCCACACGCCGATAAGCGAGCCCTCCGCGCCCCCCTCTCCCGAACACTCCCAACCGGTGTCCCCCGCGCGCTCACAGCCCGCTTCCCCCGCGCGGTCGACGCTCGCCTCCCCCCCCGCCCCGCCCGCGCTCCCTCCATCCAGCTCCCATGGAGGCCCCCCTTCCCCTTCATCCGCGCTGCTGACGTCACTCTCCCTCGACGCATACTTGGAGCCGCGCCGCATCTCGTTCGAGTCCCCCCCCTCCTCCGAGCTGGCCGCGCGCGCGCAGAGCCCCGAGGAGTCGTACCCGGTGTTCTCCCCGCCGCCCATCCGCCGCCGCCACACCGTACACAGCCCCAGTCTACTCCAGCGTACCTCCATCATCTCGCAATCTAGCCGCTCCGAGCCCAAGTCTCATCATACCTGTAACTAATATTTCTGTCTTCCAGGCACCTTTTAGCACATTACTTCCCATGCGTATAGACCCGCATCGGTCGAAATTGTCTCGTGACACCCACTATTTATGTAACACGTGTACATAATGTAAAGCAATTGCTGTTTGTGTACGTCTACAGAATAGTGTTAACGTTTTCTCCTTACCCGTGTAGGAACAGATAGTCCAGATAACGGGGCTCCCAGGAGACCGGTGTACAAGACGCGAAGTAAAGGTACAGTCGACATTTCACTCGTGTTGGTGATGGAGATTTTTGTTATGCCCCATATATATGCTGATCGTAATGTCTTTTCCAAATTCATGAAATCATCATTATCATTATTACAGGCGACGGAATACTAAGAGGGTTCAGGTCCATATCTGAATTTTCCTTCTTCGTAACATGACCTACCGAATTCGCTTCTGTGGTAACTCTGAATCTGTACTGTTAACTGAATGGCTAGTTGTTACCTTTTTCCGAATCCTCAAAGGCTGGTGTGTGACTTGTGGTGTTGAGCTTTCTCTTTGTCTTGTAGCGCGCCAGTGCCCGCCGTACAAATCGCCGACCAGCCACCAGAAGGGTAACGTTACGCCTGCAACTCGTCTGCTACTAATATTTTTTCTTGCAAAACTAACCTGCCTGCGGCTTTTCAGATGTGGTATTTAGGCGACTTGCATCTTGGCGGGAGCTGTCTTAACATACAAACGTAATCAATCTGTATTTCTTCATGTAAATATGTGAATATTCAATGTTCAATTCTCATAAATACAAATAAGACAGAATGCGCCTGACACATGCAATGCTTGTCCTCATTTTATATCGCATTTGTTTGTTTTTTGACCCTGTGTGCGTGTGTTTTTGTTGTGTTTTATGTTTATGAAGTGCACGTTATTATATGCAATGCTATTCACGCAGCAGTAGTAGATTAAATAAATTCAGATTAATCATAAGACGATATTTGAAGAAATAGTTTTCAAAAATTATAGGAAAAATACCAATAAATACGTCATACGTGAAATAATATCGTCTTATGAGAAATCTAAATTCATAATGATTAAATTTGTTGCATTTCTTTTAATTTCAAAATTTCCAATAGAAAATAAACGTTCATGTTTTTTGGCTTTAGTTGGGGGCTTTATTTGGAAAGTAAATAATTATTCATAATAGGCATTCAGAAAGTTGCATTTAATCAATAAAGGGGATGGTTTCCGTTTTCAATTTACTGTCGTTTTGGGAAACAATTTATGCTATTTAAACATTTGCGCTTGAACGAAAAACCAAGAAGCTTTAGAGCGTATATAAAGTATTGTTTCTCATAAACAGCTGTTCGGTCGGGCGATTACTACATGTTCGAAGATTTCGACGATACCGATGTACGTGAGCTAATACATGAAGACAAGGCCGATTCTGATGATGAAGCACCAAAGGAAATGGGCCTCGCTAAGGTATGAGGTTTTCTTTCACTTCATAGCAGACTATAACATGGGTTCGGTAATAGTGGCTAGATAACAGAGGAGGTTCTGTTTAATTATTCTAAAACCAAAAATTAAAGTTAATTTAATAATATACTCTAAAGCCACATGAAAATTAGTCTAGCATTATTTTTATTTTAAATAGGAAAATAAATGTTATTTGAACATTCTTTGTCAGCTAGCCAATACAATTTTGTTTAGATTGGTTGTGGGTTGTAGTATTGTATTGTTAGTACGAAATAAGTCTTCATTAGAATGGGCATGTTTGTGTAAATCGACAAGGGCTGATGTTTTTTTTATTATAAGGGTATGTGTGTTGTTTCCACGCATGTTCATTCTGAATTTTTTTGGGTTTTGGGTATTGTGAAAGTAAAAGTAATTAGAGAAATAAATATGGGCATCAATGTATAGCTTTACTTTGTAAGTGACTAACTGCTAAAAAAGCTTTTAAGTAGTCTCTCTTTGTTAATTTTCTGTCTAGATTTTTTTTTTTTTAACGTGAAAACGTGTTTTGTATACTGTCATTGACAACTTTCTAAAATTCAATTTAGTTCACTCTAGAGCCTTTCAAATCTTCACAACTACGCATAAATAGTTCTTGTAACCTATTCAATTCCGAAGTTATGAGTTGACACTAGCGACATTCAAAAGCGTTTCTTCGCTCTCTCTATCTGAAGCTTACTAAAGGTCTTTTGTAAAACGTTTTCACGTTAGAAATTGATCATAATGCCAGTAACAGTCATATATAAATACTGACAATGGGAGACATTAAAGGCAAAGCTAACTATTGAATGTGGGTTGTGCTTGTACTCGGGTGAACAGCTGCTGTCAACGGCAATCAAGACGGACATGAAACATGCTTTAATGATGCGTCGCGCGTCAATGCCGGCCGTACGCACGCTCCGACACTCCGCAACACAAGCTCGAGCGGTGTCCTTAGAGGTAACTTACATCACTAGGCCAGTAACTTATATCTCTCGATATACTCTGTGAATTTTAATGTGTATTACACTAATTATTATAAAGAGGTAAGGTTTTGTTTGTTTTAGACGGTAATATTTAGAACTACTGAACCGATTAAAAATCATTTCACCAGGGTATAGCTATGCTATCCCTGTAACGGTCAAAAACAAGTGATACATTAAAAATGTTGTAAAAAGGAAAGTACCTACTCACTTGTACCTACTCACATGAATTAGATATAGATTTTAAATTGAAATCTACATCTAATTCATAGGCAGATTAAAGCGCTATGCAATGCATGTGAAATATTTACATTCTGACGTGTAAGAAGTACCATGACGCTTTCTACTAACTTGCTGGAGCGGGTATATTTTGGATTAGTACTAATAAAAAATGTTACCCTATGCTTTCAACGTATAATAATTCATATACAAAATGTTTCAAAAAAATACAAAATTATATTCAAAACTGAAACTGTCGCAACTCTAGTAACAATTTGCGAGGTTTGGCATCTTAGAAAAATGAAAGTTCCTTATAATATTTGAAATTGAGCTAAATTTTTAGGGGCTTTAATGACATTCGCAGATTAGAGGTTAATGTTGGATTTGTTTTTTTTAGCCGGCCGGGTTGGTCGAGTGGTAGTGGTCCTGCCTCTTGATCGACGGGTCCTGGGTTCGAATCCCAGTCGGGGCAAATATTTGTGTAAAAAGCAGATGTTTGTTCTCGGGTCATGGGTGTTTGTGTCTGTCTTTATGTGTGTTCCGAGGGACCGACGACACAAGGGAAAACCTTAATGTGGGCCTTTGAGTGTATGGTGTATGGTGTGGATGGTGTTTTTTTGGTATTTTTGAAACACGTTGTATATTGCAGATTTATTTAATATTAGGCCCGAATTTCCAATGGAGTCCTATCAGGATTACTCAATTATCCTAGAGAGCAAAATTTTAAAAGTAAAAAATAAAATAAAGTATAATAATCAAACTGGAGAGTGATGCACGCATTTTCCATAATTTTGTGCACGAGTGCATGAAATGCCGTAGTAGTTCAAAACTATTTTAGCTAGTTGACATGCTTTTGTATGTTTAGAATAGATGTATTTAATTGGTTTAGGGCGACTTACACCAAAGTGCTAAACATATTTAGCGAGACTAATTTTGATTAATTTGACAGATTTTGTTGCTTTGACAACCAAGTTAAATGTGTTTAAGCTATTAAATGTATTTAAGGTTTTGGTGCAAGTCGCCCTTTATAAAAGTAATCAACTAACATTTAATTTTGATTCACAATGACAATAAATTGGATTTAAAGAACAAAAGACATCGAGTTAGGTGTGTTTTTTTCGTAACAAAGAAATTTCTTTATCAAATTTTAAATATGAAAACTGGAGTACTTACTGTATCTCCAATCAATTATTCGCTTGAGTTTTTATTTCTGGAAATTCAGATAGTCAAGGTATAATGACTAATTCATCGTAATATATAGACACACAGAAGAGGCAGTCGATTCTCCACCCGTTCTGCTCCTGAAATGACGCGCGATGCTGACGCGGATGACCCCACGGCGCCGCACACCACACAACAAGACAACTTATCGGGCCTTAGTATTAATATGCCAGGTGTGTACTTCAAAATTTATGATCGTGATTCATACAGACAAGTCTATCACTTTTATCGGTAGCATTAGCAATGTTCGTTTGAGCAGAAAAGCGCAACCTAAGCCACTAAAACCGAAAGAGAATAAAATTATAGACCGTATCTCTTTATGATAAGATTTAAGATACAAGAAAAAAGATCCGTGTTATGACACCCTTTATTGGGCAAAAATCATCTGGTGTTCGACAGGGCTGAAAAGTTTATTTTTTTAAGAACCCGTATTAATTAAGCTTACATTTAATTGATTTTTTTGGTTGATTTTTAAATGTTAAAATAATTGTGTCTGCCTACATTAAAAATATTTATATAAATTGCAGAAGAGGAAACGTGGTTCGACAAGATACAAAATATTATAGAAACTACGTCTGCAATTATTGGCAGCACTTTAGTGTCGATGACGCGACAACTGATGCGGTATTCTCGCGATTACCGATATGTCTCACGCACGCTCACGATTGAAAAGAAAGTTCTTAAGGTAAGGACAAAGAGTTTATTTTAGATTTCCTATTACTGAGGTCTGACACCTATGCTCTAGTAGGAAGAAGAATGCCGGTGAGAAGGTACTAATTTATAATTCAATTTTATTGATAATAATGTGTGGATTTTTATTATCTGAAATTTTATTTTGTTTAGATTTGATTAAAATTAGACTGCAAGTAACTCTGCTTCTTTAAATTTTTCTTTCAATTTTACATAAAATCTAATACAAGCTACGATACAAGCTGTGTTATTGAATAGTTTATTTTATAGCTTTGAATATACAGTTGGTATTGTTATAAATTAATTAGAATCATTGCATGCATTTTATAGGAGAAAGAAGGATTTGGAATCGGTCTTCGACAAGGATCACAGATGCGATGGGAGCCCCTTCCAGAGACAATTGTCACTCAGTAAGTACACAATTCAGATATTTTCATTAACATAGAGTTCACAATAGTTAGGACTTTCAAATTAAATAGTAAATGCTTAAGTATTGCCGTTGCTTCTATGCATGTGAACTTTAGAAGTTATAGAAAACGCCAACGTTTTTCTAAGTCGTTACTATGAAAAGTGGCTATAACATCAAACAACATGTTCACTACAAAAGCCGTCTCTATAATAGACGACTAAATTCAACGTGTGGTCTGGCTGTCGTTTGCACTTATAGACACTTCAAGGCATAAAAATAAATAAGTAAAAATGAATATTTTACTGATTTATTCTATTTTTCTGAAGATACTTTTATGAACATTTATAATAACATCCAATAAAAACAATTGTTTTAAAACCTCAATAGGTGGCATTAGTAAGCTACAGAGCTTTTAAAAGTTAAAAAACCTTAAAATACAAATTTAAAAAACAGATATGTGTATTTTGAATGTTTAAATTAATTTTATGTGTTTTGTTTTGATGAAGTCAATGTCTTGTGCCATCCTTAGCTTTGTTTTTAAGCTCTTCATAGTGAAATTCAGTTTAAGAAAATCACCTTTTGTGATTCTGTAGTACATTTCTGTTTTAGTATTTATTTTGATACTAGTCGTATTTAATAGAAATAGTATTAATTTAATTTAGTAGTGATGTCAGTAGTATTTTGTTTTTGCATGCTGCTCTGTAGTCAAATGGAAATTAGCAATAACAAACTACTTGTACCTGTAGTGGAGATGGGGTTTGTATTTATAATTTTTTCAAAACATTAGCAATTAAAACTATAATAAATTTAAATGTATTACAAATAAGTGCAAGATATTAACTAAAATTGACAATAAAGCTTATCGAAATCATACACATTGATACCTCGTTAATTACGTTTGATTTGAAAATGTGTTAACGTCTAACGGGTTATCGCTGTTATAACATAATTTCTGGTAACAACCTTAGCAATTATGTTGTACATGTATTAATAACATGTCGATAGAAATGACTGCAGTTCTTATGGCAAGAAAATGTACTTATTTCTTGCTGAAGAGATCTAGACCGGCACTGGAAGGAATAATGATTGTAACATATAGGTCGGTGCTATTTAAAGTTAACATCTCCATACACATAATGACAGTAATTTGTTACTTTCCACCTATTTTCCCTCAGCAAGTGAGTCTTGTGTCTTGGGACATTATTATTTGCTCTATGGACGTTATGTTACTCCACCTTTAGATACCTAGGTGTGTTTAAACACAGTGCAGCAATAATGGACAGCCTTATTAAAACGCTCAGCGCCAAGCTCATGACGCATAACTTTCTATTTTTTAAAAAAAGTTTTTTGGATATTTTTATTTTTTTAATAAAACCGCCGAATAAACTGCCTTGGCTAGAGCTAAATTTTGGCCATATCAAATGTATAGAAAGCGTGCGCCTAAACGATACACACTCTAAAGATTAAGGTAGGGTCGTGGTGCAAAATGACACATAAGTGTATAGACGTTGTGTATCATTTTTGATACATTGGCGCTGAGGGTGTTTATTCTATCCTGTGTTTGGGCATATCTTAAGATGTACGCACGGTATTTGCAGCCGTAAGCTAAGCGAAATTAGCGTTCCGGAGATCCGCATCTTGGCGCCGAGTATGGAGCGCGGGTTGGACGACTCCCCGCCCCGCTCCCCCTCCCCCGATACTCCCGATGATGACGACACCTCCGAACACGAGAGCGCGTTTACTTTCCAGTCCACCGGAAGGTGTAGTTTTTGGTCTAGGGTGGAACTTTTGCTATCAGCTTTTTTACAGTAAAAAATATTAAACCAATCGGCATGTAGCCGGTTTTGAAAGACCCGAATGACTTTTACGTCTTCAGTAAAGAAAATAAAATCTGCTACATCAGTATTTTATAAGCTAAAAAACATATTTTAAAATACCTCTACATATTATACATATAATTTTCCAAGTTAAAAACGTATGAGTCACCGACTTCAATCCCAACAACAGTTCGCACAAAGTAGATAACTAGTATTTTTTGCTGACTACAATGCCTATAGCAGATAACTACAAACAAAAACGTCACTCATTTATTTCGATGATGTTCTGTTTGTAGTATTTTTTGTTTTTGTTGATTTTTTTAAAAGCGCTGAATCGTTTACGATAAAATGTATATGGTACCTCTGGAGTATACTCTTTCGAAAAAAAATTATTGCAGAGAAATCGGTGAATAATAAATATACATTTAAAAATTTAAAAATTACATACAGTCGAACATAGAACCACCTCCTTTTTTGAAGTCGTTTTCCGCATCTGTCTGTCTGCGTTTCTGTTAACTCCTAAGCCACGCAACGGATTTTGATGAATTTTTCCGGTTGGTTTATGTGTATAGAGCATCCTAATTAAAAACGTGCAGAGCCGCGGGTCGCTAGTATAAAATATTTTTTTTCTTATTAGAGTAAAATTGGGTAGCCATTTATTTACATAATGCTATGGTCACAGTCAGCCTTTAATTTCTCTGTTCTCAATCAATTATGCGATAACTTTAAAAGCATAATTTCCACCCTTTATTTGTCGTCGCTTGCGATGTGCTTCGCTATGTTTCGATACAATTCTCTAATCGTTTATTATCTCGTCTATTTCTCACTTTTATTCAATTTTGGCACCTTTAATGCCGCTTAATTTCTATGTTTGTAAAACTTGAATATACGTAAGTATTATGTTGTAGTATTTACCGTAAAGATAAGGAAGGCTTTAATTTTTTTAAACTGAAATTAAACTTTTATCACGTCAATTAACACTTCTTTCTGTCAGTGCCTACAACCAAAGCTCTCATACAGCTTTTTTAATGACTCAATATTCCAATTTAAACTTTTCCTTGGCGATTTTTTGAAACACAAAAAGTAGAAATACAAGTTTTAGTCATCGTTGCAGTTGCAAAGACTTTATATGTATTGTAGGCGACGAAGTAGTGCTGTGATCCTATAATACAAAAAAGTATTTTAATAAAATCAAAAAATCGTAGAGAAAAAAAATCTATGAACGCAGTACAAGGCTGTGTTATTTCAACTCCTATCACTTTTTACACTTTTCACGAACTCTTACCTATTTACATTATTATATTCCTGTTTCCACAACACACATAATTAAATATACATAAAAAAATATATGTATAGTACATGTTATACATTTAGTGTATTACATCGCTGAAATTAATCTGTATAATAATTTTGTATCTACTAACAATTTACTTCAAAATTAAGACAGACTGATAAAATATCAGCTATCTCACTCACATTTTGTTTTCAGCAAGGATGTGGCGTTACTTGCCTCGCAGGATGACTCGATGTTTAAACATGATCGCTCACCGATCGTCCATCTTCTTTACGCATTGTGGTACGCAGTGCTAGCACATACAGATATTGTGTGTTATATTATGGTGTTTATCAATCAAGTAAGTGGTACAAAATCGTATCAAGTAGATTGTACTCCTTTTGTTAATATCTATAGAATGACTCGTTAGTTTCACTCGTAAATATAAATGCTCACGTATATATTTAATAATAGCATTCCGCCCCCATGTTACTCAAGGATAATGTAGCATTTTAATGATGAAAGAATTTTTCAAATCGGGTCAGTAGTTTTGGAGCCTATTCAATGCAAAAAAAACTACAATCAAATCTTTCCTCTTTATAATATAAGAGTAGATAGAAGTAGGCAAACGATCATAAAATCACTTGATTCTACACTGATTAAAACTACAGTTGACGGAAGAAGAAGCGATCAAATAAAACATGGTACAGTAATGGTGAAAGCTGATTATCAGGCTATCACTCGCCATACCTGAACCAAAACCCTCAATTTACTAATAGAATTGAAACTGTTGGCTTCCAGTAACCTGAAATAAACGGTGCACAATTAACAAACAATTTATTTCAGATTCAATCGGCGACCATATTGTCCATTCCATTACCTCTGATGGTGTTCCTGTGGGGAACGTTAACGATACCTAGACCGACTAAGACTTTCTGGGTGACACTCATTGCTTACACTGAGGTGAGACTCAAAAATATTGCACAAATTACGTATTAACGCTTATAAATTAGTAGGCAGTACTTTTATATATCAACCACTAAATAAATCATGTGATAGTGTTTTGTGGCTGTTGTAATAACAAACGCAGTGGCGATAATCTGAAGTCCTTTATTATATCAAGGGCATAGGCTTTCAAAATGAGATTGCTCATCTCAAGATTACGCAACATTATATTTTGAAACGAGATAGGTAATTCGCTTCGATGTTGATTGTAGATAGACAGAAAGGCCCAGGGCATCTCTTTCTTGCGATGTACAGATGACCACGCTGGTTTGGTCGAGTGGTAGTGGCAGTGACTCGTGATCGACGGGTCCTAGGTTCGATTCCCAGTCAGGGGTCAGTAATAAAAAGCAGATGTTGTTCTCGGGTCGTGGGTGTTAATTTCTGTCCTTGTGTATGTTCCAAGAGGCGTGGGTACACAAGGGTAAACCTTAGTATGTAGCGTTTATTATTTACTAGCTTTCCGCCCGGGAGTTCGTACCCTTGGGAATTTTGGGGATGATATATACACATAAACCTAACTCTTGTATAACTCCGTCCATTGGTAAAACCATATGAAAATCCGCTCAGTAGTTTTTAAGTTTATCGCGTTCAGACAGACAGACAAGGCGGTGGACTTTGTTTTATAAGAAAATGATACCTATATCGACATTCATAATTTAATATTTTTAAGTTTCAATAATGTAATATATTTAAGAGGCTTAAAAATAAATGTATTATTATTATTTTATTATAATTGAACGAAAGTTTTGAGAGTACCGGGGCAGTCGATCTTCTTCTTCTTCCTAGTGCTTAGTCCCGTTTCTCATTCATGGTACGGTTGACCATGAATGACTTGACCTGCCAAACCCTGTGGCAGGTCAAGTAATTACAGTGGAGCGACTTCCATGTGACCTCCGTGACCCTGCTAACAGGGGCCGTCGATAAAATGTATACAAGGTGTAAGGGAACCGCTTCCGAATACTGAAAGTACATGCTCAGTTAATGGTTTTGAGTAACTTTCTCAAAGAAACTTTTCCAGGAAACGGAAAAAAACGACGGCCCCATACAAAAAAGTCATTTTAATCGGACAGCTTGTATGGAGAAGTCCAAAACTTTTTTCGTTTCTTTGAGAAAGTTACTCAAAACCATTGACTGAGCATGTACTTTCAGTATTCGGAAGCGGTTCCCTTACACCTTGTAAAACATGGAATGTATCATTTAACAATGGATGAGTAATAAAATGTGTAAAATGAAATGTATTTATTTCATATAGGTAATCGTGTTAATCAAGAGCATGTTCCAATTCGAAATCCTGCCGTGGAATCAGAAGGTAATTCCAGCGAACATGCCTTTCACGGCGCCGCGCATCATCGGAATTGAGAGGAAGTCAAACTACGCCTTATACGACCTTCTGTTGCTTCTAATCATCTTCTTCCACAGGTAACTTTGTTTTTACTTGACACAGATAATTGGATACCAATGGACTTACTAATTACTAAGTATTATGTAAACAGATATCATCCAAATAACGGTTGATATTCGACGGCGAATGTGTCACAAGAATGTGTTCATATCGCATTTAGTGTGACTGCATTACTTCTCTCCTTTAGTTGTCTATATGATATGCCATAGTACTTACAGTATAATGATTTCACGCACTTTTATTAATATTTAATACTAGCTTCCCGCGCGGGACTTCGTTCCCGTGAGAATTTGGTAAAATCATGTACCCTATGTCCATCCCGGTTAATGTAGGATTCTAATGGTGAAAGAATTTTTCAAATCGGTCCAGTAGTTTCGGAGCCTATTCGATGCAAACAATCAAATCTTTCCTCTTTATAATAAGTATAGATTAAAACAAAAGTTTAACAATCAAAACTTTTCTGCTGTGGTTTAACAAATGTTTTTATGCATATTTTGTAAAAAACTTGAAGTTATTTGATATTTTCAATTAAAGGTGCGTACATCTAAAGCAAAGTCGCATCGAAAATTTTAAACCCTCTGTGAATTTTTTTACAGTAACGAGCAAATTTTAAAGAACTAGGATACGCTTGTGGTTTTCTAAAAGAAGAGTCCCTCAGAAACCTGAATTCTTATCTTTTCTTCTTAAGCTCAAACCTTTGGACCCAAAAAGTTAAACTTGGCCCAAAGGTTAATTTTGTAATGTAGGCAAAGAATAAGGAAGGATTTTAGGAAATTTCCCTCTAGTAAATAAATGAAATTTAAGGCGACTACAGCACCCGATAAAGGCAGCACACATAGGAATAGTGCCATCTCCGTCTCTTAACAGGCCTGGGCCGGCAGCGCGAACAGTGTCGATACACGAAGTTTACGGACTATGAAAGCGTGAAAGTTAGAAAAATGAGATTTATGAAAAGGTAACAGCTTAAATCGAAAAATGCTACTTATCGAGAGTGTTTAATTATGAACATTTTGATAGCAAATTCAAGTTCCTGTGTGCATTTTACTATCGTTTTTACATCTTAAAAGATACACAATATTGGTATTTAGAGGTGACTTTGAGCTTTTTCTATCGAACCAAAAGTGCTAAATCATGTTTTCAGCAAACTACTTATCTAGTTTATGTCCTGAATATTACCGTAGTATTTTTTTCTTCGATTTAATGCAATGCGTCATGCTTATCTACGCATCATAAAATCGTAATTTAAATGCTGTAGTAGCCTTAAGTTAAATGCATAAACTAAGACACGCCTGAAGATCATGTATTCGAAACTGGTCGCATAAAAAAATTAAATAAATAAGTAGAACTAGTGTAAAAATCATGTCTTTCATTGGTAATAAATATGGAGTTCCATCAAGAAGCAACAACACAAAGTATTAACTACAATAAATAAAAAGTGTGTTTTTTTTTCCTAGATTCATGTTAAAGTCCCTAGGACTGTGGAAGGAATCGACGCCCGAGGGTGAACTGCGTGAAGATATGAACTTCGAACTGAAGCCGGAAGATACGCAGATGTTGGTGGAAGGCCACGGCGACGAGGTCGGCAAGAAATACGTCAAACTTAACGACGAGACTGGCCCGTGAGTGTGCTACTTAAGCTATTCACCCATATTACCTGCATTTAATTCTGGTTAGTCAGCACCTTGCGTAATAAAATAACTCTTACAGGCGTAGTAATACGCCAAAAAATAGCGCGAGATCCGGTGGCCTGACATAAGGCAGGTGGTGCCTCAAAAGTAAATAAGGGGCTTGCTTTGCCTTTAATATTGTATGCTCATCAAATCACTCGCAAATCCACACCATGATCCAAGAAAACTAGATTTTTTTTCCTAAAGTTGTTTCCTCCCTATTTACATTATCAAACTTCTCGCTTTTTCCAATTTGTGATGTAAGCTAGTAGTATGTTCCGTTTTCTCATATTTTAAGGGTAAACCTTAGTGTGGGCCTTTGAGTGTGTAGCGTCTTTAAGGGTAAACCTTAGTTGTGGGCCTTTGAGTGTGTAGCGTCTATTTTTTATCTTATCGCCTTAAGAAACTTCTTCGCTTACTTGGAGTAAAATCGTTGTTCTCGTAACAACATGGAGTCCACACATATAGTAACCTGATTTGCTGGCCTTTGTACTATGAGCGACACATAGAACGAATCATGCGCTATTTATGTAGATTCCACAATCTCATTGGTTCCAAAAAAGGAGCACGATTACCTAATCTTTTTATTACAACTCAAGTCTTGATCTATACTTAAGTATTCATTGTCTCTTTCTCTCTATCAAAATAGCAAAGATGACTGTTACTCAAGTATAGATCAGAGTCTAAGTCGCGTTCTGTAATACGGCTCTGAGAGTCCCGTCTAAAGTATATAGTATTGGGATCAGACAGTTTACATCGGCTGGTGGATCGGCTGCACCACGTGCAGGAAACGATCACGAAAGCAATGCAAGAGCTGAAAACGACGCGATCCGACCCGCGCGTCGCCACCTTAGTGCACCGGCGACTCTTGATAGAGCGAGAGGAAAGACGACGACAGAACTTGTTGAATCGACAAACGCGACGCCGCAACCTTGACTCGTACCATATTTAAATACCTTAACTTGACGTAGATTTTGTTTCGTTACTTAGTTTAGAGCTTCCCTATTAACTTAAAATGAAAAGATAATTTGATTTAGCCAAGTACTAGTAGTAAAGTAGTACATTTTTAGTACATTACATTTTGAGGTTAGAATATATTTATCTTTAGAAATATGAAAAAAGAACGGTACGAAGTCGAAAATGTCATCTTATACTTGGTAAATTATGACTGAATTTCAAAATAGCCATTATGTTTTTATTGAGACCTCACAATAGAATACGTATACATATATGCAAATTACTTTGATGGGCCTTTTTAGTTCTGGTAAATTATATTCTTCTCTTTTATTTAGTTAGAACTATTTGTAAAAAGCAGTAAATCAAGCTATGATCAATACAATTAATGGGCTCTCTTCTATGTAATAGACTATTCTACTAAGTAGGTATGTATTGTAGTAACTTATATACGAGTGTATCCGAAGATGGTTTATAAGTATTATAACTTAAAATTAAGTACCATTGTCGAACATATATTAATGGGTTTTCACCAGCAGGTTTGGAAATTATATATTTTCTTAATTATCTAAGTTCAAGATATAATTACGGTAACCGTTTTAAACGAGTACTTATCCGGTATTTATGTATATAATCCGTCATTGTATACAATTCCTAGGAAATGACGCAGTAATCGGCGAATTTCGGTCCTGATTTTTTGCCGGCTCAATCTCTGCGCCCCTGTTAAACTGAGTATTCATTCAGGTTAGGTCGTTTTATTCACAGAAAGCATTAGTTTTATACATTTCCTAGAGCAATTTTTTGGAATTTTATATATTTCTTAGAAAATGTATACATGTGTGTATAAAAAAATCTTTGCAGGAATATTTTATACATTTTCTAGATAGCCTCGGAATTGTATACATTTCGTAGGAATTGTATAAAATTCCTAGGTTTTATACATTTCCGGTAACAAATACATTATTCGTCACATGTAATTGAATGGCAGGCGTGAAGGCGAGATAAATCGAGAGTCGAGTCTAGAGGTGCCACTTTCCCTTGAGAGCAGCCTGATCGTGGCCGGCCCTTCAATGCCGCAACAACCATCGGACGATGACCACTACAAGTATAGTATTTTTAACTTACGTTTTGCTCTTTCTTACCTCTTTTCCCCAATTTTACCATTGTTTAACCGATTTCAGAAATGGAGGACGTTTTCAATGTTTTTTTGTATAAACTCTTTGCAAATAGTTCACAATTACATACAAAGGTGGACTTTTCCCTGTAAAGGTTTCTTCCAGTCTTCAAAAATATGCAATGAGAGTTGCGTATATTCGTCAATATATTCATTTTTGAGCACCAAAATGGGCGTTTTTCCACTTGACGGCACGCAACAACATGACACCGGCAGCGCCGGTAACGGCCCAGCTGCCGGGGAAGCAAAAATGTATGGCATGTTTTTCACTGAGCGATGATTCTCACCGGTGCCGTCGCCGGCGCCGTGACACCAAGCTCTCCCGTCGCTGCCGGACGGCAAACCGCCGTCAAGTGGTAAAACGCCCAACGTATGGTTCAATGATATTTAGGCCCATAACGTAAACCATTTTCACAACTCTTTGCGGGGTAAAAGAATTTTGTTCATTTGTTACTTGTTACATTTTCTCAGAGTAAACGACGAGCAAGAACCTATCATCGCAGTAATTACCACCATGGAAGATTCGTACAGCCACTATCCTGATGTGATTTGGCTATCGTAAGTAAAAGCTACCTTTATTTTCGAACTAGCCTATCGTCCTCAGCTTCGTTTGCATGTAAAAATAAAGTATTTTAGTCCTTTCAAAGTATACAAAAAATCGTCAAGAAAAGAACGAAATCCTCAAATAAAAAATCTCTAAAAAAGATGCTTGACTTTGACTCCCCGTACTAGCAAGTAGCAATCATCAGTTGATCGAGTACTTATATATCAGATTAGCGAAAATTTTGGGGTGATTCTTTCCATTAAACTAAACAAGTTTCCATTAAACTTGATAAAATTCTCAAAAAAACTCGATTTTTTTAAAACTAATAAGGCACTTGGCTGATAGTACAAGTTGTATTAGAGGGGTAGATTTTTTTACTTCTGGAACCTACGTTCCTTGGAAAAGTTATTCAGTTTAGTGGGCTGATCCACGGCCTTAATTTTAGCTAACTACTTTATTTAAAGTCACCTAAGCGTCTCGCCTTTGGCTCGAACGAGTTTCCCTCCCAAGTCTCTTTGTTCCACCTACTGAAAGTCTCCCGCCTGGACACAAGATGTCTTGGCCGGTCTGGAAATCTTTAAATAGACTTCGGACACAGACTGGCTGTAGCAAAGACAAAGGTGGGGATTTTCCAAAAAAACACAGACTTAGGTTGTGTGTGCGGAGAGGTGCATACCATGGCTCACCTAGCAACATGCAGTGCGTGCCCTACCACCTGCACGCAACAAAACCTAATGGACTCAATCCGCCGTCTAAGTGGCTACGTTCTGGGGCTCTATTTTTGAATCACTCGCCTTGTTTCGAGCGATATCTTTTATTGATTTGCGCGGATTCTTTTGATTTACGAACTTTTTGATCACTGCACCTCAGCGAAAGGGTCTTAGCACTCATGGAATTTAGTAGTAAAAAAAAATCAATAATCAAGAGTATCGACGCAAATCAACGAAAGATATCTCTCGAAATGAGACGAGTGATTCAAAAATAGTGCCACTGGGCCACAACTTTATAGTTACTTTCCATCAACTCTCTAAGAAGAAGAAGTCACCTGTCATAAGGGGAGGCCAATATTATTATTTTTATCGACATTTTTCCTTGAAGATAGTCCATTACCAGTCCGATTCCCATTTAACACACAGCTACATTAATCATTGTTTCATTGTTTTTGACGTTTACTTTAGAAAACGAGGTGCACAATATGCAATGAGAGTTGCGTAATTCTCCTTCACTATGGCTAAGGGTGTGTATGTACGATATTTACAGATTAAAGCGGTACTTGCGGCCAACGTACCGGTTCTTTAAGCGCATGTTGGAGCCGGAAGCTCGCGTCACTGCGGACATCTATGCGTACATGTTTCTTTGCGATTTCTTCAACTTCCTAATAGTTATCTTCGGATTTGCGGCTTTCGGGGTGAGTCAAACAACGACAAAGATAAGATGGACGCGGCCTTATTTATACTAAACTTGACTTATTCGAATAGCAGCTATCAAAATTGTGAACCTACCGCGTATTTTTATATGTAGTTGGTACAAAAATACGTGGCAGATTCACTATTTTGATAAATAACTTGTCAATCGTCTGATTAGTAACTGAAAATATAACGGATTCAAAATATTTTAAATCTAAAATTAGATTTAAAATCTAAAGTTTCTTACAGATTCTTTCAACTTTTTATTTTTTCCTTCGAGTCAAGATTGTTTAGAGCGAGGGTCCATTTTTGGATGATATGAGATGTTTTGAGGGCAGATTAATAGGATGTAAACATACCTATGTGTTTTTCAGACTCACCAAGGCGATGGAGGGGTGCAGGCTTACTTAGAAGAGAACAAAGTTCCCATACCGTTCCTAGTGATGCTGATCTTACAGTTTGTACTGATCGTGGTAGACCGAGCGCTCTATCTACGAAAATTTATGCTCGGGAAGATTCTCTTCCAGTACGCTCTTATCATTGGTGTTCACATATGGATGTTCTTCATTCTACCGTTTATTACTGAAAGGTTCGTAGATTTGTATAAAAGAGTTTTGTGGCAGTTTTTAGGGTGTTATCTAATTTGTGACATCTTTTTTTCTCAAATTGAATGCCTTAATTTTGTTTGAATTTTTTGTTTGTTATTTTGTGTAAGTAGTAAGCCCAAAATGTGATGTTCAAGTTAGTAGAATCTTTATATCACTGTAACTACTCGTGCACGTCTTACAAACTTAATAACTTTTTTGATATCAGTAACTTAAACCCAGTTTATATAAGTTTAAATATCGTGTTGCTACTTTTTGTGTTGTTGGCGTAAACAAGGACGGCATAACATTTTAAGAAAATGTATGTAAATTAAATGAACGTTTCTGCAACTGAGCGTCACAGATTAAAGCTCGCATAACTCAAACTGAAAGGTATAAGTGTGTTTTTAATATCGTGCGGATTTCATCCGCACTCGGGATTTCCCCGCATGCGTGACACCCGCAAGTGCATTTTTTATACAAATATCCATTGTAATGCGTGAAATACGCACGCGGGAGACTGGTCGGGATGGGGAAATCCCGCATGCGTGATTAAATCCGCACGAAATTAAAAACAGCCTAAAGTAGCGCCGTCGATCGTCACAAACAGTTGACTTACGAATATTGAATTTTAGGACATTTAACTCTCTGCCTCCGCCGCCGATGTGGTACATGGTGAAATGCATCTACCTATTGCTGTCAGCATACCAGATCCGGTGCGGCTACCCGCGTCGTATCATCGGCAATTTCCTTTGCAAGTCTTATCGGTTCATCAATATGTGTTTGTTTAGGGGGTGAGTGTGCTTTTTCTTATTATTTTATCCATTACTGCGTTTCAGTCTGGCTTAGTTTGCGTGTAAAAGTAACTAGTAATTAACTCTCCACCTCGCCTATGTTATAAATCAGAGCGGTACATTACTACATGACGTCTCAAAATAAAGGCAGACATTTTCTGATTTGTAATTTTACTAACAACCTTTTTCTAGTTTTTTTTTTTTACTTTCAGTCGGTTGAAAATTACGTATAGCTCGTAGGTCCAATACTTTGTAGACGTATTTCATAATTTTCAATTATATTCACGTATTTAATGAACAAAAATAATGACAAAACAAACATTACAATCCTATGTGTAACGTTCCAGTTTCATGGCAGTGCCGTTTGTATTCGAACTGCGAACTCTGATGGATTGGATCTGGACAGACACTTCCATGACCCTCATGGATTGGCTCAAGATGGAAGACATTTTTGCCAACGTTTATCTACTGAAAGTAAGTTAAATTATACCTTGAGGACGAGCCTTTGTGGCGCACGGAAACATGACCTTTAAAAGTCTTTTAAACTAAGCTAAATTTAGTATTTAATCATATTGATTTCATTTTATTAATTTATTTTTCAAATTATTTTTCTTTAAACATGAAGTCCACTCGGAACAAGATTGGATATCATGACCGATGTATATTGCATGTTCTTCTTTTTAATTACACGTCAACGAGAAAAAGCCTGGCGAGGCCTGCTCTCAATTTTCCCAGTCTTCAATCACATAACTAATATTTGCATTCGTTCTTAGTGTTCCAGGCATATGGAAGACGAGTTTCCTCAAGAGCGCGGGCTGAAGAAGCCTAATGTATCTAAATACTTGTTAGGCGGCGGAGTGCTGGCCGTTGTTATCGCCATTATTTGGTTCCCACTTGTATTCTTCGCGTTCGGAAACACGGTACGTACTTCAAAATGCATTACCGACTCGCCCTCGCCTGCGAATTTATTATACCACTAGCTTTTAGCTAACTTTAACGAGACTCGGGTTATATGAGCCCGGAAATACAGCCACAGGCAGAGAATTTCATTTCTTAGCGTTGCGTAATAAAAGACTAGCTTTCCGCCCGGGACTTCGTTCCCGTGGGAATTTGGGGAAATTATGTAGCCTATGTGTTAATCCAGGGTGTTATATAGCTACCTCCATACCAAATTTTATCAAAATTGGTCCAGTCGTTTGAGCCTGAAAGAGTAACAAACATCCATACATCCTAACAAACTTTCGCTTTTATAATACTAGTAGGAAGGATATCAAAGACCTGAAATACAATCATCTTGATACTTTAATAAGTTATTTAATAAATTTAAAGCATGTAGCAATTTTAATTTTATGTAAGTTTATGTCTGTGCACCTCTACAATTGCCACGTCCTTACAGGACGTCACATGTATGTTCTTTTAATTTTAAGTACCATATAACTCATATGACATGCAATTTATAAATAAAGAAAGAAATAAATCTACCCGCGAAATCTCATTTTTCCAAAAGCTGTTGGTTGGTTGCTTGTTAGTGAAATCATTTATCTATCTAACGATAAACTTTCCTCAGGAAATTCTTCGTATGATTGAGGTAACTCATCCAATACGGTTGGGTATTTTTAAAGAACTAGGTAAATACCTAAAAAGAGAAACGGACGAACATGGATGGTGACTCTGTTTAATATTATGTACGGAATGACTCGAAAATAGAAGTTTAATATAAATATGTTTCAGCCTGAAATAATAAGTCTTCAGTTAATATTTGTTTTTATCAGGTCGGTGAATCGAATCCTCCAACAGATGTGACAGTCAAACTTCGGATAGGACCTTTTCTCCCAGTTTACCAAATGTCAGCTCAATCACATAATATTGATGTGTAAGTAAAACCATATTTTTTAGAATTGAATTTATTGGAGAATCTCATCTAGTATGAAAAAAAACCCAGGCTTCGCTTTTAAACCGCAACTGTATCTGTTTACTGCTCACTTAACTGATACATTATGTGACGCCTATAAGAATCCGAATATCAACTTCACACATACAATACAGCCTTGATTTCGATGATTGTATATTATTTACATTTGGACATGGAATATTTATTTACATATTTTTACCTACAATTAGAGTTACTTTTCTTTTGCTGCCAGCCTGGGTTTTTTTTAGGCATTGCCCTTTTTTGGAATAACATTAATTGAATTTGAATTTTTTTATAACACTGCTTCAATAGGAGGCCCGTGATATTTGGTGGTGACGTGTATGTGCTGATAACTTCTTTGAACTTGAGCATTGATATATAACGTGGTTCGTTTTGAAATCGTTAAATCTGTGGTACTTAAAAAAAGGATGTGCGATAAAATTTCAAGTCGTGTTTATTTATACTTGAACTTCAGTGATTTTACTGTATTAAATAATAATGGCGAGTTTTCACGATCGTTAACGTGCTTCAGAGCGCACATTAAGCCGTCTTCGCTGTTGCCGTTTGGCTGCAGTTCTTTAGAGCTTTAAAAACGGGTACCAGGGTTAGTCATTAGCAACTTTTTACGTTACAAAGAAGATAGAGTAAAATCAATCATCGTGAAATGGAGTCGTGTAAACCATAGTCGTGTAGGCATAGACAAGTATGTAGCGAACTTGACTAACCCTGGTGTTAGAGTTTTCAAATCTCCTCTGACTTAGTGTAACGACTGTAGTCAATCGACAACAGCCGGGACCGACGGCTTAACGTGCCCTTCGAAGCACGGAAACGCTCGTGATAAATTGCCATTTTGGTCATCCATTAGGTTCCCTGCCTCTGTATACGTTGCTTAACCTCACTGATCGGCACAGATCACTAGGCTACGAGCCACTCGATATTAAAAACATAACTTGTTTTGCTAAACGTGTCGGTACGTGTATAATTTAAGGTTTTCTGAGCGAGACTACGCACAACTGAGCAACATGTACGCCCGCGACCGTACTGCGCAGACGTTCCTGTCTAACTACATGTACAACGACCTGGCCGTCGTCACGCTCAACCCCAACTCCACCATGAAGTGGGAGATCTCGCCGCCAGAGCTCGCGCGCCTCGAGCAGGAGGTCAACTCTAGTACGTATATACGATTAATATTTATTTAGTAATAAATCATACACCGTCAATAAAAGTATACATTACAATTATGTGAAACAAAAAATAATGCTAGAAATATATTAATATCCGAAAACAGCATTAAAATCGGTTTATAAATGAACAAGTTATTAGCATTTATATTAACGTAAGAAATAGCTATCTCGTTTTGTGGGGAGAGCTAGCTATCTCGTTTTTACCTACGCAAACAAATGGCGGTGACGTCACGTGCCAGTAAGTGCATCTCTTTTTCGTTGTTTGACAGTTTCCCCCTCTATTGAAATTTAATAGCATGTGTAACTTTTTTATTTCTCAATAGTTTTCAAAAATTATTTCGGTTTTTGGTTTTGGATTCAGTTACTATTTAAGATAAACAATAAAAAAAATTGTCGACATCCCTATTATGAAATTGTATCGATATAAAATATAATATAAAATAATGGTATTTTATGTTAAATGTCAAAAACAGTAAATATTACACAAAAACTTAGACCATACCTTAGACCATACACTCTATAGACGGAGCCAGGAGCGTGCCCCTTTTAGATAGCAATAGTTTACCCCTTCTCTGCACCCAACCATACTTCACTGTACAAAAGCTGTAAAATAACTTAACTAATGGAGTCTCTTTTCTCACAAATTCACCATAAAAACTAATAAACTTTATGCGCAAAACCTTAAAAACCCGTAATGACTGATAAAAGCTGCAGATCAAACGCTTTGTTTGTCACGAATTGAACTTCGTGATATAAAAAAATAGGTTACGCAGAAAGAGATGGCGTTAAAGTAACCTATCTCTTACTATCTTGTAGGAACTCGCATGTTTGCATCTCTTTCAAAAGCTGTGACGTCATAAGTACTCCGTCTATAGAGTGTATGGTCTAAGGGCCATACACACTATGGTCTAAGTACAAAAACGAGTAATTCACTCGTCAAGGAACTCCTTCATGCTATAATAGTATGCCTTACGGGCTAGGAACAGTTTTAGTTTCCTAATGAAACAGTGCTGAGTTGAAGCGTCCTTTATGTCAGAGGGGATTTTGTTGTAAATCTACGAACCCATTGTTTTTAAGGAGTTCCTAGTTTTTTGCAATCTCCGGCTCATGGGAGCCAGCCTGACTCCAAGTCTAGCTGAGTATCTGCAAGTAGCAGGAAACTCGTCGGGGTGCCTCCTCACATACTTAGCAACCTCAAGAATATGTAGCGTGGGCACGGTCAGCACTCGCAGGTCTATACTATACGTGCCAGTGCCTTTTTGGCATTTTCTGGGTTAACTCGCTCCATCGTCGACCTCATCTTTGACCTTATGTTCAAGATTGAGGTCAAGAGTTAACATCTTATAATAAAAAATATCTATATATATAAAATAAAGTCGTGTTTGTTACAACACTTATAACTCGAGAACGGCTGGACCGATTGCCATGGTTTTTGATTTGTTGGATTTGTTTCCGTCCCGAATAGCAGAATACATCTTAAAAACATTGGAAAATGGACGGGAAAATTCCCACAGGAACGAAGTCCCGGGCGAAAAGCTAGTAATAAATATATGTATAATAAAAAAAAAAACGTATATATATATATATGACTGCGTTTAGTAAAAGGTACAACTTTCGGGGTAGTCAATGAGAGCTATTTACAATAGCTCATCACTCTAATTTTGAACCTTAACGACTATCACGAAAATTGTGCCTTTCCATTTTCACTATACTTTCTAGTACGTATATATATGGTGTGGTATGATATGGCGATCCGCCAACCTCGAAAAGGGATTGTAAGCGTGAATGAATGGATAGATGGTTACTGTGACTGTAAATTGGCTAGCGAAGCTTTAGGGGTCATTCAACCCACGAAATTGAACAACTTCCCAAAGGAAATTCTCAAAAAAAGTTTGATTTCTCTTCTTATACTAAGACAATCAACTGATCGCTCAATTTTTATATAGGGATTTCGACCTGTTTCGCGGGGAAAGTTATTCAGCTTTGTGGGCTGATTCACATTCGAGTGACACTTTCTGTAAATCACTGCAAAAAATTTCGAGTGTAGATGTCTTCGCGTTGGCGGGGCCGCGAATAAAGCACGAGCTTTCGTACCGCGAGTGTAGAGCGCCCTTATGACATTACATAACTTATATCCATCCATACAGCGATAACCATACGCTTTCATCGACAAAGAGTTTTTGACCCCTTTATGTATGTACTTAATGGCTGAACTAAGAACGGATACAAATTAATGTTTGAGCTTTAATGTTGGATGCATCCTATTCTTTACAGATTCATCATTAAAAGTGAAATTCAATTTTGTGATAACACACCCGAGTAACAATGCACAGAACCCGCCTACGATAGAGGACTCTAGAGAGGTAGAGATACCGGCGTTTACCTCCGCAGGACGGAACCCTGAACGAAAGGTTCTCTCCAATATGCTCCAAAATAAATCCGAGCCTACTGATTGGTAAGTTGTGCCACTGGTACCTTTTTTGTCTATGGAACTTCTCCTTAATTTACGTTTTTGAGAGAAATAAAAAATCTTTATTTATTACTATCTTCCCGCCCGGTACTTCGTTACCATGGGAACTTCGGGAATGAATTATACATATAAAACTTCATCTTCAATCACTCTATCTATTGCTGAATACTGAATTAAAGTTCGTTGAGTAGTTTTCGGAAGCGACTTCATTTTATACTATGTTAAGAAGATTTCTGTTTTTCAGTACTGCAAACATAATACACTGCCATATTTTACCGATTCATTGAGTCCATTAATATCTCCGACATACGGGCAGAGTGTAAAAGAGATAAACTGATATATAAATGGTGGTATTAAATGAACTTTGATTTGACAGTATGGCAGTATTTATACATAAATACGCCTGCAGACACTTTGAAATTAAGGGACAAATACCTTATTCATGTGATTGCAGCTCTACAAAAACCAATGCTTTGCGTGTATATGGCGTTCGTTCTTTTCAAGCCCCGACAAAAAAGAGGGGTGTTATAAGTTTAACATGTGTATAATTGTATATGTTACTGTAAAAGCCCGTACTACGGTAAATCTTAAGATTTACCAGTAAAACCTAAGATTATCCGACATGAGTTGGTAAATGTACGGATTTTATAACCAATGTGCCACTTACCTTTGTTCGATTGCGACAGACAGAACTGCGACAAGTAGGTTTGTTAGCCTTAACGGGTTAGGTTACAACTGCGACCCCCAACGCACGAGCCGCGTGCCGCGGTAGCGGCCGGCGAAGTGCCAGAAACGTCTGTGGTTGCGTTAAGCGGTTGCCCCTAGCTTCTCACTATGATGGTAAAAGTTCGAAATGACTGTTACAAAACAGTGCGGACCTTTACCAACTCACATTGGTAAATCTTAGATTTTACTAGTAAATCTTAAGATTTACCGTAGTTCGGGATTTTACAGTAACATACAAATGTTGTATTTTTTCACAGGTTAAATGTGCCGTTATTATTCCCTAAATTTTTGAAAGTGTTCAATAAGGGGACGGCGAAACCGGCATACCAACTCATGCCCATAATGGAAAACCAATATAGTGAGTATGTCGTACTGTTTATTTAACTTTAGGCTGGCGGCAGCCTGAATTTGTTGTCTGTGAATAATACAAAAAGATATTTATTTTATAGGTAAAACATTCGATAACAGCAATTTTTTTGGCCTCAACTTCATCTGATCATAAAATTGTATTTGCGTTAAACAGACAAACAAACTATACCTTATAATTTGTTTCAGTTGACGACACACGGCTGTATCGCAACGTTCAGTTACGTCTAGAAAGAGACAAAGACTGTATGTACTGGCGAGTTCGCGAAATGTGTACGAAAAGGGTAAGGAAAACTAATATGTAACTTCCATTAAAAGTTTGTTTATTTTGATAACTGAAGAAGATGAATAATACTTCAAGTTACCACTTACACGTCACTCTCACTCATTTGCAGAACCGTTATAGCTTATTTAAATGTAATTCCGTCTTTTCGACGAATAGTGACAGTATGATATTTAAAGAAGCTCTAACTTTAATGGTTGTTTCTGCAACTGGCTGTCTGTTCTATAAGAAAGATTTTTCAATCTGTAGTACAGGGGATTTGCTTATATTTGCGCATACATTGTGCTTTCCTAATTATGATTTTTTTCTGTTTTATTTCTTAGGACCCGTTATTGGCGTTACCTAAAAACAACTGCGACATGTTAGTCTTTTACACATTCAACGATAAGTTATTCCCAGAGAAACTCAACTTTATATCTGGCGGCGGGTAAGAAACTTTTGATTTCATTATAATAAAATACTGTGACAAGATTGCGTTCAAGTATTACGTAACGAATTTGGGGGGAAGGGGGGTCTTGTAAAACGTTACGACGCGTTACAGGGTGGGAGGGGGGGTTTGAACTACGCTTTACGTGACATTGTCTTTTTTAACCCTTCAGAACGGTAAAATTGCCCTCAACGCTATAAGAACCAAATGCTTTAATTACAGCATCATCGGACTATACACGACATTCGTGTTTTTGGCGTCTCGAGTTATCCGCGGCTACTTCTCTGGCATCTTCACGAAGATCATGTTCGACGACCTGCCATACGTTGACCGGGTGTTACAACTATGTCTGGATATCTATTTGGTAAGCTTTGTCTGTTCTCTCACAAATGGTAATACCACTTTTATAAGCCTTTATTTACCTTGTCGAGATTCCTCAAATCCGTACTGAGCACTTCTCTTCTTTTGTTACTCTTTCACGCTCAAACAGCTGGTACAATTTTTATAAATTTGGTATGGAGGTAGCTGGCATCCTGGATTAACACGTATTCTACATAATTATCCCAAATTCCCACGGGAACGAAGTCCCGGGCGGAAAGCTAGTCTTGCGCACCGCTAAGGTATGGAATTCTCTGTCTTAGTCTGTATTTCCGGGCTCATATAACCGAGTCTTTTTAAAGTTCGAGAGAATAGGTGAGCTTGCTTCATCCTCGACCACATCTAGCATACTACATTGTAGTCAGAGCGAACCCATTTTTTATAAAAAAGTACCTTATCTAGCTTAACACTTATTTTCTGAACTTATTTACAGGTACGCGAGGCACTTGAGTTCGCTTTGGAAGAGGATTTGTTTGCCAAGTTGGTGTTCCTGTACCGATCGCCGGAGACGATGATAAAGTGGAGTCGACCCAAAGAAGAGGAGCCGCCGCCAGCCTTACCGCCCTCGCCCTGAACCTGGCCTCGCTGGTGCGGTGTTTACTCTCACATTGACTTTTTTTGTCAATTACTTCATCAAGCAGCGTATTTGAATTATAAATACGTTTGATTTACTGCAGATCCCGCTACTTAAGCCCTTTGATATTATAGACAGGCTAAATATCTCTGAAAGAGTATTGCATTCACATCTCAGCATGCGTTAGATACGTAAGTTGTACAGTATAATTTAAGTATAATCTGTGCACAATCCAAACATCTTCTGTTATAATTATAACTATTATTTATAAGCTCTGCACAAATATTTTAGTAAGTACTCTTTGATTAGATCGTCGAAAACTGCACTTGCAATCTGTTCAGCCTTTAGTAAATAGGTACTTACTATATTTTGTCAGTTCATTCCTAGGAAGGAAGCTCTCTCACTATATCTGATACGCATAATTTATCTTAGGTTACCTAATATGTTATTAAGTATTTATTGTACGTCACTTCAACACACCATGTGTTTTTTTCTCTTTAACACTATACTATGCCAAGTTACCACAGACACCTACTTCTTTTGAGTAGGCTATGTACATTTTTCAGCAAAACATGAAGATGACCCACATTTGCGATTGGCATGATTTTGAATAATTTATTGTTATAATATATTACTGGTTTTTAAATTGTTATAAATTAATTTATTGCTGTTAATTATATTTCATTATAAATATATTTTATTATACAGTAAAGTCAGTGCCCTAACTTGAAACTGTTAAAAAAGTAGCTGAACCCGACTGACCAACTTCTGTACAAAGAACGCTTTTTTTTGTAAATTTAAAGTGAATCAATCTTTTCTAAGTAGTTAATCCATTGAGAGACGCAGGAACACTTAGCCTAAACTACTGTGGGCTAAAAGCTAGTTTTACTATAGGTACTTAAGTAAGGGCAATATTTGCAGATTATATTATTAATTTTATATACCTATTCATTCACACAAAACGAAACAACAATATGAATCAAGCACTTCCATTATAGTATACCTCAACTTGTAGATTTAAAGTTGATCAATGCATTTGATATTTTATAAATTTTATTGAAGTAAGTAATTGTACACTTTTGTATCGTGATTGTTGTGTTAAGTTGCATTTAATGTTGTCAATTTGTGATAATAAAAAATCATATAAATGTTAAATTTGAAGTTTATTATTCAAAAAAAACAAAATCCATAAATGATAATGTTAACACTGTATTCTTAACTAACTACCATCAATCTGGGGGCTATATTCATGGACATGAGCTCTTGGAATAACAATTTTGCTGCATAAGGGAGGCGGACTTGGGATATTTGAGTCTTGTTCTTACATCCTTTGCATTCAAAAGTATTGTTTCGTAAGTTAGCAATGGCTATTAAGCCACAGAAGTTGCAAACGTGAATGCGATATGGATCAGATACTTCGAAAAGGCGTTCTCTGAGGAACTGTGCTGCACCATGAGCTATTTGGCAATCACGTTCCATTTCACCAAAACGTAGTCCTCCATCTCGAGCTCTTCCTTCCATGGGCTGTCTAACCAAAATCTGCACTGGTCCCCTGGCTCTAGAATGGATTTTATCGTCCACCATGTGCTTCAAGCGTTGGTAATATGTGGGCCCTAAGAATACTTGCGCATTTATTTTTCGCCCAGTGTGGCCATTGTACATAACTTCATTTCCACGAAGATGATAGCCATACTCTTGCAAAAGAGATGATATCTTTTGTACATTTACAGCATCATTAAATGGTGTAGCATCACCAATTTCTCCTTTGTTAGATGAAACTTTCCCTTGAATGCACTCAATCAAGTGACCAATTGTCATACGCGATGGGATAGCATGAGGGTTAATAATAATGTCTGGTGTGATCCCTTCACAAGTAAAGGGCATGTCCTCTTGCCTGTATTGTATACCACAGGTACCTTTTTGTCCATGGCGCGAAGCAAACTTGTCTCCAATTTGAGGAATACGTACAGATCTAACTCTAATTTTACAAAACTTGTATCCTTCACTGTTTAGAGTTAACATGACCTGATCAACAATACCAGTTTCGCTGTTACGCAAAAAAGTAGAAGCATCACGTTTTGAGTAACGTTTTGTTGTTCCCTCAAGTTCATCATCATTTTCAGGTAGAGTTATTGTTTTTCCTATAACCACATCATCACCAGAGACTCGAATTCCTGGGGCAATAATACCATCTTCATCTAATTTGTCATACAATGCATTTCTCATCCCCTGACATGTTTGACGTGTAGGTTTTTCAAATTGCTCTTCTTGGTCTCCAATTCTCTTAGATTCTGAATCTTTGTAAGAACGGTAAAATACAGATCTGAAGAATCCTCTTTCCACTGCAGATGCATTTAAAATGACACTGTCTTCTTGATTATATCCAGTGTAACAAAGGATAGCGACAATGGAGTTGATGCCTGCAGGCAACTCTCTGAAACGCAGGTATTCCATAGATCGAGTAGTTACCAAGGGTTTATGTGGATAATACAAAACATGTGCCAAAGTATCCATTCTTACATGGAAATTCGTGATGTATACCCCCATAGCTTGTTTACCCATAGCACTTTGGTAAGTGTTTCTGGGGCTCTGATTATGATCAGGGAATGGAATAATTGATGCACAGACACCCAATATCATAGCAGGGTGAATTTCACAATGTGTGTAAGTATTACAATAGGCATACTCCTTGACCTGGGCAAGGTCATCAGGGCTCATGGCAATCATTACAGTCTCCTCTTCTAGAGTGTCAATGTACTCCACTACTCCACTGGCTACTAAATTTTGCCATCCATAGTTATTATAGTCTCTTTCCTTGAGATTGTCAATGTGTTTTTTCTTTAGTAAAAGAGCACCATTCTCAACAATCAATAATGGTCTACAGATTCGGCCAGCATCTGTGTAAATTCTGATCTCTCTGTCTCTGATGTCCCTAATCATGCTAACTTCAGACACAATGATGTCCATTTGGCGCCTTAGTTTTCTCAAAGTAGCCATCAGTTGTTCAGGGTCCCTGTGTATGCCTACCCAACAACCATTGACAAATATTTTGGTAGCATCAGCAATAGCAGAGGGAGCAATTTCTTCCAAGTTTTCCATTGACCATTCTTCCAAGAACTCTAGAATTGGTGATGGTTGACTTCCTACTGAGATGTAGGCCATTAATGCAAGATTTTTCACAAGACCAACAGCAGCACCTTCAGGTGTTTCGGCAGGACATATCATTCCCCAGAGGGTATTGTGAAGCTGACGAGGCTTGGCTAATTTTCCATCACGTCCAATTGGAGAGTTAACACGTCTCAAATGAGACAGTGTTGAGGCAAAAGTTAATCTGTTTAACACCTGTGATACCCCAGCTCTTGCTTGATGGGCTTTCTTCTGGTCACCCCAATTGCCTGTGGCAAGAGAGTATCTAAGACCATCTGTAATAATTTTAGTTTTGATGGCTAATTCCAGATTGAAGTCCTTCCCTCTGTCAATAAACTTTTGAGCATACATTCTGACTTCCTTTAGTAAGTTTTTGAACAGTCCTCTGAATAAAAAAGCCAACAGTGGCCCTGCCAAATCCAATCTTTTATTTCCATAATGATCTCTGTCATCCAATTCTCTGCGACCCAAAGCAGCTAATAACAATCTGTGAACCATATAACCCAAAAAGTATGCTTTTTTAGTTTCACAAAAATCAGAGACACCAACATGGGGTAACATTTCCTTTTGTAGAATTTCTCTTGCATATTTAATACGTTTTTCTTTAGTAACTCCTGGACGTGCTCCACGAGCTCCAATGAAATTCAGTGCCACATTTTGTTCTTGAATCACAAAGGCTTCGTCTAGTGAGGGTTTTACCATTTCCATCATTTCTGGATCATCAAAATCATATATTATATGTTCCAATATATCTCTATCTGCTACAAAGCCAAGAGCTCTGAATACAATCATTATAGGTATTTCTTGTTTAATATATGGAACAATTGCAATGATTCTTTGCCCGATCGCTGATTTTTTCATGTTTTGACCTCCACGAGCCATCATATTCACCCATAATGTAGAAGTTGGCCTTGAACTGTGTTCGAGGCAAGATCTTATTTCGGTTTTGTAAGCATATTTTCCATCTTTCATGCTAAACACATATACAGTATTGGTGGCCATCTTTTCTTGAGCTATCAGTACTTTCTCAGAACCATTGATAATAAAGTAGCCACCAGGATCAAGGGGGCATTCATTCAACTCTGTCAAATCTCTGTCAGTCAAGTTACTGAGGAGACAATAAGTTGACCTCAACATAATAGGAATTTTTCCAATGAAAGTTTTTTGATGTTGTGTTTCAATTGGATCTTCATTTTCTTTGACAATGGTTTTGGTTATGTCGACATACAGTGGAGCAGAGTAAGTTAAATTCCTTAAACGAGCTTCATTGGGCATCATAGGAGATGGTGCACCATCCTTTTCCCAATGAGTTGGTTTAGATAAGTAAATCTGATCAAATTTCAGAAGATATTTCGGCGGTGTTTCGATTTCGCCGGAGGAATGTTGAGCTTCGGCTTGTAATTCTATAGGGGGTGAGTCTTCAACAATTCGTTGGACAGACATTTGTATGAATTCATCAAAACTGTCAAGTTGTTGCCGCACCAAACCTTTCTCATCGAAATATGCGTTGATGACAATCCAGCAGGCTTCTTGCCACAGCTCCGAAGAAATTTCCTCCACGTCCTCTTCCTCATATTGATCATCTTCGGTGTCGTACATAGTGGAACAATTGTTTATTGTTCGGAAGCAGTGTTCGTTTATTATCAATTAACTTGTTAATGACAAATAATCAGCTATTTGATCATTATTTAATTTATGCAATTCAATTCAACGCTTTCGCGACGCACTGCACAAGAATAACATGAAAATCAAAATGGCGTTTGTTATGTCAAATCAAGTCAAGAGTAGTCTGAAAATAGCAAAAATAGAAATTGCGAATAACGGACCAGTATTCAATGCTTTAGCCAATAAAATTGGAATTGACTCAATTGACTTAGTTTCCTATTGGTTGACTAAGTTGACTATTTTTTGGCAACCAATGATGAATGATGAGAAAGAAAAAAAATTTAGAGTTAACCCGTCGGTTTGAAAACCGGTAATAATTATATCGATAATATTCTAACAGAAAATCTGGACAGCACAGCACTAGTACTGATGGTTAGGCAAGGCAAAGGCAGCGAAACGAAAAAAATAAAATAAATTTCAACGCGATGTTTTGTTGATGAATGAAATCAAATTTCGTGAATATTTTGTCGTCATAAAACAAAATATGAATCATTTCTGTTGTAATTAATATTTTGGAATTATTGAGTGAAACAAAATCATGGATTCTTCAAGGAGAAACAATTCTGACGAACAACGTATCTTGGGACTTCAAGATTTGAAACTATCCAACAAAGATGAGGATGACACTGAGCAGGCGCGAGGATCTGGAGCGGCCAATACGAGCACACTCAGTAAGTCCCGCCCTGTGGGGGCTATAGAGAGCTTCGTCCTAGATAATACACAAAACAATCGTCAGGATTACAGTTTTTACGAACGATCAAACGTGATCGCTGCATCAAAGTTCGCGACTCCCAAACGTGTAGAAACTATAACCTCTCTCAACAATCGCGACATCAATACGACGGCACTGCCTGCCAGTCCTACAAGGTCCATTGACTCGATATCTCAAAGGTCGCTAAGTTATCAAACTGACGATCTATACGAGATACCTGCAAATCCTTCCCAGTTTCCTCCGCCTGTGTACGAGAACATAGACTATTACGGCGAGCAGCGTTCACCGCAGCCGCCGTACTACCACCAGCTGTACCAGGCCGCCCCCGCCCCGCCGCTGCCGCCCGCCTCCGACGGGTACTACGATACACGATACAGTAAAGCACAGCCTCAAGTACCTGTCCACTCTAAGCCTAAACTTAATCAATCTGTCTATGAAAATATGCTATGTACTGACAACGACAAGAAGACTGAATACAAAATGCAACAAAATCCTGATCAGCGATTCATACAGCAAGGGTCAATGCCTGGCCCTCAAGTGCCCAACAGTGCTAATAGAAGCATGTTACACATGGATAAAAGTAAAGTAGATAAATTGCCACCACCGCCTCCATATAGTTCATCTCAAGATAACCCTTGCAGTGACTACACTGTGATGAAATCAGCTCCTCCAAAATACACTGACGTCAGTGCCCTACTGAAAAATGATACTTCTATCAGTTTTGACAATAATAAAGTTGTATCCACAGTTCCTTCAACAGCTATTTATGCATCAATAGCACCAAGTGCTCAGAGACCTAAGGCTAACATAGCAACTGAGGTACAAACTGTAACTGCAAGTCCTAAATTCTTTCATGCAAAGCCAAGCATGGCAACCAGTACTGGGAAAGACAAGCTACCTGTAATTAATGGTGGTGGTTACAATCAGAAGCCTGCTGCTGGCAATAGAATGCAAATAGTAGAGGACTCCAACGGCTCTGATTATGTTTGTATGACAGGAGGCTCTACAGCAGCTGCTGTCGCTGCTGCTAATAAAGACAATGTGTCTCTAGGTTCAGAATCGATTGGCTCAAGGAATTTAGTGTCAGGATTAACATCTCTTTGTTCACCTGCACAGTCTCCTGCTCCTAGCCCAACTCCTAGCTCAGTATCCCAAGTATCAGGAGGATCTCGTGGGTCTGGTGGACGAGGGAAAAGTTTGTTACCATACAGCATCACACCACCACGTCCTACGGGCCCGAGTGAGGCTCAACGCAAAATTGAAGAGCTCACCAGGCAGCTTGAGGAAGAAATGGAGAGACAAGATGAAGAAGGAGAATATTTTGGTAAGAAGATATCCATCCATCCATACATTCAGGCCTATAATCCCTGATGGGATAGGCAGTGCATTGTGTGGTTCTTTAACCACTAGATGCCACATTTAACAAACATACAAGAATAGTGGTGATAGGTTTTCAGCCTTTTGCCCACAATGTAGAAAAACCCTCATGTCACACTAAATGGATTCTATAGTATGCCTAGGAAGTGTTGGCAGGTGGCACATTCTAAGTTTTTTCTTTCACAGCATGATAGAAAGACAATATATTTATCTTATTACTTAAAAAAATCTTGCTACATTGAGACGTCATACAAGTAGCCTTGTTTCCTCATTGGGTTTGTTGAGCATTTCCTACACTGAATAAATATTAGTACCCTCCTAACATTCCAAAAGTACTCTATCATAAGTACTTTGGTGTAAAGCTCAATACTGAATATATTTATAGCAATTATAAGCTAATAGGCACTAGTCCTTTCAGTATTTTTTTATTTCAGAAGTTCATAAATCTGTAATTTGCACTCAGGTATCTGCCACACATGTGGAGCTGGAGTGACGGGCGCAGGACAAGCATGCCAGGCAATGGGGAACTTGTACCATACTAACTGCTTCATATGCTGTTCCTGTGGTCGTGCCCTTAGAGGAAAGGCCTTCTATAATGTACATGGAAAGGTGTACTGTGAGGAAGATTATTTGGTAAGTCATAGAATTCGGTTATATTGCGCGCCACAAGGAAGTCTTCAAAATTTCCGTATGTAGCCTTTTATACACCGTGTTCCTGAGGACATCCATTAACTTCAATATCCATTAAGATATTGCTTCTTAGCAATGCCGCCTTTTGTACCCTGACATAACTTTTGTATAAAATGTGACTGTACCTTATTTGTGTTGGAGTGCAATAAAGTATTGTATTGCTGTTCAGTTCAGACCGAATTAATATTTTTATTAATTTTTAACTTTCATACAAACTCAAATACCTTGACATTAATTATCTGATATGCAAGGCTCTTTACAGGATATACAACATCTCATTTAGATTCGTAAGATTTGGTGTGTCAAGCTTGATGTTTATTGAACTTTACTTTTTCGTTAACTCTTGAGTAACAAACGCAGTTTGATAGAAGCTGCAACATAGGTCGAATAAAGACCCTCTCTCACTTCACCACCCAATTAAACATAAGTAACTTTGAAAGGAAGCATTTTTGAATACTACTTCCTTCGCAAGATTTTATCATTAAAAGCTACAGAAGTGTTTGCCTAAGTTAATGGATATCCTCAGGAACACGGTGTATATCCTCATATCTTAAACTACATCCATGCAAAATGTTTTGTTTTTATTATTTATGTTTAAATATTGCGCCCGCTCTTCGTTCACTTAGCGACTTTTTCATACCCAAAGGTTACCGGGAAGAAATCGCTTGAAGCGATAATAAGGTCGCCTATATTGTATCTTTTTGTTACATTATTTTTAAGCGTCTCATCATTGTTTTATTTTTATTTTTCAAATTGTGCAATAAAGTATATTGTATTGTATTGTTTATAAAATCGGTTGGGTAGTTTGGGCGTGAATACAATTATAGAATTAGTATGGATGGAATTAGTATTGCAATATTACTAATAAAACTTACACACTATGTAGTACAAGGTAATATCGCCTAAATTAAAGAAAAAATGTGTTTGTGCATGTTATACAATTAACCGAGCAAGCGCGATGCGCTAGTCAA
This sequence comes from Aproaerema taeniolella, assembly GCA_949987775.1. Taxonomy (NCBI): domain Eukaryota; kingdom Metazoa; phylum Arthropoda; class Insecta; order Lepidoptera; family Gelechiidae; genus Aproaerema; species Aproaerema taeniolella. The sequence continues at coordinate 16,441,769 of OX465246.1, read as the reverse complement.
TCGTCTATTTTAGCTGGGGCAAAAATGCTTTCGTATGTCCGGATGTCCAGCTGTTTTCCTTTAGACTCTAGAGGTCGCATTTCTCATATCGATTTTTGTGAAATTTTGTGACCGCTTAGTAAATAATATAATAATCCTTTTGTCGATTCAGTTTCTGGAAATTTTAAAAAATGGAAGAGCCATGGGGGTTGTAAAAGTAAAAAAGTTATGATGTTTTTCATGCTACAGCAATTTTGAAAAATGTTGTCTTGCAAGGTTGCCAGCTTACAGATCCACTAGTTTATCATTAGTTAGACATTACAGTATAACGTGGATAAGATAACTAAACAGAAAGGCAGATTTTTCGTAGTGGGTATAAGTAAATAAATGTTAGTTTATTACTAACTAGGCACAGAGGCCAGCTAGCTGATATGATAACCGATACAATGTTGATAAACAAGGAAAAGGAATAGCATACTTAATTATATATGAGCAGGCTAAATGTAAAATTATTTGCTGACCTAAATTAATACAAATTACAAACTAGTAATAATGATTCCATATTTCTCCAAGCTAATATTAAGGAGCTATTTTTCCAAGCTTTTTTAAGTAAAAATAAAAACCATTAAAACTAAATTCAATTGTAGATTTAATACAAATGATATAATCTTATTGTGTTAGATTTGTTATGTATGTATGTTGTACTTACATATGTGTAAGTAACAAGAATGTTTATTGTTACATGACATAATAAAAATGTCCATATGTTTGGGCTGGGCATTGATGAGTCAGTGACTGAGTCACGTTGGGTAGGACTTTCCTTTTAACGCAGCTAGATATAATTTATTAAAAATATTGTGTGATTTATTGACTGTAAAATTTAAATACGTTTCTCGTATTTCAGTATTCGGGCTTCCAACAAACTGCAGAAAAGTGTGCAATTTGTGGCCATCTCATCATGGAAATGGTAAGTTAAAATTTCTGCCTTTTAAAAGAAACTCCCTTTCTGCCTTCCTTTTCCATCATGTAGTATAGTAAAGTAGTCTATATCTATACATATTATAAAGAGGAAAGATTTGTTTGTTTGTTTGCATTGAATAGGCAAACACTGGACCGATTTGAAAAATTATTTTACCATTAGAAAGCTACATTATCCCCGATGGACATAAGCTACATAATTTTCCCGAATTCCCACGGGAACGAAGTCCCGAGCGGAATGCTAGTAGGTACATAAAGGTAAAGAAGTAGGTAGGTTGGTATGAAACCATTCAAGTATTACGTAAGCAGATTTATTACAATTATTTACCTCCCCTCCCCCTTGTCAGCAAAAGTAAGCAAAGCTCTTACCCTCCCAATGCTTATGTAAACATTGGTATATGCATTTTTCTTTTAATGTATTCTAATTGTAGGCTTAGAATAGAAGACTAACGCACTTAATATTTATTTAAACAAACTTAGATAAGTAAATAGCGCGCGGTTATTCCCCTACTCGGTTCGAAGCGAGTACCTACTGTAAGCAGTATGCTATTTTGTGTTCGTTTTATTGGATTATTTGTTGGCGCAGTGCGTGGTCTGACTCGATCACGCCACTTTTGTGCGTTGCTAGCTCACTGAGTCATCAACACCTGCGCGCTCGCCCCACCGGGCGGAGCGCCTATAAAAGGAGACGTTCACCCCTCTCCGAGGCAGAAGCGAGTTAGCCGTTGTACAGTGAAGAAAGGGAAGTTTTGCTGATGGGGACATTCGTTGCATGGCAGTTGAGGAGAGTAGTCGTGTCCTAAGAAAGTTTCCTTTGGACAGAACAACGCTTACAATTGTTTCTTGTGATGCGAGGCTTGGGACGGCTGTGAGGGGAGTAGGGTGGCCGTTCGGGCGTGTAGCCCATATTTTCCCAATGATGAGTCCAACCTCTGAAAGTGTTCCTGATTTTTATTGGTCATGTACGTTGGTGACGCTTACATCTCAGAAGCGGGATTGAACAACGCATAAACGCGTGAGTAACACGCCCTAATCATTTTGTTTCCTTTAGATGTAGATATTTCATGATTAATTCGAAACAACGGCAAAAAGCGACCAATTATAAAAGGGAATCACTATGAAGGTAACTGTTTTTAGTAATTTTTATAATTCTACATTTTGGCAGAGCTATTTTTACAACTATTATGTACAATTCGTAGAATAGTCCTTATTTTACATAGAATGACGTCATCGATGTCTTAAGATACCGACTCGGTACCTGGGAATTTATTTATACACATATAAATGTTCATTTTTGAACAATAATTGCGAGTGCTTTAAATTTTTCTCTCTACCTACATTCAATCTATGATCGAGAACAAAACTGTAACCGACGGAATCAAATATGGTGGCACCGAATTACTCGAACTGTGTGTAGGGGTTTCTTAAAGGGGGCCCGAAAATTGGTTATTTTGCGCTAGGAGTAGCCGTTTTGAAGATATGACCACTTTTATAAATGCCTTATACATTTTCATTATAGTTTTCTAGTTAGAATTTTGTTTGTTTTGTGATGTTGTTTTTGTTAGCAAGGCGAGTAGATAAGTAAGACACCGAATCTGGTTAACTACTACTGTTTATTTAAATTTAGGGGAGCTTAAATACTAATTATGACGTAGGTAGGATTCGTGTTACATGTTATGGATGGAGGCACGAAAATGGTGTCAAGCTTCTGTGAATATAATATGATATTTCTGAATTAATTTGATATATTCATTTCCATATAAGAAGACACGTGGACTCATTTTATAGAACCGATCTTGAAATGTTACCTGATATTATTTGAAGATATTATTTAATATTCTAGTTATATTTAATACCTACCCTACCTACACTACAGTTTGTTCTAGATTGAATACATTCGTAACGTAACTGTAATTTTATTAGCAGAAAGAATGGATGTTTGCGTTTTGTTTTTTTTTGTGAGTTTCAGAGAACATGCAGCAAAATGATGAAGCGTCGAGCAGACGTTTGGCTGCCCCACCGGTGGCAGCAGGGTTAGAGAGACGGTGGCGCGGCCGCATTCATGGCCGACCTCGAGGTCGGGGCTGGCACCGCAGTCGCGGCCCAAGACCCTAGAAGCGTGGATGATGTCGGATGCAGAGGTCAATAGCGAGGTCAAGGACAAGGTCAAGGGTTTGGCCTTCTGAAGATCTACGCAACAGCCGTGAACGTTACACAAACCTACAAATAACGGTCAAAGTCATGGACCGAGCACAAAAATTATTCTGCAGGTAACGGTCAATGTCATGGACCGGGCAGGCGAGTTTAGTGCTGGTCACGGTCAGAGTTATGGACCGAGCACAAAAATGATTCTGCAGGTAACGGTCAATGTCATGGACCGGGCAGGCGAGTTTAGTGCTGGTAACGGTCAAAGTCATGGACCGAGCACAAAAATGATTCTGCAGGTAACGGTCAATGTCATGGACCGGGCAGGCGAGTTTAGTGCTGGTCACGGTCAAAGTCATGGACCAAGCACAAAAATGATTCTGCAGGTAACGGTCAATGTCATGGACCGGGCAGGCGAGTTTAGTGCTGGTAACGGTCAAAGTCATGGACCGAGCACAAAAATGATTCTGCATGTAACAATTGATATCAATTGATAACTCTCTTAAATTCAACACATACATAAAAGAACAATGCGATAAAGCAAAAATCACACTCATGCAATGCAAAAGAGCTGTAGGTAAAACCTGGGGTACCAAGCCACATGTCATGATGTGGATATACAAAGCAATCATAATTCCAAGAGTAACATACGGAGCAATTGTCTGGTGGCATAAAACCACCATACAAGCAAACAGGAATGAACTAGCGAAAGTACAAAGACTGGCAACCCTAATGATCACAGGAGCGATGAGAACCACTCCATCAGCTGCCTTAGATGTATTATTGGGATTGCATCCTCGGGACTTGGAAGTTAAAAAGAGAGCTATGGAGCAATGGTATAGGATGAAATAGAAAGGGAACTTCATGAATAAAGGACACACCATATTAGATGGAAAGTATGGAGAGAAGTTGTCAATGATACTTTCTAATAATGACCTCATCAGGAAAAAAAGTAATATTTGACAAAAAAATACAGGATCAATATAGGAGCTAGAGAAAGCTGGAGCTTGGACATACAAGATCCAAAGATAGTGTGTTACACTGACGGCTCCAGGAAAGAAACAACAAAACTATCAGGACTGGGAATACTTATCATGAACTAGATAGACGGCCAAGTTACCATGCACCTGGGAAGATGCGCTAGCGTTTTCCAGGCTGAGGTGCTTGCTATTACAGAGGGAGTTAGAATCATAGACAGCATGATCACTGAAAACCAAGAGAACATCATAATATATAGTGATAGCCAGGCTGCTTTGGAGGCACTAAACAGAGCCGAAACTAACTCGGCCCTAGTAACAGAATGTAAGGAGGCTATTAACGCCTTAGCCAAAAAGACTAAAGTTACCATTGCCTGGGTGCCGGGGCACGAAGGACATATAGGTAATAAGATTGCAGACGAGCTAGCAAAGAAAGGGGCCGATGAGACATTTATTGGCCTGGAACCCAGGTTACCTATATCAAGTAAAATCAGTAAAGGAATAATAAGCAAGATAACAGAAGAAGCCAATTTAAGATGGAAGCACAACAAACAGTGCCGCCAGGCAAAAATCTTCCTAAAGACATATGAAAAAAGAAAGTCGAAGCAACTTCTAAAGCTAAATAAAAAGGACATCAGGATTGTAGTGGGTCTGCTCACGGGACACTGTCCCTTGAACCAACACCTAGCAATAATGGGCCTAAAAAGTGATCCCACATGCCCAGAATGTGACAAGGAGGAAACAAGTCTCCATTTCCTGACTGAGTGTCCAATATACGCGCTGGTAAGATGGGAGACAATAGGCATGGATGAGGTAAAAGAAGAACAAATGCAAGAGCTTAACATAAAGGATATAATCGGGTTTGCTAAAGCTTCGGGTAGGTTCAAAGAGGTGGAACTGTCAGTGCAGAGGTAAAACTCACGCGCTGTTGTGGGGAATTGGGTGAAATGGTCCCAAAAAGGTGGACTGATCACCCGCCTGTGCCTGACGGGCGTCCCCTCCATAGATAGATAGAACGGTCAATGTCATGGACCGGGCAGGCAAGTTTAGTGCTGGTAACGGTCGAAGTCATGGACCGAGCAAAAAAATGATTCTGTAGCCAAAGTCAGGGGCTGGAAAGTAACGGTGAGTCTGGACGTGAGCAATGAAGCCTAAGTGCGGCATTGTCTTCGAAGAGCACGCCATGGCCACCTTGGGTAACAGGAGAAAGCCGGCGATAGGACGAAAAAAAAAATAGGACTTTCAAGTGAAGTTAGTATGAGTGATGTTAGTATGGTAACATTGGATTTGCTGTTGCAGAGTGAGAAACTACAAGTATAGTAAAAGTTAGTATGATAACATCGGATTTGCTATTGCAGAGTGAGAAACTACAAGTATATTAAAAGTTAGTATGGTAACATTGGATTTGCTATTGCAGAGTGAGAAACTACGAGTATAACTTAGTATGGTAACATTGGATTTGCTATTGCAGAGTGGGAAACTACAAATGTAGTAAAAGTTAATATTATAGTTTAGATTTGGTATTTGAGTATGAGATATTGATGTTACAGTGTTTGAAGTTGGTATACAATGGGAAATCAGTATTATATTAAGAGAAGTAAACCTAGTAAGTACTGTACTCTTTGGTAAATGTTGCACGGTATTGACAATGAACAAATAAATAAATCTGTAAAAAAAATATAATGACCCATTTGAACAAGTATTGCCAAAAAGTCCAAAAGTATTGTTTTCAGCCATATTTTTGTTTAAACTCAACATAGACATACCGCGAGGACGCGATCTGTGAGTCAGTATGGCCGAATGTAAGCAGTATGCTATTTTGTGTTCGTTTTATTGGATTATTTGTTGGCGCAGTGCGTGGTCTGACTCGATCACGCCACTTTTGTGCGTTGCTAGCTCACTGAGTCATCAACACCTGCGCGCTCGCCCCACCGGGCGGAGCGCCTATAAAAGGAGACGTTCACCCCTCTCCGAGGCAGAAGCGAGTTAGCCGTTGTACAGTGAAGAAAGGGAAGTTTTGCTGATGGGGACATTCGTTGCATGGCAGTTGAGGAGAGTAGTCGTGTCCTAAGAAAGTTTCCTTTGGACAGAACAACGCTTACAATTGTTTCTTGTGATGCGAGGCTTGGGACGGCTGTGAGGGGAGTAGGGTGGCCGTTCGGGCGTGTAGCCCATATTTTCCCAATGATGAGTCCAACCTCTGAAAGTGTTCCTGATTTTTATTGGTCATGTACGTTGGTGACGCTTACACTACATATCCATTTTTGTGGGAATCCCCGAAAATGCGTTTCGTTTTCAAGCATAGACAATGTGTGGGTTGCCGTTTGTGTAAAAAAAAAAACTATTTTTTCTTCATCACCGTCTAGACCCCCCCCCCCCACCCCATGTCATCAAAAATAAGCGAAGCAAAGACTCCCCCGCCCCCATATAGTGCTTGCGTAATAATTGAATAGGGGCCATTGTGGCGAACTTTAACCTTCGCGCTATTCTTGCTCACCCGTTTGTGCAAGATTTGTATTGCACGCGCGCCGTAAACAAACGAGCGACGGGTAAAAGGTCTATAGTTAATCGACAACAGCCTGGACCGACTTTTCAACGTACCTCCCGAAGCACGGAAACGTTCCTTAAAAATTGCCATCCATCAAGGTTTCCAAGTACCAAGTAGATGCTTGACTTCACTTATCGATTTAGAACTTATAATTTTATTTTATTAAACTCATACGAGCTAATAACAATAATAGCGGCGATAGCCCAACTGGGCTGGTAATGAGCCAGACCTGTAATCCGAAGGTCGTAAGTTCAAATCCTGGTGCGGGCCTGTACCACTAAATTCGTCTTTTCGTATTTATGTACGGATTTCTAATTATCACTTGCTTAACGGTGAAGGAAAACATCGTGATGAAACCCGCCCGTCCAAGAAAATTTTCGAAAGACGAGCGGTCCACCAACCCGCATTGGGCCAGCGTGGTGGACTATGGCCTGAATCCCTTTTGTGTTTCGAAGGGAGGCTCGTGCCCCTCGGTGGGGACGTATATGGGCTGGTAAAAAAAATATGAGCTAATATTCGCCACCTATCTTACCCTTATTTTTTTGCCGAATTTCCAGATTCTACAGGCGATGGGTAAATCGTACCACCCCGGGTGCTTCCGTTGCTGTGTATGTAACGAGTGTCTGGATGGGGTGCCGTTTACGGTGGATGTGGACAACAAGATCTATTGTGTCAATGACTACCATCGCATGTTCGCTCCTAAGTGCGCCAGCTGCGGTAAAGGTAGGGAACATCTATGTATTTAAATCCTTTAATGTTTGTTTGTATGTATTTCATGTAATCTTGACTTGTTTTAAGTGGCATCCTGAATGTCCTATAAAATAAAGATTTTTTCTATTCTATTCTATTATCGAACATTTTGGCTAGCTTTTTATTCAGGACCTCATTCCGCCTATTCTCTTCCCCAGAGAAGAAAAATGATTTTTTTCAAGTTCGAGTGTTGGAATATGTTTTTTTTGTTTTGTTTAATAAAGTTTAATAAAAAATATGAATAGACTTAACCATATGGAATAGGGCTCCAGCATGATAATTCTAAATTTAATTATAGTTTGACCATTACCACTGTACCGCGTCTCAGCTATGCAGGGGGAAGAGGGGAAGGGGCAGGCTGCTCCCGCTGTGTCAGTTTAGGGTCAGCTCACACCGAGACGCGACGCGACGCGACGTTGCGATTAGAGCTACTCAAAATTGAACTTTTTTTAGTACATGAAAAGATTGTAGAACGCTGCGGCGAGGCAAGCGCTGCGTGGTACGACGTGTTCTAAATTCTCACTTGTCTATCTATATCTATACATATTATAAAGAGGAAAGATTTGATTGTTTGTTTGTTTGTTTGCATCGAATAAGCTCCGAAACTTCTGGACCGATTTCAAAAATTCTTTCACCATTAGAATCCTACATTATCCGGGATGGACATAGGGCACATGATTTTCCCGAATTCCTACGGGAACGAAGTCCCGCGCGGGAAGCTAGTAATAAATAAGTTCAATTTTGAGTGGCTCTATCCGCAACGTCGCGGTGGGAGCTGACCCTTAGCGATGCACGACGGCGAACTGTGAACTGATTATAAACTACACACATTTATTGTAATGCAGTGTTTCAAACTGTGGGTCGCGCCCCCTGGGAGTCGCGAGTTAAAGAAAACACACTTATTTGTAGGTCCTAACACTACAATAAGAAACTACAATTTCATTAAAAAGGCTGTGTGCCTGTTTAATTTTGCCTCCTGCCTTTTGTGCTTACCTAGCGGCAATCCTTACTAATATTATAAATGTGAAAGTAACTCTGTCTGTCTGTCTGTCCGTCTTTCAGGCCTAAACCACTTAACAGATTTTGATGAAATTTGGTACAGAGATAGATTAGAGCCTGGGAAAGGACATAGGCTACATTTTATCCCACATTTGGGCACGATATAACCTGTAGTCCACGCGGGCGGAAAGCTTGTCTCTAACGTAGATCATAGATTTAGCTTAGGGTATCGCCAGAACTTTTTATCTCGCAAACGGGTCGCGGATTCAAAAAGATTGATAAACACTGTTGTAATGTATTCAGGTATCACCCCAGTGGAGGGTACGGACGAGACAGTGCGCGTGGTTTCTATGGACCGCGACTTCCACGTGGACTGCTACATGTGCTGCGTCTGCGGCATGCAGCTCACAGACGAACCCGACAAGCGATGCTACCCCCTCGCAGGTAATCATACATTGCTTCAACACTTTAGTACCACGTTTCAAGTTCTTTTTACACACACTCAAAGGCCAACACTGCTTTTCCTTGTGTCGTTTTTTCCTTGGAACATACACAAAGACAAACACAAACACCCATGACCCGAGAACTTCTTCAACCTATGGCCACCCAATGCTGAGTGTAGGTCTCTTTCATAGTATGTACTCCACTTTATTCGATCTTGAGTCCTTCGCATCCAGTTCTTCCCTGCAAACCTGGCAAGGTCGTCAGCTTATGTCATTGGTTGTCTCCCACGCTTCTACGCCCAATTCGAGGTCTTCATGCACTTTTTTACTCGAGAACTAAATTCTTCCTAGAAATAAGCAGTGCCCGTTGTGTCGTCTCTCTCTTTGTATGTTTCTTTTTATATGTATATAACATAAAATACAAATGTTTTCCCCGACTGGGAATTGAACCCAGGACCTGTACATCAATAGGCAGCGCCTCTAACTCGAACAAACCGGCCGTTAAAGTAACGCTGATGTATCTGCGCGATCCTGTTTTTGAATGGCGCGAAAATATCTCTCGATTCATTAGTTCTTTTTTGGCAACATGTGTCAAAAAAGCGAGATGACACGAGTGTTCATTGTCTTGCATTTACATACAATCTTAACAGGTCTCTATTTCATTGGTGCTCACATTCGATTTTATTTTTTCAGCTTTTGCAGAAAAGTTAAGATAATGATACTTTAGATATATCAATATATCATACCGTCACTTTCCATCTTTTTTACATAAACAAAGCATTATATTTAAAGAAGCTATAACTTTAACTAACCTTTTTGCAACTAAGCGTTAGAATGCTCTTTTCTGATTGACTCCGAATAGTGAACACCATTGGGATAGAAGCGCTTCAAATTTTTTTTTTTAAATAGCCCTAAGTTAATCGTTCGCTGATTGCAGGTAAGTTGATGTGCCGCGCGTGCCACCTGGCCTCGATCGGCGCCGCCACGGGCCCCGGCCTGCCGCCCGCGCCGCGCCTCTCGCCCGCCTCCTACCAGTACATGGGATAACAAAACACAGTTATACACTATCACACTGCACGCTCTTAGAATATCCACGAGCAAGCATTTTAGGGGGTGATTCAAAACAAAATAGAAAAATCTATCGGGAATTCTTAGGTTTAAAAAATATACGAATTTGCGGTCGAATAGACTCCCCGATATCACTTAAGGGCCGGCCGGTTCTATCGTTTAACATCAGATTGACGAAGCACTGAGCGCGTGAGCTTAACTAGCTAGTGATTTGAATATGTTTATTGTACATGTACTATGATCTCGTACCTATTATAAATGAAAAAATAATAATTTCTACCTTCAAGAAACATTTTGTGGCTCACTGATTTCGCTAGCAAGTTAATTTAAATCACTCTTTATCCTTGCTAACTATTCAGAAGTTGAATTTTAAACTATGCTCTACAAATAACGAAATACCTACTAGGTTTAACCTTTTAATCACAGCTATGTTAATAATGGATTTTACCTATATTATAGCAACAAAATACAGTGTCGAGGAACATTGTGCAATGTGCATAATTGTTTGTTATTGTATGTAACTAAGCAGCTAGATGTAATCTTCCTTTTAGATCTGGTAATAAAACTGGCTCTAAACAAGTATTAGGTAAAAGGTTCCCTGTTATGCTTTCTGTAAGAATAAGGATAGGAAACAAGTGCAACTATATAGCAACTATTTTAAACTAGGTTGGTTAACCCTTTTGGTATTTTAAGTAATTTAATTGAACCAACACATTTCTTTGCCTGTTACGATTTTGTGATATTCATAGGATTATGTTCTATCATACATACATAAGTTACATAACTCACCCAATGGTGTGATTAATAAAACAATATTTAAAAAAGATCTTGTTACACATTACATTAATGCCATATTTTATCGTAAAAATTTGGAATTGATTTTATATTATTATTGTAGTTGAAAAGGTAGTATGTAAATTGCGAAAATTACAAATATATAATGATGGATATCGAAGACAGGATTACCAGCTACACGACCTAGTAAGTGTAGCTGAAAAAAATATATCCGATTGCTTCAAGCTTGATGCATTTATTAATGTTATTTATCATTATCAGATACAGACATGACAGCACACTTGACCGAGTGCTGTAGTGATTAATTAAAAGTCAACAACATTTACAACTAAATAATGAAACGTAAGGGCCTTTCTACAGTCATGCGGATTAGCTTCGTCGCGCGGGCCAGGCCCCGCTACGCAGCAGTATTGTACAGACAGCGTCTTAGAAACCGACACCACCCACCTTAATCGTAGTAAGTAGCGCCTGGTATCGGTTTCTATGACGGTGTCTGTACGTGTCGCCCGCGTGTATTGTACGTGCGTACGACTTGCTTGGCAGTGATAACAACACTAGCACGCATCCGCGCGAACGTATCAAAATAAAAACATGTATGAAATAATAAGTTGCGGGTGGCACGCATGGGGCCTGCCCTGCGCATGGGAGCAAATCCGCATGACTGCAAAAATTAGAAATTACGACTATCTTTAAAAAATAAAGTTTTGACATTTCAGACCATAAAGCCAGAGTATAAAACTTAGTCATTTTTGCTAATATGTCAGTGGTGGGTGGATGAACTTTTGGCGAAAATGGGGCACTACTTGATTTGCTCGCCTTGTATCGAGCAGTTTTCTATTTAATTTTCTAGTTTTTTATTTTATGAATCATGGTATACATGGGACTCGTAGTCCCCAGCGCATTTATTTAACTCCACTTTAACAAGCAGGTAATACAGCTCACAGATAAATGTTACTTACCAAGGTAATTCAGAAATCCCTGGGGGATAAATAGGTATCCTGTTATAATAATTTATAATACAAAGAAATATCCACCGCCTAAAAATTTGTATGGCCAGATAAAAAAAATATCAACGCCTAAAAATTTGTATGGCCAGTAACATACGTATTTTAGTAGGGTCAACATATAAAATTGCCATTCTCTACATTATTTTTAGATTTTCCTCAGGAATGCAAAATCCAAGCAATTGTGTGGGATGGTCTCAATGGCTAATTGTGGGGGTTCTTTATAAGTGGGGGGGGGGGGGGGGGTTATAAATATTTTTAGTGTAAAAATATTTTTTTCAACTACATAGTAATGTTGTAATAACATTCACTACAAAACCGATCACAAAGGACGTATTTTTTGCTTAGATCCAAAAAAATGCAGAAATGTTATATGAAATCTCATTATTGCACTGTTTTTTTTTTTTAATTTTGATATAAATTTAACACAGAGATTTAATGTCTCCCACTAAGTATAATATAAAATGTATGCATTAGATCAAAAGGATACTGGCTGAAAATAAAAATTGGCTGATTAAAACCTTGGTGAAGAAAAAAAACAATGGCGCGCATTCTGTACGATTCGATTATAAAACTTTAATAATATTTAGCAAGAAAAGTTTAAAATAATGGAAAAAAGACAGCGATATGAATAATAAAGAAAAGTAGATTATACACCTTTCTAAAGTGACTAATTAATGCACTTTGCGCTCGGTGCAACAATCTACTACATATTATGCAAAGAGGCAAGTGTGAAAATGTTATAGCAAAAAGTTTTTTTTTTAAATAAGTTGATGAACCAAACTGCATTTGAGATTAATTTTCAGTAAGTAAATCCGAAGGTAAAATATATTAATCGTATTCCAAATCTAAGTTAGATAGTGAAGTTTTAAATAAAAAAATAATTTTAGAAATAGATGCTTAATCAAAGAAATTATGATTAAAATAATGCTTGAAAAAAATTCAGCAATTTAATACTTTAACCCCTCTTATATCATTCGATATGAAGCTTGCAATTTCATGATAGTGCCTCAGATTATGCTTAATTCTACATGTGTGAAAAAAAAAGTTACAAGCTCTAGGTCACAAATTAGTTACATTTAAGACAATTATTATAAACAACAAACATTCCAGTTATGTGCTGTCTTGTTGTGTACTTAAGTGTAATAATAGTTTTTTAAAGTTAAGTTGTTTTTATATATGTACATTTTGATGAAAAAATGTGATTATTTTATACATAGGTATGTTATCTAAAATAAAACTGATTTTATTAAGGGATACTTTTTATATTTAAATATTTTTTTTTTAAATAATAAATAATTCAAAATTTACAGTTTTTCTTTTTATTCCATGGTTTGACAAAGCTGATTACACTTAGTGTGAAATTAAAAGATAGATCACAGCACAGCACACAATATATATACACCAGATTTGCACTTTAACCCATTATTTATTAAATATTATATTTTGAGCATAATGCCACTGTGCACGTGAGAAATCAGCCTCCCTGTGATGTGATCACAGTAGCCATTTCTGGTTATACCAAAATTGTTGATGTGTCATTTAGTGCCTACAAATAATATTACTTTTTCTGCACTTTTTTTTTTACTTCTTCCTTATACCTTCGCATTTCACCCATCATGATGTTTCGCTTTTCTTTCATTTGTTCTTGATAATGCTGTTTTCGATCTTGGAAATTGTCTTTCTTTTCTTGTATCATTTCCTTGATTCTTTCTGTTGATGGGACAGGTTTTATCAAACCCAGTCCTGTTAACCTTTTAATGGCAAAGGTTGTTAAACCTAGAGAAAGAAATAAAGAGCATTAGACACTTAAGAATTGAAGTTATTGATTCTGAATAAAAATAAATTTAAAAATGTATAAACAGTTTCTACACTTACCAAGTGTAACAGCATATCTGAGAGGAGTCACCACTTTATAGATAGCTAATGTAAGGGCAACATAACCTGCCTTGGAGTCTCTTAATGGAGTTATGAGTGCTTCACTCACACCCAGGGACTCGAGGATGGATACAACATCAAGACCACTGAAAGAAAATTAATGGAAAATGAGAATTTTGTTTTAAGAAAAATATATATTATCTACACTAATATTATAAAGAGGAAAGATTTGGTTGTTTGTTTGTTTGCATTGAATAGGGTCCGAAAGTACTGGACTGATTTGAAATATTATTTCCCCTTCTTCTTACCAGCCCATATACCTCCCCACCGAGGGGCACGGGCCTCCCTTCGAAACACGAAGGAGTTTTCGAAGGGAGGCCCCTATTCTAGTAAAGTAAATATACATAACAATACCAGTATTGTCATTTACATTACAATTTAGTGTTTTTATTTATTCACATATTTATCTCGGCAACAAAGGCCCACATAAAATACCTACTGAACTGAAGATACAATATTTCCTGGATGTTTTTCCAGTGGTGTGAGCTTTGAACCTTGATGGTATTTAATTACCTTGATACCATCTACATTTGACACCGATTATATTTTAATGCTTCGACTTTAATAATAAATTAATAATTCTTTATTTCAGGCTTGAAACCCATATGTTTTAACATGTGGCTGTCGGAAAACTGATGCATTTAAGGCCAAAACTTTCTGAGAATGAAGCATATGTTATGCATAAAAAAACAAGACAATATACTGCGGTTTTCCAGTTCATCCACGATCATGGTGCTTGCAACAGAACCGAAATATTAGATACTCATTTAAAACAAAAATCGTAGTTAGGACCCATTATAATATATTAGCAAACAGTTGTATTTACCTTCTAACAGCATAATAAAAACCACCGAACCAGCAAGCTGATGTGGCCAGATGAACAGGTACCACAACATACCAGTAGTTTTTGTACATAAATTTTAATCTTTGGAAAAGAGTCGGTTTTTCTTCTTCTGGTTGCTTTTTTGATGGATCATTTACTGGGTCTTTTGCCACTGATGTTGTTTTTAGGATATTTTCGGCAATGATTGCTTTTTTCCTAGCGGCACTTGTCGACACTGGGCCAGTTTGATTTCCTTGTTGAGATGTGTGTATATGACTTTTATACCATGTTGTACTACCTGAAATTCTTATTGAATTATTCTTTTCCACACTCCATTTAACCGGCTTGATGATGCTGCGGAGGGACTGGCAATTCATGTAAAAAAATCTATAGGTTAGGGCCATGTCTGTTATATTATAGTATGTAGAATCTAAAGGAACTTTACGACCTATGTCATTTTCAAAACAATTTCATGAAATGATTTCACGATTTTATTCGATATTTCCCAGCTGATCAAATTAAAATGTGGATAGAAGGAAAACGTGACGTAAATATTTGATGATAAAAATAACACTTATTAACTAACCTGACATTGACAATCACATTAAATTGTCAATTTTGGGTGAGCGTCAAAGTAGCGTACACAAGACGGAATTTACGGTTTTTGGTTATGCCCCTTTAGTTTAGTCTGGCTAGTGATAGCTGTCCCTGAAAAACGGCGGCAATTTAAAAAAATATTCTGCTAGCCACACCTGGCTATACACTGAATAAACGAAGTTGATACTATTATTTTTAAGTCTGAAATCAAAATTAAATTAATTTCATTTTCAAAAAGTTGCGAGCTAACATTAATCTATTAAAAGTTAAGATGCAATAATAATGCAATAATCGTCGTATTAATAATGTTCGTTTTGCTGTGTTCGTTATTTATGAAGGCAAAGTTTGTTATGAAAATGACGGGAAGGTCAGGAGACGTACCTATTTTTGAAATAAGAGAATTCCAATTCGCATACGAATTGGCAAGATTCATCCGCTAAATCACTATTTTTTCAAAATTCATGCAGCGAGTGGTCCGACCACTCGTTTTGCATTTTCTACTAGTAGAAAGCGCTCAATGTCACTCAAAGAGCGATGGAAAGGGCTATGCTCAGAGTTTCTCTGCGCGATCAAATCAGAAATGAGGAAATCTGCAAGAGAACCAAGGTCACCGATATAGCCGAAAGAATTGCTAACCTTAAGTGGCAGTGGGCAGGGCACATTGCTCGTAGGACTGATGGCCGCTGGGGCAGAAAAGCCCTCGAGTGGCGACCACGTACCGGAAGGCACAGCGTAGGAAGGCCTCCCACAAGGTGGACCGACGATCTGGTAAAGATTGCGGGAAGCCGCTGGATGCGGGTGGCGCAGGACCGATCGAGGTGGAGATCCCTGGGGGAGGCCTATATCCAGCAGTGGAAGTCTTGCGGCTGACATGATGATGATGATGATAATAATGTTCGTTTTGTTGTGCTCGTTATTTGTGAAGACAAAGTTTGTTATGAAAATGACGGGAAGGTCAGGCGACGTATTTTTGAAACAAGAGAATTCCAATTCGCGTAGGAATTGGCAAGTTACATCCGCTAAATCACTATTTTTCAAAATTCATGCAGCGAGTGGTCCGACCACTCGTTTTGCATTTTCTACTAGTAGAAAGCGCGGAAAGTGACAATGTTTTTTTTTGTTAAATTCATCTCTTTCGGGAAAGGCAAAGGAATTTATGACATGGCAGTTCTTCGATGTATTTCCCCTGCAAAAGCTCCTCCCATCCTCTGTAAACCAATTGTATATTGTCAAAAAACATTAAGTAGGTAGACTTTTTGTTTAAAACGTTTCTTTCTTCAATAAAAACTTTAAAAAAAAAGAACCAACTTCAAAAAGGACTGTTTGAAGTCGGTGCGAAGGCGGCCTATCAAACTTAATTTTCTTGGCACCGACTTCAAACAGCTCAGTAAGTAGGTAGGTACCACAAGCACATCAAATGATATTGTATTTATTTTTCGCTTTTTTGAAGTTGTTTCAATTTTTTTTATTTTTTATTTTTCCATTTTTAGTGCAAATATCAACCTCTTCATTTTTTTTTGAAATCGGTTAATAAAACGAAGTGTTAGCTTTGAAAAAGTTTAAGGGAATCATTATAATAGATTATTTTTGATTTTTATTTTACATACATACAGTTTAAACTGAGAACCCCCTTTTTAAGTCGGTTAAAATACTAAAACCTTCTAAATGTTACAAATACTTTTCTGAAAACCACATCAAAATCGGTTCAGCCAAACTCGATATAATCGCGGACAAACATACATACATACATACAGGTCAAACTGAGAACCTCCTTTTTTTTGAAGTCTGTTAAAAAGGCGTTACCGATTCGTATAATTGATTACCGGTTTTTTATTTTCCTTCGTGGAACGAAAGCTTTTACGTTTTCTAACTTTATGGCAACACCGAATTCGAGGGATTCAAAAATGCTTAAAACAAGGGTAGTAGAATTTCATTTCGTAGACGAATTACTTTCGCGTACGAATTCAAGATTCATTTCTACAGTTTCAAAAATACGTCTCCAGATTGCGTCCGTGCGAAGCTGGGGCGGATCGCCCGATAGTAAACCCTGTTTTTTATTCTCAGAGACTAAATTGACAATACCTGGGTTGCCAGATTTTTGCAAATCTTAAATAGTGATGTGCCACTAACGGTAACCGATGTTATCAAAATTAAGTGCCGGTTTTATATTACTTAAAGAGAAGGGAGGAAATACTTACTTTAAACGTAATGTAATGTCCCTAATCGTTTTTAGGGTTGCCGTATCAAAAATAGAAATTACCGTGTTTTTCGCTAACATACACAAATAACTAATAGAATAGTTACCGATTTTTCTTTTTTTAAAGTTGTTTGCTGTTGTCATATTTAAATAAGTGCCGTATTTCTTAAAAGTTTAGTGATTTTGTCATAAATAAGAGTGTAAATTGTCGTATTTTACTGTTGGGAACAACACTGATGGCAACTGTCTTTTTTTGTTTATAAGCATCAAAAGAGGTTTTATTATAAATTCATTTTGATAATAATTTTTAAAATGTTAATATCATACAAAACTAAGAAGCTAATCATCTAATAAAGACAAAATATATTATTACGTTTTTTAAAGTTTCGATTCAAAAATCGACAATTTAGGTACAACACTATTTAAAAAAAACTGGTAACATTATTTGTAAATTTGACATTTGCATATGTCAATTTAGTCTCTGAGAATAAAAAACAGGGTATACCTATCGATACTTTTAAATTCTAATAGTATCGATACTATCGATAGTATTGATTCAAAACTATCAATACTATCGATAGTACAAAATAGATCGTCATATTCCGACTCTATTTAGGTACTTTTTGAAAATTCGCAGTGAAACAATATGAAAAAACTATTATGTGAAGTTCTAGTTCTATAGGAACAAAAAACCGTCTCGATAACGAACGTCAACTTTCAAACAAAAAACTGCATAGAAATCGGTCTACTATTCGTTTAGGAGCCACAGACAGACACACAGATACACACACATACAGATACACACTTCAAACTTATAACACTCCTCTTTTTTGTCGGGGGTAATACAAAAAAGTGCGTTCACCGTTTCTTAGGGTGATGATGACTGATGGTTGACCACAGTGACAGAAAAACCCAGTGCGGTCACTGTTCGAAGTTAGCAACCTTCACTACTAAGATATTGACGACGGCGGGTGACCGTAGTACTTAGCTCGTATATAGAGATAGTTCATCTCGATGAATGTTTTCACTCGAAATAGAAAACTAATGCCCCTATCCGACCTCGTCCTTGTCATGCGTATCTACTTAAAATTAGTACTATTATTTATTCTGTGCTTAAAATATGACACATGCTTAAACAGTCAGACTCCTTACAGATACTTAAAATCTTTGAAAATATGATTTTCCAATATTTGTGTTGGCCAGAAATCGAACCCGCAATCATCAGATTAGTAGACAAGGTAATTACCATATGAGCTATCAAGCCACGGGGTACACACGGCAGCACATCAGGCTATACATGTTGACCTTGACGTCGCCCTTATCTCGCCTATAATAGCGCCAGCTTTCTTATTGCAAATGGGTAACCTGACGTGCTGCTGTCTGTACACTATCATCGTAGAAAAGATATTTTTTTTCCTGATTATAAGTAAGTATAATAATATAATTGTCTTGCAGTTTTGTGGGACTATATATATTTATATATATTTTAGTTTCTAATAGTTTTCAATAAATAAATAATAAAGGCGGCCTCGCCCCGGCTTGGCACGCGTCAGGTGAAATGAGGCTATTTAAAGATTTTATGAAATGTATTCTATTCTATTCTTGTGCATATATGGCTCTGTCCTTTTAAAGTAAGACAATTTTGCCAATATCGAGGTTGGAAACTACAAGTGAACGCGGAAGAAAATTAAACAATTAAACAGTATTGAAGGGACTTCACGGTTTTAGATTAACCAGCTGCAAAATCCACTACACACGTTTTAAAAGAAAATAAGATAAAAATTACAAAACAACACTACAACAGAAAAAAAAAGAAGGGAAAAGGAAAAGAGGGAAAGGAAAATCATAACTTTATGTTGTGACACTCTATATAATGAGCCAATAATTTAACGAAAGGAGAGTTAACTAAAGATAAGAGGAAACTGAAATTAAAAGGACGGGGGATAGAGTTAGGAAGTAAGTCATAGAGAGATGAAGCCAAGGGATGAAATGTATTAGCGAGTTATGTATTGGCGAAACATTGAGCTACAGCAGGCCGAGTACGATAGTGACAGCGCCGCGACAACACCGCGTTCCTATGTCAAAATGTCAACATTGACAGCGCCATGGCGAGCAAGCCTTTGCGCGGGACTCTCGCGCAATCAAAGTGAAGTTTCAGCGTGAGCCAAGCGCGAGTTTGTCGTTATCGTGCTACAGCTGCAGCAGTAGGATAGGTATAAATACTTTGATGTAATATCTCGTCGCTAATGAGTTTGGAAACAAAACAAATGACTTATAAAAACATCTTAATTTTATTTATACATTGACGTTTTTATAATACTTCTAAACATAAATACTAGATCAAATAACTATGTATCTTTACTTATCATTTATTATCATCACTAAATATTTATAAAACAATCTTGCAATCCCTCCGCCCGCCGCGTGCGTCTGTCTAAACGCGATAAACCTGATTTTCATACGGTTTTCACCAATGGATGGAGTGATTCAAGTACCGCCCGCCCAAAAGCTTTATGCAATAATACCTAGTCAACTCTTCATGGATAATAAAATCGGATATGGTTTAACAATAGTGATAAATTCGGTATACACTGTCAACCTACACACTTCAAACAAGTGTGTAGATATACTTATATGTACATATATATGTCTTTAAGTTAGTTAGCGAAACATTAGCGAAACAACCCATGAAACGAACCAATTTTTCTGAAACCCATATCAAATTTAAAAAAAAAAATCTGACTGCCCACACAAAGACAAATCAGCTGATCGCACACGTTGTATGGAGAAGCGAAAAAGACTTTTTAATATTTCGACCTTTGTTTATTGTGGGAATTGTTCAGTTTCATGGGCTGATTGACTTCCTTCATTTTTACGTGCCTTAAGCTTTTTCATACTTTTTCAAAAAGATTTCTACATACATACATACAACGCTCACGCCTGTTATCCCTAACGGGGTAGGCAGAGCATCAGTGGTTTTAGCGAACCACTCGATGCCACGTTTGACACAAAGATTTCTGTTGCACGAAAAATCCCCAGATAGGTATATTTGGGCCCAAAGTAATATCTACTAATTCAATGTCTCATAATAAAGTTAAACGACGTAGTCCGTCACCTAAATATAGCATCATAATACTTTTGCCACCTAGTATGGTTCAGCCAAATACCAACTAGCCGCATTGGACTCGGTGAAACGCAGAGCCAGAAGACTCATTGGTGATAAAAAGCTGGTTCAAAATAAACTACAAAGCCTAGCTCCTAGCTCTGTGTCCTAGCTCAACGACACAACGTAGCTTGCCTTATGTGTTTTTTACAAGATGTACTTCGGAGATTGTGCACAGGAGCTAGATGAACTCATTCCACCTGGGCTCTTCTATCGGACTTCCAGACGCATTGAGGGGTACCAGCCTTACCTTGTCGAGATCCTGCGGATCGGTATTGAGCGCTTATCATCATATTTTATGTTGCGCACTGCCAAGAAATGAAATTCCCTGCTTGCGTTTGTATTTCCGAGCTCATATAACTCGAACCTCTTAAAAGTTTGAGTGAATATAGGCATTTTCTGGGTGAGCTTGCTAAATCCTCGACCACATCTTCGCCCTTGTGCTAGATTATGGTCAAGAGCAAACCCATTATTAATAATAATAAAAAAATAGTAAGTGCCATAGGAATAATAATATTGATTATTCTTTAGCTAATGGCTCACCGTCCCTGGTCTGCAAGCACAATACATTTCCACCAATGGGTCACTGATACAATGACTCTGTTCTCGGTATGCGTTGAGCCTGCTTACTGATCCCGACACGGTCCACATCGCACCATCGTTTATCAAAGTCCCTTCAAACACGCCTCCGCCCGGAGCAGTCTGTATCATTACTCTGTACGTACCTCGACGGTCTCTTAGATTTCTCGACCCTAACACATCTAAAATTTTCTCTATACCCAGCCTATAGCACTGTGAATACTCACTTAATAATAGATTTATATGCCGAACAAGATATTTAGCAGTAAATATTTTTCCTTTTCCGTTAATTGGCACCATGTCTCCAGTAATACATGTGCACCAGTGTTCAGGTATGCCCAGAGACTTACATGTCCTGTTAGAAGACACAGGCGTGAATAAACTGACACCGTATACATTATTTTGAGAGAATTGCATTTTTTCATTGACATGCTGTTCCTCTAATGCTGAAGGATTCACTAGGTCTAATAGTGTTTGGTAAATGTCGTAAGGTGTTGTCAAATGACGACTATTAAGTTGAATATGTTTAAAAGCCGTACCGTACTGCAAACGAAATTTAAATGGCAATAAAATTTCGAATAATGGCAGTCGAGATTCTTGTCGTCCTTGATCTGTATTAAGAGTTTCACCCCAGCGTGTGCCGTGATCGCTGAAGAAAACTATCACCGTGTCGTCAAGATATTTCATATTATCCATGTATTCCAAAATTGACAAATAGTCTTCATCCATAATATGCGGGTAATTCAAGTGTCCATGGCTTACAGACTCTTCCCAAAATAAGCCAAACAGTTTGGAATCACCGACGGCGGTCACCACATCTTTTACGTATTTCAGTAGCTCTTTGTATACAAATCGATTGTGCACGCAGCTGTGGTAATCATACGTCCTATCTTTAAACACTTGACGCATTTCATACATGAAGGGTTGCAAGTAGTAGTCGACGGGCTTGTAGGGTAGGAAGGGCTCGTAGGCGCCGAGTAGGCCGGCGCCACTGTCCGCGCCCAGCGCCGTGGTGAAGCCGGCGCTGCGGTACACGTCCCATATGAACAAGCACGAGTCGATGTCGGCGCCCCCGTCCACCGTGTTCGCAAATCCCTTCCAACATTTATGTTTTGCCTCTTTAAACGATCGTCCTGTCAATAAAGGAAATAAATTGGGCAACGAATTGTCATCTATTTTGTTATAGCCGTATAATTGAACGCTACCTCGTGATTTTAAAAACTGTGAAGTTTTCGGCATCGTTCTCAAAAAGTTTTGCCGCGACATGCTGTCGATTCCCATCATGATGATGTTAAACGATGACTTATCACGGCCTTTTCCAATTTTCGGTTCTAAAAAATTGAACCTAAATACGTCTTCATACATCTTGATTCCATTGTAATAACACTGCACGTTTACCATTTCATGGTGTGCTTTTATGTTAGTGTTAAAATCTCTGCATACTCCGTAGCCTATGTTTTCAACGTTTCCTTCAGATGAAAAATTTCTGTAGCAGCAGTAGAATTCAGCTTCTGAGAATATGTCAAATATGTCGAAGGATGTCTTGACGACCCATATGTGAGTGTTGTTGGCGGCGAGCAGAGGAGCATTTTGTGAGCAGTTGGGTGCGAAGGAGGAGGGTAACTGGAGCAGCTTCCGGATGCCGCTGCTCACCAGCGGGTACTCGGGAATCTTACATCCCACAGTATCTACACTATAACCAGTCGATACTACTATATGCACTGCATTACTTGTAATGTAACTAATTATTATTGCAAATCTGAACATTATGACTAACACTACGTTTGCCTGATTTCATCAATTTCGTTTGCGAACGTAGTTCCGCGTAACATTGTGTGGCAAACTAAGAACATGGGTAGTTAATACTTATTACAGAACTAAAGTATGTTTACAAAACAAAGCCTAAGTTTAGCCTTTCGTAATTGAAACAAATTTTGTAAACCACTTGACGGGTGTTTTTTGTAGGCACAATAATACCACCTCCACCTAGGTACAGAAATCGATTACACAACTAGCCCTATATTTGTATTATTCACGTGAGGAATTTTAGTGCATAAACATACTTTAGTTATTAACGATACTAGTGTCGTAGGTAATGTGTAACGTGAGCCCATTTGAAACACGAGCGAAGCGAGTGTTTTATAGGGCTCCAGTTACACATTACCTAAGGCACGTATATTGTTCAACGTTTTACAATGCAGTAGCCGAGGAAAAGAAACTAAAAAAAATGTTGTCAAAAACTTACATCGTATAGGTATATCCAAAGTTCTTAAAAGATAGTATTTCCAGTAAACATTCACTGAAAACTTGTTACAATTGAACAATGTGCACTAATATTTTACGATTAAACACAAAACATTAAGAAATTAACATTTTTATCACACAAAAATAATTTTGTTGAACAAATAATTTCAAATGGCGCGCAAAACAATGGCGAGCAAAATATTTTTCCACAGTTATGAGGCAAAGGCTAAGATAAATAAAATGCCAATTACGCCTACAGAAATTATTAAATAGTTCAATTATTTGTTAAAAATCAGATTTGTTTTATTGAAAAAGTAAAATAAATAATTTACGTTTATATTTTATTTCACTAAAAATCAAGATTTTTGTCATAAATAATTATTTTGTCAGGCATAAAAACTCTTTGCTGTCATTCTATAAAGCCAGTATGAAGCTTTATAAAAAAGGTAATTCTCTCACTTGTCAAAAGGGTCACTAAATTATCAAATCAGCTACTCTTTATTGCGTCATACATTTTTGTCAGTATTTTATTCACTTTTTTGCTTATTTTTTATGCATCATTTGATAAAAAAAATAACTTTACTAGATCACAGAATAGCCACTGAAGTTGAATTTTGGTATATGAAAAATGGTTTATTTGCTCATTAGTTCAAATTTTTTTTCTTTACAAAATCTTCTTCTCATTTCAAATTACATAACATGACATGTGTTTTATGGGGTACGTAAACGTACACTCCGTGGCAATGTTACGGGGCCATTTCCGAGCAACTGCATTGTAAACTTACTTAATAGTACGATATAAGTTCGTATGAGTTAATTATTTGTAATGTGACCATGACCATCCAAAATCAGTAATTTTATGTAATACGAGTATTACCTACGTTACTTTTCGCCAGGTGCGGATCTGAACTATATGGGGTGAAGAATAGTTACCGAAACTTTAAAGGCAATTCTTCCGATGAACCTGAACATCTTTCCAAGGAACCTATATAACTTTATATGAAATTCTTTAAAAAAATTTCGACATCCCATAGAAAGGCAAATCAGCTAATTGCACAAGTTTTATTTTTGGACCTAAGTATATAAAATATAATAAAAATATAAAATTTATTTATTCAACCAAGAATTTCACAGTAAAAAAGCTAAGGACTAGGTGTACAAAATAAAAGGAAAAACTTAACACTAATGTGCCTGAACTAGGTTAATTAATATTACCTGTATCTCAGGCGTTATAGACCTCAAAATAACTATTACAAAAAACTATTACACGCAAAAAAGTTTCCTACCGTAAAGTTAAAAAGATTAACTAGATTATAAAATGAAAATGAAAATTTATATATATATATATATAGTTTTCAATAAAAACAATAACAATAACCTATTCCAGAGTTGCTCCTACTAACCGAAAAATTGCTTAAACAATTTAACCTACTTAACACAACCTTAAATAATATAAAATAGACACAACATTTTTTGCAACACTGACCCAGTTTACAGTTTTGATGACTTGCACGTGCTTAGTAAGAAATATAGCTATTTGACAAGTAGGTCATATTGAGTAACTAGGTATAGGTACATAAATCTAATTCTAAGTAAACCAAACATTTATTTTAACTAGTAAGTAATAAAGGATTTTAAGAGTATACAAAACTAAACAATATTAAGCCGCATCTGGACTTTTTACTACAAGTAACTATTATAAGGAAAAAAAAATATTATGAATAAAATCTTAAAAGTGAGACTAATTTAAAGTTGCATACAAAAAAGGAAACAAATTTAGGCGCCTTCATAGTCTATACTATTTATATACAATTTTTCAGTCATTTACTTTGCCGGACAGTCGCTTTCGCCTGTTTTATGGTTACTAGGTTTTTTGTAGTGCAAGCAGGTAGCACATTTTCCTGGTTGGTCTTTCTTTGGGCACTCTTTAATCGCATGACCTATATCTCCGCAATGTCCGCAAATGTTTGTTTCCTGACGGCATGACTTAGCCGCATGTCCGTAGGTATTGCTGACATTTGAAGCACCTAGTCACTATAGTAAAGTCTTTGACAGGACACGAGGACCAATTTATAAAAACTCTATCGTTTGATGAGTGCTTTACGTATCTGTGCCGAAACTTCTATTACATAATTACATGTACCCGCGCCTTTCTTACCAGACCTATGGCTGAGTTTGATTGAGGTCAAGAGTAGAAGCTTGGAGTTTATCGGCCAAATTTTGTTGGTATAAGCAATTAAAAACTTCTGTTTCCTGCATGGTAACTATGTTCCTTGGGCAAAGTTGTTCAGTTACGTGGGGCGATTCACATCCTTAATTTTCGCCAATTAATTTTTAGGGCTTTAGGCAAATCTCTTTCGACCTCGTAGGTTAATCAGTCCATGAAACTGAACAACTTTCCTGAAGGAACATAGGTCAAAATACGAAAAAAAAATTTTGATCTCCCATACAACATGCGCTAATGCTGATGAAATTTGTATGGGAACTCAAAATCTTTTTTCGTATTTGGACCAGGAGGTTTACCATGATCGCTTAGCGCGATCCAATTTAGGACCTAAACAAGTCGGCAACGCTTATTCGTACCATGATGGCTTAAAAGCCATTCAATTTTGGCGCTGTTGCGATTCAAAGGCAGACCAGCGACAATTTATGTAGACATTTAAAATGGACCATAGACAACCGAGCAGTTCAAAAGCAGCGCCATCATGGTACCTTTTTAAAAAACATTTCAATCGCGAAGCAGTTCAAAGTTGGATCCTAAACAGAAATGCTTTTAAACGATCGTGGTAGGTACCCAGATTTTCCTAAAGCCCTGTAAAGGATAAGATTAAAAGTGTCAAGCTTAGCGTGCTTTTGACTGTACCTACCTAAACATGATAATAAAAGTTAAAAAAATGCTTTTCAATACTCAAACAAGTACGATAGAGTTATCTAATGCTGTAAGGAAGGTAGGTAAATACTGAAAATAATATTTATGTTAGTTAATATTTTTTTCATTTTCAAAGCTCAATATCTCCGAAAGTATATCACTTTCGACATTTTATCAATCAACACTTTCGTTTAGTAGGTAACTAATATTTTTCTCTATCGATTGCCGCAAGTTTCACCTTGAAGTTTAGGTATACCAATTTGGTTGGATGCTCTTTAGATATATACAATGAAATCTGTAACGACTGTGATCTGTTATGTATACCTACTTATTACAAATAAATAAATATTAAACTAAATCTTCGTAGTGTAGGTTGTAAGCCCCAACAAAAAAAATGGCATACTCTACCTATCTTTAAAGCATACAGCAGGAGGTTTACCATGATCGCTTAGCGCGATCCAATTTAGGACCTAAACAAGTCTGCAACGCTTATTCGTACCATGATGGCAAAGCGATTCAATTTTGACGCTGTTGCGATTCAAAGGCAGACCAGCGACAATTTATGTAGACATTTAAAATGGACCATAGACAACCGAGCAGTTCAAAAGCAGCGCCATCATGGTACCATTTTAAAAAACATTACAATTGCGAAGCAGTTCAAAGTTGGATCCTAAACAGAAATGCTTTTAAACGATCGTGGGAGGTACTCAGGCCAGGGGTTCTTATGAGGTGACTGATGTGCAGAGTTATTTTTGTTCTTAAATTGAGATAAATAAAACTCAGGGCGTATACACGTAGAAAGCTGAATACGCGTTGGTATACATCGGCGCAGGCATTCCTTACTGAGTCTTACAACTATTTGCCAAACCAGCGCGTCATTCGGCCCTTTTAGGTAGGTAGTATACCGGCTTATGTGTCAAAGCCCTTGTGTACCTACTTTAATTTCAATAAGTACCAATGCCTAATGGCAACACTATTGGAAAACTCTCCTAGGATCTCTGCCGCCTAGCCAGAATCTAACGTTGATTAAATAATCAAAACATCAGTTAATAGGTAAATAATTTTGGTTTATTTTATTAATTACAACACATTTAATAACTCATAACGCTTAAGTAAATACCTATATAATCGTAACACAATTATGCACAGAAAAACATCTATTTCGCAAGACGTGATAATGATAAGTAATTTATGGGATCCATGCCTCGCATACATTTGGAAGTTTATTAACAATAGCTTTTCCCCCGCGAATTCGTTGGTAAGGTAAAGTAGCCATCCCCGAGTAAAAAATCTGGAGATCGATCTGTCGCTCCGTTACGACGTGAAGAAAGGACAAACAGACAAATACACATACACACTTTCACGTTTATAATATTGAGTCAAGATAAGGATTAGTAAGTATAAATTGTTTTTAATGTTGGCAATAAATTCCAGTAATTTTAATAATTTCACGATCGAATAGTGGTTATCTAGGTATAGGTTGAGATAGAAGAATAAAATTAGAATACATATGATCGCTTTTACCGCTGAAAAGCGGTGAAAGAAAACATTGTGATGAACCGTCCACGTCTAAGAAAATTCGTTTCGAAAGGTTCACCAACGCCGCATTGGGCAAGCGTGGTTGACTATAAACCTAAAATCCCCTGTGTTCAGAGGAAAGGCCCGTGCCCCTCGGTGGGGACGTATAATGGGCTGATAATTTTAATTAATACATTTGTTGATCGCTTTATGTCGCTATATGCCAAAAAATGATTATGCTAAAAGTGTTTTTTACGTCGCCGCTGCCGAACTTATATATGCGAGTCGATAGTTAATGACTAGAACCAGTTCAATTTATCTCTTTTCTACCGTAACATGACACAACACAACCAGGTAAAGTTACTATACTGCTGGTGTAACTGTAAGTTTATTTTTTTGAGGGCTTTTGATGGAAACTTAATTAAGTACCTAGTATTAAAATCTGTGATCTTATACAAAAATACATCGCTATTCAACTTACATATACTTATTCTGAGAAATACGCGGACAAACATACATAAAGGGTAAGGGACAGCTTTTAGCAAATATTTGAATGGTGGAATCTACTGATAACTGTGATCGGTTATAATTATTAATTATAAGTGATTATTTTTTTCGTTAGGAGTTTTCGATAGTTTCCTACTTTAGCGCTACGTATATGTACCTAATACGACACCGTGCCTGTTAGAAAGCGATGTTAATTTCTGGTTATCGTGTTTTACGCTGTTATTATTGCTTTTTATTGCAAAAAGGAGTGTATTCGTAGATATAATTTAATTTTAAAGATTAGGAAAAGTATACTGGACCATCATTCAGAATGATGGTCTGAATTCAAGGTTTCGTTTTTGCTAAGCTGTCTCTCATCCTGTATAAATATAAACATGTACACTTATGTTTGGCACATAGAGAAATATGAGAATATTGTCCAATAACAACATTACATACATACAGTCGAATTTATAACCTCTTTTTTTAAAGCCGGTTAAAGATGCTTTTAAAATTAAACATCTTACAACAAAAAAGGGGTTTTATAAAACTGGTCATCTATTCTGTAAATCTCGGACCGATATTTAGGAGCATCGAATAATGGCTACCAGCGTTGACGCGATTCCGCCGTATCACGTAGCAAAGAGGGTACACACACACGTTACTGTAGATTGTACAGGTTTTTTTAGATGCATCCAGAGAAATATCTGGAAAAAAAAACACAAACACAGGACATAACGAAGCGCTCACGCTGTACACACGAGTAAATATTATAATTTTATGTTACTCTTGCGCTGTACAGGTGAGTCAGTAACAGGTGACAAGTATAGATTATCATGGTCGTAAACTTGCAAAATAATGCCAGTGCTTCTGTACCAGGAATACATTGAGCGATACACTTTCAAAAATTATTTCTTAACTATAGCTAAGTCTACCTACGCATCTAAGCTCTCTATTTATGTACATTAAACATTACGTTCCTAGTTCTTAAAAATAACAAACATTTACAGCTTTACATACTCCAAAAAAATTAACACCGTTTTATTATTTCTTATTTATATTTTGTACTTACCAAAAAAACTACCAAGGCAGTCTTGCACCAAAACCATTATAATTTTAAATTTATTGTATTATCAAAAAATTATGGATTTGACGTTGCCAATTCTAGGGTTAACTTTTCTTAACCTCGAAATAAAAAATAACCCAGCATGGTGTAAAGACTGTGAAAATGGAAAGATAAAACTTTGGGAATAGTCGTTAAGGTTCGGAGTTATTGTAATGAACTTTGGAAATCGCTATTATATTGCCTACCCCGAAAGTTGTACCTTTTACTAAACACGACACTTCATGATGGAAAAATTCATGGAAGGTACAAAATAAAATAAAAACGGGTTCTTAAACCCCGCTGAACAGGGCCAAAGTTTTTTGAGGTAGTCTAAAACGTAAATAATATCACAGCATGTTATCCCGCGCATATACTAATAGTACGTTAATAAGTCAGCGGGAGAGGAGCACCGGTCGTGAGCTCAGTGCAGAAACAATAGAGCTTGAGTTGGTAGTTGTACATGCAGCGGCTCTGGTCGCCATAGAGGTTGAGCCGGCTGACGGCGCCGGCCACCTGCCACGCGCTGGCGTTGCGGCGCAGCGTCGCCTCGAATACGCCGCCGCCCGGCTCGGCGCGCACCACCACTAGGTACTCCCGCCACCAGCCTCCCCCGCCGCCCGCCCCCGCCCCCGCCGCGTGCCTCATCCCCCGCAACGCGTCCACCACCAGCTCGGTGGCCTCCACGACGGCCGCCAGCCGCAGCCGCGCGCACTGCGGGTGGTGTCGCGTCAGGTAGTTCAGATGCTCCACCAGGTGCACCCCCGCCTCCCCCGCCTCCTCCCCGTCCGTTGATTTCTTCTGACCTCTGTGACACGTGCACCAGTGCTCGTCGATATCCGCCACCTTGCACGTTCTGTTCCCCGGTATGGGAAGAAATAAGCTAACGCTTCTCTCGTGTGCGTAAGCGGCTTTGCTCCGCCGCGTTACATTCTCGTTTGTTAATGTGTCCATGTTGGCCAGATCTAGGAGCGTAGCGTGTATGTCGAATGGTGTTGTGAGTCGCCTACTATTTATCTTCAAATTATCATAGGCCATGTTATATTTATCTCGAAATGACGGAGGGACTAATATAAATGCTAAAGGAAGCCGTTCCTCTAGTCGTCCTTGTTTAGTTAAACGAATATCACCCCACCGGATGCCGTGGTCACTAATGAACATTAAAATAGTATTGTTTAAGTATCGAGAAGAATCAAGTGTTTTCAGAAACATCTTGTAGCTATTGTCCATAATCATAGGATAGTTTAAGTAGTCATGACTCATAGTCACTTCCCAAAAGAAACCAAACAATTTCGAATGCTTCAAAGTCTGAGTTAGTTTAACAACGTAATCTAAAAGCACCTGGTAGAAATATTTACTGCCCATACATAAATAGCTATTAAAATCTTTTATATTTCCCCAATTGTGTTCAGCTTCATGGATAAAAGTATGTGGATAGTAATCTGTCGGTGTTCCAATGAAGCCAGTTTTGCCAAAGTTGAATGTGCCTAACGAAGAGGTATCCTCAACGAGCGCTGTGTAATACCCTGTGTCTTTGAACCATTCCCATAAAAATGGACAATTATCGAACGTGGATAGGACGTTAGGCCAGCAATATTTGCGAAGTTCTCCTTCTTTTATACCTAACAGCAAAGGAGTTAAATTGGGAAAAGTATTGTCCCCAACTTTGTTGTAACCGAGTAACTCTACGGCACCTTTACTTTTCAGAAAGGCAACTGTTTTAGGCATGGTTCTGTGGAAATTTAATCTGGAAACAGCATCTAAACCCATGACGATAACATTATAACCAGACGATTTAGGTAGAACCGCTTCCTGGACTAAGGGATGTTTCATAATGCGCTTCCATGGTGCGAATAAGAAGTATTTTACATATGTGTCACAAGTAACTTTTACAAATTCGTCCTCTACTTCGATGTGATCTGAAAAATTTTTGCAAGGTTTGTATTGAATTCTATTATCTATAAACTTTGACGTAATATCATTGACGGAATTGGATCGCTCGAAGGAAGCATAGCAGCAAGTGGTTAAATTGGAGCCAGCAGGGAGATCTTTCTTTTGTATCCAAATGTAAGTGTCATTGTTATGTAGGAAAGTGACGTTTGATGCGGGGCAGCGGGGGACGTTTGGGGTTTTGACGAATTTGTTGATGGTTGCGTCGAACGGCTTGAGGTAGGTAATGGTGCAGCCTTCGTTGTCGATGGTAAAGGAGCGTTCGGGGGTGAAAGGGTGTGAGGGGCGCTGCCAAGGGTGCACGAAGGGCTCGCGGGCGACGAACAGCAGGTCGGAGGAGGAGAGCAGCAGCAGCGCGGCGCCGCCCAGCGTGCCCAACAGGAACAGGTAGCGGTAGCAGGCTGCGGCCGACAGCGCCGGCCCGCGCGCACCGCACGCCCGCGCGCCCGCGCCCGACCCCGACCCCGACCCCGACCCGCTACCACCCTGCTGGTCCATACTGAAATTCATATTTACATTACATTACTTATATCTCTATTTATTGGGTGAATTTAAACTAGATACTTAGTGGAAATTAAGAATCTGAATTGACGTACTAAACTGCAAAACTTGCTCTAAGGAAAAAAAGTCGAAATTTTTAAAAAAGTGAAGAGTTGAAAAATACTTTTTAGAATGTTTTATTAGTTCCTCTGCGAAAGTTGTTCAGTTTCATGGGTATTTAAACAATGTACGGGCATAAGAATCAGCAAATTTCAACCATGGCATCGCGCGCTAGGCTACACGCGCGATGTTTGACGAAACTGAAAGATGTTGTGTCGCGCAATACCCCGATGACACACATAGATTTTTATTCATTAGTGTAAATACATGTAATCATTATATATTATTCCGTTTAATGCAAAATAAATTAGATTCAACAACATATCAAGAATGTTTCTGTCTCCTCTCGTCATCATCAGCGGGATTATCTATACTTATAAAGAGGAAAGATTTGATTGTTTGTTTGCATTGAATAGACTCCAAAACTACTGGACCAATTTGAAAAATTCTTTCGCCATTAGAATGCTATATTATCTCAATTTATCTCTGATGAACATAGGCTACATAATTTTCCCGAATTCCTACGGGAACGAAGTCCCGGGCGGAATGCTAGTATATTATAATTCAAGTGCGCTTCTACTGCTGACAGCTCGCACAATGGTGCTCATAAAAGTGAGGTAACGTCTTCAAGCCAATGTCTTTATTTGAGACAATAAGCAGTTGCACCATAAGGTCAAGTTGCGCACTAACCGATGCTACTACAATGAGAAAAAACATCGCGAAGAAACCGGCACAACCAGGAGATAAGGATGAACGAGTAATCATTTTCAAATCTGGATAGATTTCCTGTACCTATGAAGACTTTTTTTGACAATAGTGTAGTATATAATTAAAAATGATATACTTATTTAAAACATATTTACACAAAAGAAAATGGTAGAATGAGTCGTAAAAAGATGCGGGTTGCTTCCAGGAGCATGACGAGAAAGCTTTAACGTTTCTAACAACTCAGTTGCCTAAAAACGATCAAGAAACACAGTGGAACTTTCGTGAGAAAATTTCCTTTTTAAATAGCATTTTATTTAAAAAGGAAAATCTGCCTTAAAAGATATTATATGGTTTTAACAATACGATCGCTTTTTTTGCGTGCTTCGTAAACTGATAACTTATATCTTTCTTGGCTTCCTTTTTAGAGCGCCCTTCAATATCCACACGATGTCCCATAAATAAGTCGTGAAACCCATTTCGTTGCGGAGTCATGTAATTATTACCAAAGTGTTTTATCCTAGAAATGGTAAAATGGTATATAATAAATGGTAAACCACAAAGCCTTGACGGCTTATCAGCCGGAGTCATAACCTGAGTACCGAGAAGTTACACATACGAGAAATAAAAGATGAACTTGAAAATAATAATTTTTATTTCCACGATTTAAAATTTCTCTTCAACTGCGACAAAATTTGTTCCGCTACAAAAAGAAAGTGTCTTTAAATTAAGCTACGAAATCAGATTTTTCCTCAACTACGACAAGATTTTGTCGGCTAGCTACAACAATCAGTCAACAAACAGTCCTCTCTAGCTATAATAAGATTTATTCAACTGGGATAAAAACTTCAGCTGCGAAAACCAGTGAAGTCCTACGAAATAATATTTTCTGTCAGCTACGACAAGATTTTGTCGACTACGAAAAAGTTCGCTCTAGCTACGACAAATTTATTCAGCTGGGATAAAGACTTTAGCTGTAAAAACCAGTGAGGTGCTACGAAATAATATTTTTCGTTAGCTACGACAAGATTTTGTCGGCTACGAAAAAGTCCACTCTAGCTACGACAAGATTTATTCAGCTGGAATAAAAACTTCAGCTGTGAAAACCAGTGAGGTACTATGGAATAATATTTTTCGTCAGCTACGACAAGATTTTGTTGGCTACGAAAAAGTCCGCTCTAGCTACGACAAGATTTATTCAGCTGGGATAAAGACTTCAGCTGTGAAAACCAGTGAGGTGCTACGAAATAAGATTTTTCGTCAGCTACGACAAGATTTTGTCGGCTACGAAAAAGTCCATACTCTAGCTACGACAAGATTTATTCAGCTGGGATAAAGGCTTCAGCTGTATAAACCAGTGAGGTGCTACGAAATAATATTTTTCGTCAGCTACGACAAGATTTTGTTGGCTGCGACAAGTTTTTTTTGGCTACGACAAGTTTTTGTTGGCTACGAAAAAGTCCGCTCTAGCTACGACAAGATTTATTCAGCTGGGATAAAGACTTCAGCTGTGAAAACCAGTGAGGTGCTACGAAATAATCACCGACTTCAATCCCAACAACAGTTGGCGGAGAAATCTTCATAATTGGCGTAGAAGTCTTCAGATACGAAAATAAGTGATATGCCATGAAAAAAGGTTTTTTTAGCTACGACAAGATTCATTGAGCTAGGAAATAAGACTTCATCTAGAAGCACTAAAAAGCAGCGAAATAATATTTTCTTCAGCTACGAAAAGACTTTGTCAGCTACGAAAAAAAAACATCTCTTAGGTAAGCAAGATTTATCCAGATGTGTACCTCTAAAATTAAAAATGTAGTATCACCCATGACATTAATCGCTTAAAGTTTTAAATTGCTGAACCAGTTTTAATAAAATACAGCTAAGAATCATCTCGATTACGTCAGTTTATTAAATAAAAGAAACCGAATGGAAATCGGTCCATTCGTTTTGAAAAGAAACCGAATTGATATCGGAGCTAAGATGCCACAGACAGATAAACATGTTAAACTTATAGCACCCCTCTTTTGTCGGGGTTAAAAAAAGGACTTCTACAGCTACGAAAAACACAAAAGAGCTACGAAACAAATAAAATCTTAAGCTACGAAAATATTTCTTCACTATACGAAAGAAGACAATGACCTACAAAGTTAGATTTTAATCTGCTACGAAAACATTTATTCCGAAACGAATTTAATGGTAATATGTATTAGGGAGAGCCTCCGCTGCCGGCGCCGGTCGCTAATTCGATAGCCGGCGCCGGTCATTATACCTATGATTGAATACCGACACTTAAAACACCGAAGTTCGAAATATCGAATGGCCAAAATATACCCTATTATAATTATGATTATCATTATCAGTAAAACTTTACCAAACGTGTAATATTTTACAAATATTTTCAGGGACGTACATTGTTCTCCACGTTCCTATTGTCTCTTGGCAAACTTCGTGTTTCCGGAATTAAAACAAAATAACAATAAAGCGTGTCATTTTTAATTAAAATTAAAATCTTATAAGTTATAGACATGAAAATTAAAACGAAACAGTACAAGAAAAGTACGTAATTTTGAATTCAAATTACTGAGGGCGATAAATATTATAATTCATAGACATATTCTTCTATAAATTATTAAATTTGGAAAATCGATAGTTGCTGAATCACAAAAATTAGGAGCCTGTAAAGCGCTGTCTGGTTCGCGACCACGCTTTTACCGAAGTCCGACGCCAAAAGCATGCTCTGTTCCCGGTGCCTTGATAGACAATGTATCTCCATCGTCGACCTTGGTCAAGATTTAGCGTTAACCCAAGTCATATTTAAAAAAAAAGAAGCTTTGTACGGTGCTTACACACATACACTCACGCCTATTATCCATGTCAGGGTAGGCAGAGCATCGCGTAGCTCTAGAACCACTTGACGCCATATTTGACATTTACATTTTGAGGGTTATTAGATGGAACATGATCCTTGGTTCGGTAACATCCCAATGAACGGAAAATACCTAAAGATGGCATTTAGATTGCGATCTGGTCACTTCCCATCAAACAAATTTGCATTTCTGATGAAAAAAACCGGTTCCCCTAATTGCGATGTGTGCGATATGATAGATGATGTACAACATTTGCTCACAGAATGTAAAAAAATGAGGGTCATCGGGAGGAGTTGCTGACGAAGCTGGCACTGACCAAATATAATATAGGAATATATAAATCTATATTAGCCAAACCGTCATCAGATGCAGCCCAACTAGTATATGCAATGATAATGGCTTCTCAGCGGCGCCCTGTATGAACTTTATAACAGAGCGGGTACAATGGGATTGACATGTTTTTTAAAAACAAAAATCCCGAAAAAAAAATAGATAAAAAAAAAAAAAATAGATGGAACATGAATATTGTGGTTATCCTGTCCCACTAACTGGCTTCTACAGTATGTCTGGGAAGAGTTAGCAGCTGACACATTCTAAGTTTTTCTTTCACTCCCAGTTCTGCGTGGAAGTTATACGGTACTTACAATGTACAAAAAACAAGTAAAGCACATTTCAATGTAATGATTAGCGCCCTATCTGAAATGGGATACCTAGCGCGATAGCGAAGTTCGGGCTCAATTGGTTTATTGTTAGTAACACTGGAAATCCGATCAATACATTAACTTGACCTAGTCGGAGATTAAATATTATCATAATAAATGGTATTAAGTTCTGGTAATTAAGTGTAACTTTTGTCTTTATCTTAACCTCCTTGAATTTGGCAGCCAAAAATCGCAAGTACATACCTAACGGGTATAAGAGACAGCTAAGCAAATATTAAAATAGTGGAATGAAATCTATTCATATTCTACAATGACTATTAATCGTATCTAAGATCAGCTTCCAGTGATTTTTTAACCGACTTCAAAAAAAAGGAGGAGGTTCTCAATTCGGGTGAATTTTTTTAATCTTAGAAATGTCAAGTTCAGAAGTTCCTTGCGGTCCGTTTGGACTGATTTTCATATTGTACTTTTATAGCCCAATTGGCTTAGAATTCAAATCAGATTTAAATCCTACAAGAGATTTTATTGTTTTAATAGCTTCAATTTTATGTTGGTTTTATTCTATTGACCTATTAGTTATTTAGGACTTCACGGCTACGCAATGTGTCGGAAAACAGCACGCCGCATTGTCAGAAAGCGATCACATAGATTTTTACGTTTTTCGCAGTTTAAATTGCGTTTTACAGCAAAATTGAATGTGTTCGAATAAATTATTTATTTAACAGTGGAAAAACATTAAAAATTTCTCAGTTTTCCTAAGGAAAGTTGCATTGGGAAATAATTCAGATTGATAGTTTGAATTTAGATTTTTGCCAAGCTGCTTACACACTTTAGATTGGTTAGCGAAACTTTAGGGTGTGTTTTAGTTTCTACCAATAAAGCTGAACAATTGTTCCCCGGAATCACATACTTACGCAATTCATAAAAAAAAATCGACTTCCCATAAAAAGGCAAATCAGCTGGTCGCACAAGTTGTGCGTATCTTTTTTCATATTTCGACCTTTTTCCCTTAGGGCAGGGGTTCCCAACGTTTTAACCTATGCGCCTCACCTAACGTTGAGCTAAAATCCTACGCCCCCTCTAGGGGCTGAAATTGGGAGTCTATATAAGAAAATTAAACGAAGAATTATAAAAATGAGGTGGTTTATTTTTATTCATATGACAATAGAATAGAATCTATTCAATAGATAATCAACTATAAAAAAGTATATTTTTTTTATAGGCAGAAATCAGGGACCTCTGCGCCCCCCTTGGAACCGCTCGACGCCCCCCAAGGGGGGCGCGCCTCACTGGTTGGGAAACCCTGCCTTAGGGGATGTTGTTTAGTTTCATGGGAAGAATCGCCTTCTAAAGTTTCACTTATTACCCCCCAATATAGAACTCAATTTTATTGCATACCAAAAGACAATAGCCAAATAAAAGCAAAAAAAATATTTTATGGCTGGAATAGAAATTAGGTACTTCTAGGTTACCTCAAGGTGTGAAATAGTGAAAAAGAGAAAAAAGCAATGTAAAAAGATAAGTATAATGTGAGTGGGGGGCAGTGAATGAACTATCATTTGATAATGTCACGACAGTGATATACTTCTCTGTTCTCTGGCAATAAACCAGAACTAAAGTTTGTATTTGCTTTGGCGGATTTTAAAATAGAAGCTCAGGATACTATTTTTTTATGCCTAATACTTAATTGATTTCTACAAATTTTTAAACTTTATTTCATTGTGTCCTCCCTTCGTGTTTCATATTTGGGGTTATAAACAAAAAGTTTTATTCATAACTAGCATTCCGCTCGGGACTTCGTTCCCGTGGGAATTCGGGAAAATAAGTAGCCTATGTCCATCGGGGATAATGTAGCTTTCCAATGGTGAAAGAATTTTTCAAATCGGTCCAGTAGATTCGGAGCCTATTCAATGCAAACAAACAAACAAACAATCAAATCTTTCCTCTTTATAATATGTATGGATAGATAGATAGATTATCACTAAACATTAAATGAACAGAAAACTCAATCGGATATTTTAATTGTTGCAAAATCACAACTATGTACTTGAAATAGGTTAACAAGGGATTTAAAAAATATTTTTCTTTAACTTTTCAAATATTTACTTATTTTTAACCGACTATTGCGAAGTAAAAAAGGGGTATGATTTTATTGTTATAACTATTTTACATAGGTACAGAAAATATCTTGAGATTCGTCTTCATTGTTAATGTGAAACTTTATTTAATTCTTCTTATTTTTTTCCAGTATTTAAAACTAATTGACTTTGCTTTAAGCAACCAAGAGATGTTTTTGGCATTTTTTTTTGTATATTCAAAGAAATGGAAAGAAAATTTGATTACTTACCTATCAATTGAAGACGGACCATGTTCCCGGGAACATGCTGCGTTGCGCGTGGTTTAGTAATTATTATTTTAGCCTGTCGACAGTTCCATGGTTTATCAAACTTAAGCTATCTAGATTTGAAAGCCTTCGGAATTAGTGTTCATGGTGACGTCATAGAGTGGATTGTGCTATACAAGCGAAAGTGTCGAGACAACTGCCATTTCCAAGGGAGGGAAGGGACGCATGCCGCAGCTGATGCTGTACGCATGCGCTCTGAGCACGCACAGTGGCCATACTTTGAAGGCCAATTCCTTCTAATTTAAACCTTATCATAAGCCGACAAGAAACTTTAGCAGATACCTAATGGACCTCCAGTCATTCTGACCCGAACTAAACACAAATAATATCTACCTACATAGTACAAAACAAAGTCTTTCCGCGTCTGTCTGTCTGTAATTTGCAATTCATTGCTTTCCTCAACAGAGATCTACGTGATTATGAGACGGTTGAGGAAGCAATAGAAGGTCGACTTTAAAAAGTGCCCAGTTAACCAATTGACGCTGCCAAAAGGGCGGCAGTCCACTTGAAAAGGTTCCTGATAAATTTGTTGGAAGGAGCCGTTGCCCAAGTGTGGGATTATAATAATGCAATAAAAAAAACTTACCTGAGTGGTTCATATGCGTAGTTTTTCTGATCCATATTGAGAGTTCAAAGGATATCGTTACACTAAAAATAAAACTTACTTTATAATTATAATTGTTTGGATATAAATTAAGTATGGACAAAATAGACCGAAAGCCCACTTTAGTGTTGTCTACGTTATACAGCATCATTAAGAAACGTAGGTAAGAATAAAATAAACAGGTTTGTTTATCACTTTATCAGTGTACGTACGTATATGTATGATATTATACGAAATGACAGTGATGCTAATCAGAGATCAACTGAATTTTCACTGTATACATATAACTTCTGAGGAAAATGCAAAATTTAATACCAGGTAAATGGTAATCAAAAACTAGAGTCGAGCTGAGTTACTAAACAATTAAACATTGTAAAGCTAATTTCGAAATCTTTAATCTATGTTAACAACATTTTGTACCTAAATTAACCTAGTTATTTGGGTAACATTATTTTCTTGTTTTCTAAACATAATAATCTCCCTCTCTCATGGCACTGTGTGAAATGCTCTAGAATATTAATTATTTTTCTGCTAAATACCTGGTGAAAGAGTGATAATTCTCTAAAAATGTAATAGATCTTATTGACGTTTATTTAAATTTATGCAGACTGCAGGTTATATCATGCCCAACTGTGGGATAAAATATAGCCTATGTCCTTTCCCGGGCTCTAATCTATCTCTGTACCAAATTTCATCAAGATCGGTTCAGTAGTTCAGGTGTGAAAGACGGACAGACAGAGTTACTTTCGCTTTTATAATATTAGTATGGACTCATTAAGTCTTGCCATTTTTTTCTTAGCACTTTACCATGACGTTTAAGATGACGTAGTATACATTGCAGTGGGCTTGCGGCCTAATAGAAATGAGTCGTATGTGATAGTTGTGATAATATATTGTAACGTATGTTAGCTGGCGGAATGTTGGTGGCTCACTCGATTGTTTATTCTGTGATGTTACGATAAAAAAGTGGCCTGATACTCTGGCCTCTGCAACTTAGTCAAATTGAAGGATTCCGCAGTATTGTGAGTGAAAGTAAGTTTTACTGTAGTTATTATACAGTGCTTCTATTTTCTTGTTGTGGTTTAGCAAATGTAATATTTCGAATAAGTAAATTGATTTTCAACGAGACAGACACTGCTTACCGAGAGACATTTAGAAAATAGAAACACTGTATATTATCTACAATATGAATAAAAACAGTATAAAATGTAATGGAATTAATTTATAAATATAAAGTTCGACTTTAAAGTGAGAGCACTTATTTTTAATTTAAAGTTCAATTATGACAGCACTCAAGAATTCTCTCCAGAACATATAAAGACAGAGTTACAGGATGAATGCATTAGGAAGCATTACATACAAGGCTACGGATACGGGTTGCAGCGTATCAGCCTATTACAGAAGAATTGCTAAAACAGAGGAAAATTTAAAACTTCGTGTGAACCTTAATTTCGTTTTTAATCCAAGTAGTGATGTCTGTAATTTTTTTACAGAACAGATTTAATTGATTATGAAACACTCTGTTCTGTTAAAAAATTACTCTTTTTCTAGTTTTGGTGTAACTTCGAGTGTTTCCAGTGTTCAGACCAAAAACTTTTCAAAAGTTGGAATGCAATGATCCGGATTTGCAGGAAATCTCCAACTTTTATTATATTGGTTTTATATTATTATAATTGTAAATAACGATATGATAATAGAGAAAAAAACCTGACACATTAGTTAAATCTTTATTTTTATTGTACAAAAGTGTAATCTTTCACATTAAACATAACATAAATGTAATATTCATAACTTACGAGTAAATATTTATATTACCAACTTAACAATTACTTATAGTAACAGTTACTTTAAGGTAATATAACTAATACATGTTTATACTTACTTATTGGTAACATATTGATCAAATTGCTTATTTAATTTTAATGCAACTAAATAAATTACCTACGATCCAGCAACAAACGCTTTTTGGATTTAAATAGTAAAAAAGTGTTTTCATTCAATTGCTTTTCTCGAATTTTCTGAGACAGTATTTGACAATTATTAACATCCAGAAATAAATTTAAAAATAATTATTTGTGCTTATTCCACAAATAATCGAACCCGTGAATTTCCTTAAGAAATACGCCCACGTGACGGCATCTATGCTTATACACGATACTTCGGCATCGAACGATAGACAAGAATAATCCTGTCACTGTTATCTATCTATTTATAAAGCGCAAGAGAGACGTACTGCCAGCCGATGTGTCGAAATATTGAGTTTAGATTGGCAGAAGAGATGCCCACTGGTTATCAGTGTCATCGTTATCCGTATTACAAGGCGTTTGTTTATTTGCCCTTCCGCCAAGTCGAAACGGAGCCCCCCCTTATTGAAGTGAATTTTACAAAGGATAGTTGGAGGGTTAGAGAGCGAGATAGATACTTTTCACGCGATTGAAGTCTTGAACGGAAAGTAGTCTTATCATAAATCTTTAAAATAATAATACGTACACAAAACTATAATTTCAGACTGGCGGAATTTCAAATTCCTATCATCGTTAAGCGACATTTTAGGCAGCGATTTTTTAGACTGAGCCGGTGTCTCATAAGATGACATTGGGGGTGACACAAGAATAGCAGGGTTAAATTAGTCTAAAAAAGCCCGGCGGTCCAAGTTTCACTACAGTGCCACTAGACGTATTTTTTAATGCTATCATATGTGCAGTAACAATACATTTTGAGATGGTAGTCATCCACACAAAAGCTTTGATCGCTTTGGTAGAAATTAAGCCGCCCGATGTCGCTCATCAGAGTCCACTGACCGGTATCGTGCAGCCGTAGTGCAGCCTCGAACACGCCGTCGCCCGGCGTCGCCTGCACTACCACGGTGATATCTCGCCACACCTTCTCTGTGTCATCGCTCGCTGTCAGATCAGCAGGTTCAATTACCTCACTGGCTTCAATGACTGAGTTGATCCTCAGATACGCACAATGAGGATAAGGACTCAACATCTCGTTCAACTTCTGCATCATAAATTGAGACGCTCCTCGAGCAGCGAAACCATTCCTCGATAATTGCTTCTTCTCAAAACACGAACACAATGATTTTTTGATACCGATTGACTGACACGTTCGGTTGTTTGGTATCTTCAGGAACATACTAACGCGCTTGTCATGATTGCGGAGCATGCCGCTCCTCAACAATACTTCTTCACTTTTTATTGAGTTCAAGCTAGTAAGATCTATAAGAGTTTCATGTAAGTCAAAGGGTGTCACGAGGCGTCTAGAGTTCTGCTGTAGATTTTCGTAAGCATAGCCAAAATGTTTACGAAAAGATGCTGGGAGCAAAAACTGTAGAAACGGCAGTCGTTCATCTGTCTTTCCTTGTTTTGTTTTAGAAAATTCTTCATGTTCAAGTCCCTGGTCACTCATTACTATTAGTATCGTGTTGTTCATATATCCTGTGCTATACAAACTTTCAAGTAATAGTTTATAGCTGTCATCCATTACCGTTGGGTGGTAGAAATTTGAGTTGCTAATAGACGATTCCCAAAACAGGCCAAACAATTTGTGATATTGTAAAAAAGAGGAAAGATGTGCAATATAATCTAACACAACTTGAAAAATGAACTTACTTCCCGTACAAATTAAAGAGTCTTTGTTTTTTAATCTTTGTGATGCTTGTACAACAGGATAAAGATAGTAGTCAGTCGGATTACCCTGGAAACCATTATAGCCTGAGGTTTTTAGATCGAATATGCTGTTTGCGGTCGAGTCCTCCATCAATGCCGTCAAATAACCCACGTCTTTAAAGCGGTCCCAAATAAAAGAGCACTTTTCCACGTCTTTACGGTTGACGCTAATATGTCGACAGATTTGTTTTATATCGTTGCCGCCCCGACCGACTAACATTGATGTCACTTGCGACATACTATCACCAGATACTTTAGTATATCCTTTCATTTCGATAGCTCCTTTTTCTTTTAGAAAGTTTAACGTTTTAGGCATTGTTCTGCGAAAGTTCAGTCGAGATACAGAGCTTAATCCAAGAATTAATACATTATAGGAAGTTTGATTTTCTTGCATTTCAAATAAATCAAATCTGTTAGTCAGTAAAGGTTTCTGACGAGCAAATAAGAACATCTGTACATAAACAATATTGCAGGTTACTTTTACAAATTCATCCTGCACAGATATAATTTTATGAAAATATCGACAGTCTTTATAGCTCACTTTCGTCGTTATTATTAGCCCTGAATAACAACATTTTATATCGTTTTCATTCGGTGGCTTGAAATGCTTAACACTAGTTCTATTTACCCATATATGAGTTTCATTGCTCGTAAGCAATGGGTAGTCACTTTTAGTACATTTTGGAGGATTTATCGGCGGTTCGATAAATTTTGGTATAGTGGGATCAGTATAATCTATGTTGGGTATGAAGCAGGCGGATTTTTGACGAGTATCGCTCTCATCAGAACTGAAATCGAAGAGATCGCGCGAGAGGTTAAATCCTGCGTTCACGAAGTGCACTTTACTGTAGAGCGATGCGATTTCACTAATCGATTCCACTAAAAAAATCAATTGTATTTGTATAGTTACTTTCCTCTGCCCGAACCACATATTGAACACTGTGGGTTGCATGTGGAA
Organism: Aproaerema taeniolella; assembly: GCA_949987775.1. Lineage (NCBI taxonomy): Eukaryota > Metazoa > Arthropoda > Insecta > Lepidoptera > Gelechiidae > Aproaerema > Aproaerema taeniolella. The sequence continues at coordinate 16,398,146 of OX465246.1, read as the reverse complement.
GCCCCGATAATCACATCACTTTTCTTCTTATTTCACTGTAACCATTGATTATTCACCTTCCATTTCATTGTTTCAAAAGATTGAAGTTGTCGTTTAAAAAAAAGTAATCGCGAAATAAAACTCTTACCGTTCCTATTGTAAGAACGTAGATTGCACTTTTGACCGATTAACCTAGAAAGGTACTTACGCTTTTTTTTATTTGTTCTTGTCGTGATACTTTTTTCCTACGTTTTCACTAGGTATTCAATGTGAATTCTTCGAGAAAAGCGCAAGACGTTTTAAAGTATTTAACATCATTATTTTTTTATTTTAAATTATCTAGGTATCCATCGCAGATTTTTTTAAATAAGAAAATCATTTTTTAAACTCTAGTTATTGGAATAAGCACTGGTATTATCAAATGTTTTATAAATATTTTGTGTACTATGTGTTTGGCAAAAAACCCAAAAAGTCAATTATTTTAAGTTAAGCGTGATCGAACTAAACTAACCTGAACAGAAGTTGTGTTCCAATTTAGTTTGTACAAATGTCTACTGTATGTCTATTTAGTAATGAGTTAGGCGCGAACCTCGGCAGTCCCATAGCAAAGGTTGTTTTCATTTACTTGCCGGTTGTTTTGAGTAGTTGATGCCGTTTTAGTAAGTTTGTTAGTACGCACAGAACTAGGTAGTGATTCTGTGGTAAACGTTTTTTAAACTAGTCCGGTCGCAATCAATAGCAGGCCGAGAACGGTGCACAATGGAAGCACTCACTTGGTGCTATTTTTATTTTTCTTATAAACGATTATTTTCCACCATGCAAGTGCACGGCTATACTTCTACATAACACAGTTCTTTGTTGCAATTGAACGTTCGAGCGAATGAAAAATCTTTGAGAGATGTGTAATAATAAAAATGAATAAAAACTAAAATGGGGATATTGTAGCTTTAGAACCTCACGATAGGAACAAGAGCCCACCGTTTAAAAAAATTATATTCTAAAGTGTATCACGTAAAATATGAGTATAATACAGTGGTGATAGATTAATCAGTCTTTCGTCCACAATACAACAAAACCCTTGAGTTCCATTCCTTGACTCTTAAAGTGCGCTCGGGAAAAGCTAGCAGCTATACATCCTGTTTTTCTTTCACTCTCAGACTAGCTTAGAGATAAGTAGTAAACCGAAGCCAGATGTCCTAATTGTTTGTTGGAAAGCAATAGCTCTCCGCCCGAAACTTCGTCCCCGTGGGAACTTATAATACACACATCAACACGGTCTAGGGATATTGTACGATTTTTCATACAAAAGAGGTACTTATGCTTTTGTAGCTTCTCAAACAGACCTCTTTTGTATGAAAAATCGTGCAATATACCTAGACCGTGTTTATGTGTATATGTGTAGATCAATATATGTAATTATGATATATTGGATGACTTTAAATTAGTTAGAAAAAATTAAAAATGTGAATCAGCCCAAAAAACTGAACAACTTTCCCCAAGGAACATAGGTCGAGATATGAAAAAAAATTTCGCTTTTCCATACAACTTGTGCGATGCCTTCAACAGTTTTTTTTTTGAGAATTTCGTAAAGGTTCCTTGGGGAAAGTGATTCAATTTCATAGGGAGAGTCACCTCCTAAAGTATCGCTAACTAACTTAAAATCACCCTATATAAGTTATCACTGTAGAATTACATTTAAATCCGTTCGTTGATTTTTTAAATCAAATTTTATTTATGAGCCACCCTCAACATGACACTCATATATACAGGGTGACCGGAAATTCGATACATTCCTTGGAAGGGGTTATAGCAGAGCTCATTTCCAATAATTTTTCTTATAAAGCCGCCGCCGGCCGACCTCGAGTTTACGATCCAGAGGGTGAGGACGAAATTCTGAAGTTATTTGAGGCTGACCCAACATTATCAACACGTGCTGCAGCTAGGCGTCTTGGTTTAACGCAGTGGAAAGTCTGGTTTACTGTACATACTGCCCGTCTGCATCCATATCATTACACGTCTGTGCAAGCGCTCGAGGAAGGAGGCTAGAATTCTGCTGATTCATGATCAACGCTGACATGGAAAACATGAACTTTTTAACTAAGATACTGTGGACAGATGAATCGAAGTTTGACCGCGATGGTATTACTAACTACCACAACTTACATTACTGGTCAGAGAAAGGAGATAATCCAAGGAAAAAGAAGGAACGAGCACATCAAAGACGATTTTCTTTGAATGTTTGGATGGTGATTGTCGACAACCATTTAATTGGTCCTCACTTTTTGCCGCAAAATTTGAACGGCGAAACGTATGAACATTTTTTAAGGGAAGAACTGTATTCTCTTCTTGAAAATGTGCCTCTGGAGACGAGACGTGAGATGATTTACCAGCACGATGGTTGCCCCGCGCACTTCCGTCTCACCGTGAGACAATGGCTGGACCAAAATTATCCACGTCGGTGGATTGGCCGAGGCGGGCCTATTCCTTGGCCGGCAAGGTGCCCGGATTTGACGCCCTGCGATTTTTATCTTTGGGGTCATATGAAAGATTTGGTTTACACCACCCCCGTAAATGACGTAGAAGATCTTCGGCAGCGTATCATAGCAGCTGCAAACCAAATTAGGGAGACCTTGACCTCCCGGGTGACGAAATCAGAGGTGCGCAAAAGACTTCGTGCCTGCATAAGAAACCGTGGTTCGCATTTTGAACAGGACTTAAATTAGCTAGACGTAGTTTAATTAAAAATGTTATGATTGTTTTTTTGTTTAATTATTAATGTTTGTGTGTGCAAAATCAATAAACCATAAAACAAATTTGTTGTAATCCTCATTATTTTTCTCTAAAAAATTAATTTCGATAAATCAAAAATAATCAGTATTCCTTCTAATTCAATTATGATGTCTAAATTGTACAACTTCATGTACACATCTGTACCTTTTTGGATAGCCAGTGAACCACGAAAGTAATTTGAGCAATTTGTACGCAAAGTTCCATAAATTTTTTTTTCAAGATATCATTATGATTGTAAAGTAAAAATAAATTTTACGAAAATTAATCGTTAGTTTAGGGCCACAACACTATAGTTTTCAGCATTTTTAAATACTTTCGTATCTTAAACTAACGATTTCCGACCACATACTGTATAAGAAAAATTATTGGAAATGAGCTCTGCTATAACCCCTTCCAAGGAATGTATCGAATTTCCAGTCACCCTGTATAAACTTTTTTTATATGGATATTATGCGTAGAAGCAAAAATTAAAAGCATACAATAAACCAGCTCTATAAACAGAAAGACTAAATTTATTTGTTTAAATTCCAAACACAAAGTATAGCTTGAAAAGGTCAAGCCCTCAACTAGGATTTGAAACCTTGTCTATAGAGCCCTAAAAGCCCACTGGGCTACACAGTCCTATCTGACAGTGAGGAGTTTCGGAAAATCCTTTCTTATCTGATGCCATCATCATATAAGAAATACGCCCTCCAAATATGACGTCTCTACGACCAGCGGTTTGGGCTGTGTGTTGATCTATTATTCAGTCAGACAGGACCAAGCCATATTAATATAGATTATTAATGTATAATCTTCTTAGCGAATCTATAATTATAATAGTACATACATTTCAAGGGGTCTCTCAAAATAATCAAGAGTGTCCATAGATTGAGAGGTCTCACTAAACAAAAGTAAGTTTAAAAACTTTTTTTTCTAATGCCCAGGCCCAGTAGTGGTACATAATGTACCACTACTAAATTTTCAAAAAATAAATTTAAACTTACATAATGTACCACTACTAAATTTTCAAAAAATAAATTTAAACTTGAACATAAATCACCAAGCCCGATAAACAATTGATAAAATTAATATTGGTGTAACGGCAATTGAGTTATTGATAAAAATGTATGAACAATTGATTTAAACCCATTACAAATCAAACCTATAATAAGGTTATACGTAGTTGTACATACGTAGTTGTAACCAGGCGGTTGCCCGCGACTTCATTCACGACATCCATTATGAATTGTTTAACGTGACATATAACTGCATAGTGTTATATTTTCGCGGTTTGAACAGACGAGACATATCTTTATACTAATATTATATAGAGGAAAGATTTGATTGTTTGCATTGAATAGGCTCCGAAACTACTGGACCGATTTGAAAAATTCTTTCACCGTTAAAGGCGCAGACCCACCGCGGCGCAGGTTGTGCACGGCCACGCGGCGCATTTTAGCTGCATGCATTCATATGTTTGACAACGTTTGTCTACGTTTCCACTGCAGTACACGCTATACACGAATTTACACCCACAATTTTAGCTACGTGGATTTGATCAAAATCTAATTTGAGCCTTAATGTCAAACTCACTGAGCAGATATTCACCTGGCGATTGTCGCAGCATATTCGTGGGTTATCACGTGATAGCCCACGAACTCGCTACACACGAATGCGACAAATGCCAGGTGATTATCTATTCAGAGAGTTTGACATTAAGGCTCAAATTATATTTCGATCTAATCCACGTAGCTAAAATGCGCCGCGTGCGGCGCCGTGGTGGGCCACGCTACAGTTGTACGTACATAGTCGTTGGTTTCAATTCGTGTATAGCGTGTACTGCAGTGGAACGTAGACCCACGTTAACAAACCAATGAATCCACGCAGCTAAAATGCGTCGCGTGGCTGTGCACAGCCTGTGCCGCGGTGGGTCTGCGCCTTTAGAAAGCTACCTACATTATCCCCGATGGACATAGGCTACATAATTTTCCCGAATTCCCACGGGAGCGAAGTCCCGGGCGGAATACTAGTAAATCATAAAGTAGTGCCACTATAAATTGGTAAGTTATTTCAGTTATAACAAATAATTTTAGTAACAAAGTAACAGTAACAGTAACAAATAATTTTAATTATATGATTAAAACTAGCTTTTCGCCCGGACTTCATTCCCGCGGGAATTTTTTCGTTAATTTTCCAATGTTTTTAACAGTTATATTCTGCTGTTTGGGACAGAGACAAATACAACAAATTAAAAACCATGAAAATCGGTCCAGCCGTTCTCGAGTTGTGTTTGAACAAACCCGACTTTGTTTTATATATTAAGAAAATGTAAATGTCGTAAAATACATATATTATTAAAAATGCAGATAAGTTAACATGTCGTAGGAAAAATATTAAAACAATCATTTTATGAAATTTAGGATTGTATCTCAGATTGTTTCATTGGCTCCATCAAACCAAATCCAGTAAAATGTTAATTTATGTTAAAAATATAAAATAAACATTCAGTTACTAAATTGTAGTTAATGGTCTTTTTACACTATCAACCAGACAATAGGATTTTTTTTTGTTAATTATTAAGTGCTTGATCAATAGGTATGTAATTTCTTTAGAAAATTAAGTATTAAAAGCAATAAAATTAAATAAAAACCTTTTATCGAAAGTAAAGCCAAGTAAGTATATTCCCTTAGTCGGGCAAGAATTTCTTTCATTGAATAAAAAATGATAAAGCACCTAATGTTACGAGTCGTAACTTGTCTAAGTATTTCACACAACCTTACATAATATCCCAAAGCGAAATACTTTCTCAGAATACTCGTTACCTACTTAATCCGCGACATTAGACAATAACAAAATCTGAAGTTCCCACAAAAACCGTTCATAACTAAAATCTCTCGTGACAAAATTTTTCGTTAAAGATATATTAAGATTAGAATTCACTCTGTTTATTAAAAACGAAATAACAACAACTACATAAAACTTCGAGTAGGTGGGTAGGTAAATCAGTTTCTCAGCAGTAACCAAAAGAAATTTAAAATTAATTTTTATGTTATGTGTGAGTAAATTGCAGTTTGAGACGAAGCTGAAGTACCTATGTTGTCATTTTTTATTTATTTTGGTTAAAGATAAAGTATGTAGAATTTTTTGTGTGTGCATTAAAGTAGTTGTTATAGGTATTTGAGTTATGGGTAGGTATGTTATTTTGAGGTTGATTAAAATTTACAACTTTCGGAGTGAAGGGGAAGAAGCGTCCCGTACGCATGCGCTGTCGACACAGCCGGTGACGGAGGGTGCTGTGCTGTCTCATGTCTATGCTATTAAATAATACGTCCTGTAGTGCACCACTCCAAGAGTTTTTACTACTTCTAGCCCTATAAGAGATATGAATGAGGACCACTTCGTTTTCCCTCGAGGTAAGCTCTACCTGCTTCTTTGAAAAGGTTATACCATCACTTAGCACTGGAAAATCGATAAAAAAACAATCATAACCTATAAGTTGCATTAGTGCTTAATTCCCTGATGTTATTTTTAAGTTTGCTAGACATAATAGGTAGATGACATGCGAACATGTAATAAATTCTAGAAGACTTTGTACTTAGATTTTAGTAAAAAAGCTAGTGTTGCTTACTCTACTTTTTCAGTTTAAGCTAATTTACAGATTTAGTCGGAGATAGTAAACTATTTATTGTACCTACCTAATTTTCTAATAAAGCCGAGATCCAAGTAATATTGCATTAGGCTAGGACTAAATTGGACCATAAGTAAAAGGTTTCATTAAAACATTCTCTATACTTATCGCTTTTACACTTGACCTAATAATCCAATTTGAAAGATACAGACGAGTAGGTATACATTGGCGTATCAGCTCAGGACTTTTAGATAAAATTCAGCCCAACGCAATAAGTACTAACTACTCCCGAATTAACTATGTACAGTCGGTTTCTTTAATTAGTATTGAAAGGGGTTTGAAACTTTCTGGCATGTCCACCCGCCGCCGCCAGTTTATTTTTTTTTGAAATCGCGCCACATGATGAAAGTACACACATAGATGAACAAATCATTTTAGTAACATGGTTGTAATAGTCATATGTCGATCTTTACTTCCAAATATATCGGTAACGTGACACTTTAGGATACCATGTTTTGTATTTTTTTTTCATCTATGTGTCCTCTCTACCGTACCACGCCTCTCTACCGTACTCGTGCGCCGCGGTTTTGAAAAAAAAAACATTGGCGGCGGATGGATATGCCAGTGCCTATACAACAAGTTTCAAACCCCTTTCGTTCTATTAATTTAAACCTTGTCACAAGTGGACACTTGGAAAGGAAACCTGGGATAAGGGCACCGACTGTACAAATTCTCTATATGAAATTGATAAACACTTTGGGTGCCAAAAAGAGGTATTAGAATTATTCTGAAGTGTTTACTTGTGGCAGTTTTTAAGAAAGAGTTTGAAACTAGGAACTTAGAAGGTAAATAAATGAGTCAAGAAAATAAACGTCCAGACGCACCGCCGGGTACCACACTTACCTTGTCGAGATTCCTCGGATCCGTACTGAGCACTTTTCTTCATCGTATATATTGCACACCACTAAGGAATGGAATTCTCTGCCTACGTCTGTATTTAAAACTCAAATCTCTTTAAAGTTCAAGTAATTAGGCATCTTGTAGGTGAGCTCTTGAGCTCTTGACCACAATCACCCCTGGGCTAGATTGTGGTCAAGAGCAAACCGATTATCTATATATAAAAAAAAACAAATAACTGTAAGTGACACTGATACGAGAGTCACATTACCAAATTCCTAATCGCAATTAACATTTAAATGGAAATATCCAAAGAACGCTACTAAAACACATCCGGCAAAGCCAAGTCAACACTATGAGAACCGCACAGTGACGGCATAATTTGGAGAAAAACTAACAAAGTACCTAAACCTTAACGCAACGCTTGCCACCATAAAGCAGTTGTTTATGCTTAGTGCCATTAAAAAAATCGTAATCGTACAATCAATTTGCACTCTTTTAAAAATTACAATTACACATTATTTGATTATACATGTTCATGTATCTTTGTCAGGTCCTGGCCCTTCTATTCCTCACACTGATCCCGTGGCCTGGCCCGTCAGTGTTCAAGATCACCTGCTCTCGTGACAATTCCAAAATCGTAAGAAAGGTCATACAGAACAAATGGCTCCCTGTCTTAGAAAGATTTCAGGTAAATTTTGTTAAAACTGTATTATGTTCTGGTTAAGGACATTTTAATTAGTAAACGAAACTTTATGGGATGATTCTCCCTGCGGAATTGAACAACTTTCCTGAAGGAAACCAGATTAAATTGTTTAAAAAAGTTTTCGACTTCCCATACTAAAGCAAACAGCTGATTGCACATTTTTTTCATAAATCAATATGCTCCTTGGGGACAGTTGTTCAGTTTAGTGGGCCGATTCATGTACTTAATTTCCGCGAACCTATTTAAAGTTACCCGGTTTACGACTTTCTACTAGGTTTATCTTGCTTACGTGAGGGAGTGCATGTAGAGAGTCACATTTAGGATTACCAACAACACGCATGCAATCTATTACCATTTTTCAACAAAAGTATGGTAAACAGATGTTCATAAAATTGTACAGTAATATCTCTTAATAATCATTGTCTATAGCTAAGCTAAGACTTAGCTCAATTTCAGTAAAAAATAAAGTCGGAGTGATCTGGCTGTATGTTTAGTCTTCTATCATTCACGGTTGCTCTGCCTACTCCACTTCACCCTTCAAGCTTTCAATCTACGTCTCATTTGTATTTTTAATCCTAGGGCCCTATGTGTCGGCGATCAATTACATGTTAACCCTAAAATTTTTGTGACATCACCTAAAAAATATTTAGTTTGAGATGCTACAAGAGTACTTTAGAATGTCACGTACCTAAATAAACATTGCGAAAAGAAATTGCATGAATACTGCTTACACAAGTTTTTTTTTAATTTTCAGGTAAAACTCCCACTAGAGTGCCCATTCCATCCGGCGCGCGATATATTCGCCCCACAGCACGCCGCCAAACTCCGTCACCGGCCCTCGCAGTGGACCTGTGCCTTCTGCGGCAAGTCTTTCTACGAGGAACGACACCTCGACACGCACTTCGACCAGCGGCACAAGAACCAGATTAACAAGGTAATAAGTCATAGTTTAGCTTGGCGTTATCAAACATCTCATAAGCATCTGACTGAATCAAAATCATCATCAGAAATCGCGATAAGACGCTGCTGGGTGCGGATCAATTCTATTAAATACAGTTTAGTCTTGTAGAGGTCAACCGAGAGTCGTTATAACACCTGTCTATGATACCTATTTATTACTTTTGTTGTTATCCTCCTATCTGTGTTTTTCAGATCCCAATAGACCCAGGATATGAAAGAAATTAGGGCCTTTTTAACTCTTGACCTGACTCAACAAAGTATCTGTCAGCCAGCAAACACAAATCAGCATTTATCTGACAGATAAACGAATTTACTAGTGACGGAACAGGCCTGTCGTAAAATGTTGCAGGCAGAAGACGCAGTGTGCCTGGCGGACTACTGCGACATAATGCGGTGCCAGGTGCTGATAGCGCACGGCTCGCTGAGCGGCGCCGGCGGGCCGGGGACCGACGTGGAGGTGTGGCAGGACCTGGAGGCGGCTCGCAAGGCCCTGGCGCCGGCCGCCGCTCGCAGCGTGGCGCGGGTGCCGCCGCGACGGAGACGACAGCAGAAGACCACGCCGCCGCCTCCGCCCGCGGACTGTCCTTCTCGCCTTGATCCAGATAGCGATGAAGCAGGTTTGTATTTGTAACCACGGATTTCGGGATCCCGATAATTACAGCAGTAGGTAAACTGATCACCGCGGTGTCTTGTTTACATGGACAACATTATAGTGACGACATTTAACTGCTGCAGCAGTGGCCATAATTATGTTATGATAGCAAATATCGCTAGTAATATCCCAGCAAACTGAAAGCTTAACACGCAGTTTTGTTTCTTAATTTTTGATGTCAAGAACAATTATTTTAAATACTTTAATATTGAAAAGCTTGTTTGTAATGGAAATGGAGCAACGAATCGACGTATTTCTTGCATCATGTAAAATTCTACGATCCATTTTTATCTATAGAAGTAGAAGAAAAAAGAACAGAAGACAGCGAGGGTGAAGCCAACCAGACATCAGAGCTTTGCGACGCGGATACGGTAGAGTCGTCACTGCCGCCTGACAGTCGACAGAGGCGCCTCGCCGACTTGCAGGCTGAACGGGCGGCCTGCGACCCCACGAGACTTCAAACTCTCAAGGTATAACCTCGAACCATTTACAGCTCGGCGACAGATCAAAGCGGAGGCAGCGATTTTGTGTTTTCATTGCTCGCGATACATAGAATTAATCTACCACGCCCTGCCAGCAAGAGAATCAAAAAATGCTTGCCACCGCTGCCACCCCTCAGCGTTGGACAAGCCTTTAGTAAGCACCGTATCAGCTACGCGCCGAAAAGTGTATTGTAGCATTGCAGAATTTCTTAAGGTGGACTTCTTTCTTTCGCAGCGGCAAAGATGGGCTAAATATTCTTTGACCCTTAGTCATTATGTGATAGTCGAGCACGCGAAACATTTCTTAAACTGGTGTTTGGTGTTCTTAAAATCGCGATAAAAGAAGAAAAATAATAAAACTAATTAAAAGTACCTATTATTATTTTGAAGAGAACGTCGTTGCGCCGGTGGACCCCAATCAGCACAGGTTATTTTAATGTAGGAACCAATTTTTGTCCTGAAACTGTTTGAACCTTTTCTGGTTTCCCAAGCTGTAAGAAAGAGTAAGAATGTACGAAGACTCAGGATCTAAGTATAGCAGCGTATGACAGGTACTACCAAAGTATTATACTACATCTGTTTCTAATTAGTATCAATCTAAACCCAAAAGGGAATTTTAGTAGAAAAAGAATGAATAGGTCATGAAAAGTGTGTTAATAGTCACATTAGAAACCACATAAACATGGAGCTTTTATTTGTTTTAGGTGCGGTGCGAGAGGGTTGTGCATTCTTGTATTGCAACACTTCTTTTGCATCTTACTCAACATCAGTTCACCGAACTTGAAGGTAAAATAATATCCTTAGGGCAGAACTAATCTAATCAGAGTGTTGTCTGATTTTTTAAGTTAAAACCACGAGTTTATACAGCCTTCTCCATTGTATAATCTTGGCGTCTTCTCAATGTATTTCATTAAATCTCCGAATTTTTTGCTTAAGTCAAATTTTTGTATTTTGTTGCAAAACGAAGAACAGATATATATATATGCATATTATGCATAGATATATATATATATATATATATATATATATATATATATATATATATTTATTTATTTATTTATTTATTTATTTTAACAGTTTATTGTACACAGGAAAAATCACAAATGTTACAGACAAATAGAAAAACGAACACAAAAGGCACAGCTTATTTCTTTAAGAAATTTCTTCCAGCAGACCTGGGACAGTGAGAGGCGTAAAATAAATAAAGACAGACGTGCACAATTAACCACTGAAATCTAAATACTAATATAAACTACATAAAAATACAACTACACATACATATAATATTTATAATTTATATAAATACACAGACATATATTTTATACATACATAAGCAATACATATAATATTATGTTCATTATACTGAAGGGAAAGCAACAGATACATAATGTTCCTTTAATTTCTTTCTAAATATCGGAAGTGTCTCGGAATTGCGGATGGGGTAAGGCAGTGAGTTCCACAGCCGGGCTGCATGAACGGAAAAGGGATAGGAGTAGAAGTCAGAGTGATGGGAAGGGATACAGAGGAGTGACCTAACGGAAGGACGAGAGGGCTGGTCAACAGGTTTTGAAAAAGAGAAGCGCTCGCGAAGGTAATTAGGATAAGAAGGATTATGAAGGACATTGAAAAGAAGAGAAAGGAGGTGAAGATTTCTTCTCAGACGAATAGGGAGCCACTTGAGTTGTTACATATATATATATATATATATATGCATATATAACATACATACATACAGAAAAATGAAAGAGTAAAACGACTCTCTCTCTTTGTAGAGTCTCTTTGGAAAACGAAGTTTAGGTTTGAAGTACTGTAAATCTAATATTGACCGTCGCAATTCTAACACTTATAATGCTGATTGTTATTCCATTTCTGATGTCAACTGTTGCTTTACTTCTGTTAATACAATTTAGATGTTCTTTGTTACTCTTCTGATGATATTTTTTGGGAAAATTATAATAGGTACGTATAACTAAACTAAGTCAATTTCTGGGCCAGATTTTCATATCCTGGCCCAGAACCAAATTAATAAACATATATAAAAATATGTAGTTATTTTTAAAAATAAATTCTTTAATTATACAATAGCTATTTTAAAAGTAACTTTCGAGGGTCTTAAGAAAAACGGTTTACGACGTCTTCCGTGAAACAATCGCCGTAGCTTTTAACAGGTATTTTTGCTTGCAGCACTGCTAGCGAGTAGGTAAAACGGACTCGCCGCACGATTCAAAAGTAGATAGTTAGTAAGGACAGAAACTAAAGGCCCATGGTTGTTGTACTAATGTTTCCGTTGTTTTGCAGATGAGATGCAGCGCGCTGTGTGCTGGTACCTGAGTTGCGACAGATACTGGGAGGACACGGCTCCCAGCGCCCGCGCCTTCCCCTGGCCTTTACTACTGGCGCTGGCCACCGGCTTGGCGCTCGCCTTATGCATGTGCTACTACATTATCTGGATTGTGTTCGAGTGAGTAACTAAGTCTTTTCTTTGGGTACCGTGTGAAGAAGTATCATCGACTATAATGCCATCGGAAGGCAGTATGAATCTGGACTAAAGAATAGCTCTTATTGTCAGTGGGCATCGAATAATTAATGTGCTTTCCATTGTGATGTCTAACTAAAATCACTTTCTGTATCAAAATCGATCTAGAGGTAGGTACACGAAGGAGTAGAAAGTATTTATTGGCCTGTTTTGTCACCAAAAGAGATGCCTGCAAAGCTCTGTTTTAAAATACTTGTAAGGCCTCAAATAATAAAGAGTAAAAAAATACCACTAGACTATCCTCCTTTTTGTCTTTAAAACTCTTAGAAAAGGTTTACATTTCTTCATCATTTATGTCGTTTCCTATTAAACCTATTTTACCACCATAAAGTGGAGACTTTAAGGTGATGCAACCGATTATTTCTATAATAGCTCTGAAGAAGGCAGCGTGGCGGGCAGTGCGTCGATTTCCATGACAACGCATTCATCCCCAACGCGCGCGGAGCGTCTAGCCGCAGAAGAAGCGCTGTTAGAAGACCCCGACCATGACGACCACTACATTTACGTCACATACCCGCCCGAGCTCAAGCGACGGCTTTTAGAAAGGTACGCCAAAAACATCACTTTCATTCTACTCAAACCTTTTATTAGGGAAAGTCGCGTCGACTAGCGTTTCATGTCTTGACATAGAAATCATTAGTGTTTTGCATTCAAACTCAACTGTCCTGCGATAACTAAGCAAAATGTTTCTGTGAATAGACTAAAGCATATTTTTTCTTCACACTTACCTCATGTCCAAAATAATTAAAAGCTGAGTTCATTCTTGTAGCAAAACGGCAACCAATTTAGTTAAAAATAAAATATAAAATAAAGCGCCCGTTCATACACATCTTCTTTTGGTGATATCACACTTACTTAATGCGGTGAGGTTTTAATATACTTACACGACTTTTTTTGATTACAAGAGTTGTACCTGTAATTCGGCGTAGGATTGGCTTTCCTTTTCCCATTAGTAATTGCTAATAAAACTTCACAAACGTAATCAACTACTTACATGAATTCTTAATCATACTGCATTCGGACACACGGGGTACATTAACTACAAATGAACTCTAGCGTTTTTGCGACGCGTATAGACTCAATATTGTTTGTAAGTATTTACAAAAAGCTACTTATCTACAGGACAATTGGTTTGGAATGGATTTTCGTATAAACATAGCTTAGAGTAACTATTATACCTATGTATAGTATTAGTATGGCCTTCCATATCTGAGTATTGCATGTGACGTAGCTGGATGATTCGGGATTTTGTTCGCAGCATATTTTTTTTTAAATATTTCTTCAACAACGACTTAGGATCTTCATTCCTATTGCACTGTTTGTACCTAGTTGTATGTGTACCATGATGTGGTTTCCGTCAGAGTAGAGAAGATCCACCCTTATTCTTACCAACGTGTCGTACAAGGTGGTTAGCCAAGATCGCCACATACTTGACTATACCTACACGATAAGAAGAAGAAGGTGACTACTGGGCCGTACTAACTATCCTAATAAATGTGACTGTGTTTAGTTAAAGGTTAAACTTTTGGGGAGTACCTATAAGAGTGATTTACAATACTCTTTACGATGATTCTGAACCTTATCGACTATCCACAAAGTTGTGCCTTTCAATTTTCGCAGTCATATTTACTTGTGTGATTCAACCAGCACACAGATAATTTGCCAAGCGATGAGTACGGCAACTTACTATCACCTGTCAATGGAGACCTGTTCCCAGCAGTGGACGACTGTAGGTTGAAAGGGAGGCTGAATAGTAGTAGTGTGATGGTTACTAATTAATTGATGTTTATTGTTTTAGCTGCTACAATAGAACGACTCGCCTCTGAGAGCCAAACCGTCTAGCGTCTGCCCTACTATGTGTTGTGCATGTGTATGTACTTTGTACCAAGTAGTATACCTTCTTAGGTGCCTACAATTCCAAACCATAGTTACAGTTTTTAAATTTTAGAGACAAATATGGGTGTACGAAAGAACTATATTTAAGATGTCTACATGCCAAGCATAGTAAGCGCGAATCGAAGACGACTTTTACAACCGCAAAAGGCGGTTATGCGTTAAAAGACGTGACAACCTCTCACCACTTACATCATAATTTATCTTATAACCCTTTGAATGTCAAACGTGGCATAAAGTGGTTTTAAAACCACTAATGCTCTGCCTACCCCAATGGGGATTAGGCGTGAGCGTATATAAAAGGCCGTTATCGGTCCATATACTTTACAAAATGTAACTGTTCCATATTTACATACCATATTACATACCTGCGTCACAGGTGGCAGTTCATAGAAATCAGTAGAGGGCAACCTACGAAAATGAAATAAATATAAAATGGTAAAGGTGTTATCCTAAAAAAGGATCAGATATTTAATGATAGTTATTTCAGAAATAACTACTAGTTAAAAATCTGCAACGCCAACTTTTGTGAGCATTAAGAACTGCATTATTTTTATCTATAAGTGTCGTCTGAAACTGTATACTCTCGATCAATGAAAAAAACCCTTAAATTCTTGTGCAGACAGTAGCATGACAGACAGTCACACAGATATAGATACAATCTTCAAACTTATAACTCCCCTCTATTTTGTTGGGGGTTAAAAAGAAGAAACAAAGCTCGCGTCGTTTCGCGCTGTATGCTGGCTCTCTCAACATTAGTCAACAACAATACTGAATGACACCAAGGAAAAAGTAGTGAGCAACTGTGTAACATTATTTGTAAAGAAACATCATTTGTGAATTATTTTCTGATCATATGAGGTTGTTACTTATGAAATTGCCGTTTTCCATAAACATTTTTAGCGTACTGATTTCTTCATAAATACAATCACTTTTTCAAATCCAAATGTAACAAAATGTTGTAGGAAGGTTTGGACAAAACGAAGCTAATTAAGGGCAGGATTAGTTCAAAAGCGCCAATTGTAAGAAAGAGCAAAAATAAAGCACTAAAACGAGGAAAAGGACAAAGAAGGTGTACTTGAGTTTCTTACTATAATTATGGGATATAAATTTATAATTCTTTCTCAAAATCTCCGTCATATGGCCAAATTTTAAAATAAAATTTAATTTCAAATACCTTTTACTTTAAAAAAATCGGCAATTTCATAGGTAAAAACTCATTAAGTTGAACCTTCGACTATTATTAGAGTGATGTAGACATTTTTCACGCTTACAAAAACAACTAGATACTGTAATAATGACATAATTCAAATAATGATAATGTCATGGGATAGAACCACGTCAACCACTATTAAAACAATATTAAAATGTCCTTACTTTAAGAATTAACAATATAGCGCTGTGTTAAGAAAAGGGATAACGCTCTGCAAACTGTTAAGATTGTTTTAATCATGTTTTAAAAGATTAATGGGATCTGGGAATCAATTTTGAATCTTACTGAGTGATTTAGTGACCTAACTAACATACATAGAGAAAAAAACAGTAGAACACTGAAGTGACTTTCAAATATTGGTTCCCTGATTTATTTATTTAAGAGAAGAGATTTGAATATTTCCTAAAAATATCAATTCTGTGCTGCACCAAAAATTAATAAAATTTTGTTCAAAAAATACCTTTTTTTTGTGTGCAGCAGAATTGAGTCAATAGTGTAAAGTATAGGTAAGTTACTATACGTGCTTTTTGTATTGAAAGACAGCGAATGTGTAGAAGGAATCCTTGTAAATAAAATAATTTTTCACTAAATTGCCGATACAAAGAACTCATGTACCTATGATACTCAAGTACCTACTTAAGATAGTATATTCTTGACGAAATAATTCACGCCAATAAATATTTTAAAAGTACCTTCACGTTAGAGCGCATTTTTAGGCATATTTTTGTTTGTTAAACGTACTATAAAAATGTAATTATACTGAAATACTTACCTTGTTTTTTCTTGTTTAGTTCCCACATTAAATTTAATTGGAATTTTACATTAAATTATTTGACACCTATTTCAAAAAGGTTTACAATTATAAATGCTAGTTCTTGCAATTCCCGATAGTGACTAAGTTTGCGGGCAAGGGGTATAAAGATGTTCATGAATCGAAGAAACAGATTGCACGGACGTGCCCGTTGTGGTAGTGTACGTAATCGGAGCAGTAAGTTGCGGGCGCGAGTACGCACATGTTGATACACCATAACAAGTAAGAAGCACGCACACTCGTGGATTGAAAGAACTATATTTTATACTCTTCTTCTTATCGTGTAGGTATAGTCAAGTGTGTGACGAACCTAATGTCAGAGTTTTCAAACCGCCAAATGGCCTCTGACTTGGTTTATTTTATATTGTTAATCGGTTATCTAAACTACAAATTTTTATAAATAAAAGTGTACGATAATACTGTACGCACGAGACAACCGACTTTATAATTTTTTTGTTGTTGGCGTGAATTATTCATTTTAATCAATTCGATATAAAGAGCTTTCCTCACTTGTAAAATGCTTCAAAGAGACTGAAGTGAATACAAATATAAATAAATAAAGAATTATACACTAACTAGCAATACTCATACGCACCGTTCCCTTAATTTGTATTGTTTTAAATAAAATACTATTCTGATTTAAAATGTTTGTTAAATAAAATACAGAAATACAATTTTGTTTATACTTATTTATTAACTTACAAAAATCATCAGTCTTGATACAAATTACATAAATAGCATTGCTTAATTTAATGTATATGTTACTTACGATATACGGTAGATAAAAAATTTAAATAATTGAAATATAGGTGTAAAAAGAGATGGTTGAAAATTGGACTTTATACAAGAAGAGATGGAGTATTGTATTGTTTGGAGTTACCTTCGCTATACGTATTTTGCTCCTTTCCACGCAGAGCTGCCCTCGATGAGACATTTGCAGCCGCAGCCAGTCGGGCACGTATCTCGTTGAGAGAACCTTTAAAAAAATATTAATTAATAATTCGCTATCAACTCACCTGTTGCAATAGTGTAGTTTGTAACGAGGCTATGCGTGGCTGTGATGAAGATGAGCTATTGTAAATCGTCATGTTTTTTTTGCAATATTAGTGTCTCGGACTATGGTCTAAATCCCCTTCGTGTTTCGAAGGGAGGCCCGCGCCTCTTCGGTCCCCATTTCACGGGTTGATAAAAAAAAGCGAATTAGTAAAGTTAGTGGTACAGATGCTCACCACTTGACCATGTGGTGGCTGTGGCCCGCGTGCCGACACAGCGCGCAGGCGGCCGCCAGCCCGCGCACGCCGAGCGCGCACACGGCGCAGCGCAGCGCCAGCCGCCCGCAGCCCGCGCACACCGCGCCCTCCGCCACCAGCCCGCACCACACGCACTCCACGCTCATCTCCGGGCCCACGTGCCTCGGCGGACTACTAGCGTATTTGCAGCGCACTAGTTTTAGCACCTACACACACAAATAAATAAAATCTTCTTTACATAGTATAAAAGGAAGTCACTTCCGCTGTCTGTTCGCTTAGGTCTCTTAAACTGCTCACCGGATTTTAATGCAACTTTCAGCAATAGATAAAGTGATTCGAGAAGGTTTATATGTATAACTCATTCCCAAAATTCCCACGGGAACGAAGTCCCGGTCGGGAAGCTAATATATAAATAAACCCGAAGGCCTACACTAAGGTTTTCCCTTGTGTCGTGGGTCCTTCGAACATACATAAAGACAGACACAAACACCCATGACCCGAGAATAAACATCTGCTGTTTACACAAACACTTGTCCCGACTGAGAATCGAACCAAGAACCCGTCGATCAAGAGGCAGCGCCACTACTACTTCACCAAATCAAAAAAAAAGGCTCTTGACTGACTTGTTGAATCAGCTACTCTTTATTGTATATTTAATTTTCTAAAAGGGCGGCTACTTTCTGATTTGTTATCGCATGTTGTCGCCTGAATATTAAGGTGTTTTTCTTCACACGCCATAAGGTTGTCTCCATTAGACACACAGAGAGCCGGCTGACTGTTCACCTCCCTATAAATTTAAAATGGAGTGTCCATACAGCGCGTACTGTACGCAGTTTGTACTCCATTTTTCAGCCGCTCATTGTAAGCCTAATGGGGACACGGCATTAGAACTCATTAGATAACGATTTCGATACCATATGCTATAAAATAAAAATTTCAATCTTATTCTTACTAAAACTTGAGCCAGTAGTCGTCATATTGATATTTATCTCAAAATAAATCGTTCATTTTTCACATTGGCGATTATTCATATTTGCGTAATTAATAACTTTAAAATTAAAAAATGTCTATCACCCCCAACATTTGATTCTAATCACTTTTAGGAAATGTGATCAAAAATAGCTAAGAACCATATCGCTTACGTCAGCTTCCAAACAGAAAAAACGCATCGAAACCAGTCCATTTGTTTAAAAGCTACGATGCTACAGATAGACACAGAGACACGTCAAACTTATAGCACTCCTCTTTTTTCGTCGGGACTTAAAAATCAGCCTCAAATCCTTATTAATATTAGAAACGCGAAAGTTTGTGTGGATGTTTCTTACTCTTTAACGCTCAAACGGTTCAGCCAATTTTGATAAAATTTGGTATGCACCCTGGATTAACACAACGCTACATAATTTTCTTAAATTTCCACGGGAAACGAAGTCCCGGGCGGAAAGCTAGTTAGAAAATATTTTGACTGACCTCAGTTTTCTTATACAATAACTGCCACCGATGCAAGATGTCCGCGTATACCCGTTTGAAGCAGTGATACAGATGTACCGTCGCCTCATCTAGCACGCACGACGAGGTGCGTTCCGACTTGGACATCGTAGAGTCTGTATAAAAGTTCTCGGCCTCGGAACAAGAGTTGCTGCGGACTATCGGAAGCGTCCACCCGTCTGAGATGATCTCGCTATATTGGTTTACTGTACTGTACGGCGATGTTCCGTTCCCCTAAAAAAACATTTGACATAATTACCTAAACCTATTAAAAAAAAACTAAAAATAAAGACAATATAATTTAATGTGTTACGTAGTATCTACTGATGCGTTTGAAATCAGTGCGAAGGCGGACGTACATATAGCCTATCAAACATATTTTAACTTAAAGTATCAAATAATTTTTTAAAGCTATGTTCACGAGTAAGTAGTGGTTACGGGTAAAACAGCAAATAGGTGAATTCATAGCGAAATATGGTAAATAGAGAGGAATTTTTTTTGACGTCGGTGCCGAACAATTACGCGCATGGCATAACTATCTTATTTTTTATACTGCCAAAAAGCTTGTGCGAATACTTATTTCATTTAACTAGGAGACGTATTTTTGAAACGATAGAATTCCAATTCGTATGCGAATTGACAAGATTTGTATGCGATTCTCATGCGAATCTTGTCAATTCGCATACGAATTGGAATTCTATCGTTTCAAAAATACGTCTCCTGGTCCTGTTCAAACCAGCGCCGACGTCAAAAAAAAATTCCTCTCTATTTACCATATTCCGCTATGAATTCACCTATTTGCTGTTTTACCCGTAACCACTACTTACTCGTGAACACAGCTTTAAAAAATATTTCACCCTTTTTGAAGGCGGGTCAATTTTTTGTTAAAAATGTTTTATTTTATTCTTTTTAAAGGTTATCATTTATCATTCATATAACTCCCTCGTAGATCCATACTAATATTATAAATGCGAAAGTAACTCTGTCTGTCTGTCTGTCCGTCTTTCACGCCTAAACTACTGAACCGATTTTGATGAAATTTGGTACAGAGATAGATTAGGGTCTGGGAAAGGACATAGGCTACATTTTATCCCACAGTTGGGCACGATATAACCTATAGTCCACGCGGGCGGAGCACCGGGCGGAAAGCTAGTTTATTATAAAGCACTAAATCACTCGAGATTAAAGAGCGATATAGTGATCTATTACTTTCACCCCACGGAAAGATATGAGGTGGTGATATTCATAACCAGTCGCAAGATGGCAAGAAAGATACTGGGTAGTACAATTCTCAAACCGATCGCCAGATGGCATGAAATGTATGGGGTGGTGGGTGATATTATCAACCGATTACCAGACAGCAGGGAAGATGTGTGGTGGTAATATACGCTACCGGTCACTAAACGGTAGATCCCCACAAAGGAGCCCCAAAAAATAACTTAAAAGTCTCAGGGAACTACTTGGTTTTTGCTTCGTTTACATTGATGACCTATTATCATCCACATATATGACCGTTAATTTCAGTTTTTTTTATTTATGACCTAAACTACTAAAGCGATTTCGAAAAAAAAATTATGGGACCAATCTGGAAGTAGATGCTTCTGAACTAAAAAAAAATTTTGAAATCGGTTTACAAATGACGGAGTTTTGAGGTAACAAACATAAAAAAAATATTCACCCGAATTGATAACCTCCTCCTTTTTTTTGAAGTCGGTTAAAAAGCCCACACCCATAACACGCAGTCTGCCGTAACAAGTTACCCACAGTTGGTTTTTGAGTGTCATTAAGAAAGTTCACCCTGACATTAGCTATGACGTTATTTACGCTAGATAAATAATTGATTTCACTGTACACACAAAGCACAGAAGAAGACCGACACAAAAGGAACTAAGAAAGAAACATAGACCTAAGTTCATAACATCGATTTATGGAGACACTATCGGACACACAAAGGCGCGTGTTCATGGAAATGTATACTTACATAACTAGAAGAGCTGATAGTAGACTGTGCGCTCGAGTTGCCAGTTTCATTAAACACAGAGATAGCACAAGCCAACATGGCTGCTGTCTGTAGATCCGACTGTTTTGCGTAGTGAGATATTCTGGAACGTTACAAATATTGGGTGGTTTCAAAATAGTATAACTCGAAATTTTAAAAAATATATATAACTTCGGACATCCATCGTTTATCGCTTTAACGGCTGTCGACTAGGTCAACTTTCAAGCAAAAAAAAAAAGTCTACAAATAGGGTACGAATCTTCCAATGAGACTAACAGATTTACTCAAGGAACCTGTTTGGACTAATCAGCTGATCTCGTACCATAATATGGAAAATGTCCCTTATGAAAAATTATGTTCCTCATAATAAAATGTTATTATGAGGAACATAATAAATCCTTAATTTTCTCAAATTTAAATTCATACAGAAGATTTTAAAAACACCCAACACTATTTAAACTATGAAGCTTTTAAATGATAAAATACTCTCATGATTATAAAAGGACGAATAGTCTGTCGTAACCAGTCACGCCAAATTGTAGGCAAATTGTACCCATTCACATAAATCTTTCTTTTCCATAATTCCTCAAACATGTATTTTGTGCAATAAATAAAAAGAATTAATGTAATTGGCGTGAAAAAAAAAAACAAGAATGTTTATTTACTAATCAATTCGATACACCAAGCTAGAATGCCGTTTAGTCATCGTAACATTTAAATTTTATTATAGCTAGTTGAAACACAACCGATTTATATTTTAAATTTCTGAAATGCAGAAAAACTTATTAACTTTAGCTACGAAAAACTTATTCTTAAAAAAAACCGGCCAAGTGCGAGTCGGACTCGCGCACGAAGGGTTCCGTACCATTATCTATAAAAAATCACGTTTGTTGTATGGGAACCCCCTTAAGTATTTATTTTATTAAATTTTTTAGTGTTTGTTGTTATAGCGGCAGTAGAAATACATCATCTGTGAAAATTTCACCTAACTATCACGGTTCATGAGATACAGCCTCGGACAGACTTACCTATAAAAACGGCAAAAAAAAATCACGTTTTTTGTATGGGAGGGAGCCCCTTTATGTATTTCTTTTATTATATTTTTTTGTCTTTGTTGTTATAGCGGCATTAGAAATACATCATCTGTAAAAATTCCAACTGTCTAACTATCACGGTTCATGATACAGCCCGGTGACAGACGGACAGCGAAGCCTTAGTCATAAGGTCCCGTTTTTACCCTTTGGGAACGGAACCCTAAAAGGGATCAGAACCAAAGTATTAGCTTCACGTATTATTATAACTATGTATAATAATATGTAGATAAATACAATGTGAATAAACTTACAGAGATTGCAACAAGTTACAGCACAGTGGGTGACCGACCCAGCCCATGCTTTCTTCACTGGACATGAGGTGATCAACGACGCGCGCGCGCAAGGACCGCGCGGCCAACTCAGCTAAGTTCCACGCATGCGCCAAGTCCGTCTCGCCTTCCTCTACTGCTATTCTAGCGTTCTGTGCGCACATCTCTGCAATTTTGAAGAAAATCTTAACACAGTCTTTGTTAAGTTGTCAAGCGGATTTTATTGAAAGCATTCAGTGAACGTCTTGCAGCTGACATGATGATGTTGTCTTTTCAGTAATCAAAGAAGAATTTCTGTGACACTGTTCAAGTTCTACAACAGAGGCCAATGTTAATGATGAAGGATTAGAATCAGTATTCTTTGTTATACATTTTATTTATTTAGAATGTATGGTAGACATAACACACATTAAGAGAGACGACACAACAGGCATTGTTTATTTCTAATTAGAAAAAGCAGACCTACCAAAGCGATATTTGACAAAAGTCAAGTGGATATTTAAAAGAAGGGAGCATTATCTACAAATATAATCTTAATTGATTTTTTTTTGTAAAACAAATAATATCAAATAAATACGATTTAACAAACATAACATACCCACAGGATTTTCTGCATTAATAACGTATCTCTCGGCTAGAGAGCGACTAAGTGGGAACAAATTTGTTGCATCGTATAGAACTACTCTCGGCGACTGACAACCAGATATGCTTCCACGACTTCGCATACTGCCAGCACGACGGCCTTGTGCTTTCTGAAACAGTAAATTTAAATAAACAAAAAGAAAAATAAAAAACTAAGCGAGTGTCGGTCGGTATTCAACTTACCCATCGATCTTGGAAGTAGAATGTTGTTATTGAATTTGATAAATGTCTAAAATGCAACTGAGGGAAGCCTGGAGCGTTCGTCGGAGAGGGTGTGGTAGTTGCATGAGGCGACACCGAATTGTAACCAGCACCAAATAGCCCCGGATTCAAGGAAAGTGAAGACATTGTCCTCGGAGTCCCACTCTCGTGTTTCAGCGATAATCTTCTAGCATTTGCGGGGCGGTTGAAGACTACTAACGAGCTAACACCGCACCACTTCGCGCCGCATGTTCGAGGGAACGGAATACACGAGTCACCGGCGTTTTCACTCTCTGATTGACTTCTCTGACTAGATTTCATTGAGTCTGAATCATCGCTGGATTTCACAGGAATCTAGAGAAAGTCAAACAATTACAAAACATGAAGATAGAATTATTATTTTTTCAATATTTTTACAAAATCTTTTTACCTCATCAATAGAAGTTGCTAAAGTTTTTATGCAGTGCAGCAAACATCTATGACCTTCTTTCTTTTTTCGATATGCTGTTCTATTAATTGCTTGGAGTATTTTGATTGTAACAGGACCATCAATGTTTGTTCCTAAGAGCCACGAGAACTTTGGTATTGTTTGTTCAGTAACATTTTTTGGGAAAGTCACTTGT
The DNA here is from genome assembly GCA_949987775.1 of Aproaerema taeniolella. Classification (NCBI taxonomy): domain Eukaryota; kingdom Metazoa; phylum Arthropoda; class Insecta; order Lepidoptera; family Gelechiidae; genus Aproaerema; species Aproaerema taeniolella. Next base: position 16,374,054 of record OX465246.1, on the reverse strand, counting down.
AAATTAGCTGTGTATCCGTTACGTTCTGAACGTATTTGACAAGTGCGAGACTCGGTTGAGATGTCTGTTACTTCTATGTTCGCCATTTCACGTATTGATTCAAATTCCTCATCTATAGAAGTCGTAGTTTTGTGAGTTAATTTGTTCTGTAAGTAAAAGGTGTTCATAAATTAATAAAGCAAATATTGATAATGATTACTGATAACCTATATCCAAAATATAACTATGATCCAACTTGTTTACTCTTACCATTTGAATTTCTTGACCTCTATTATCACTTGACAGATCATTATTTGAACCTATTGTAGAAGCATAACTGGCAGCTGTAACATGTTAATGTAATGTTTACTGATCAGTGGTGATTATCCAAAACAATATTAAATAAATGAATATACAGGTTGAAAAAAAACCTCCTAGCTTTATTGAAAATCCTGAACCAGTATCACTTACAGAACACTTTTTATTTATTTATTTTTTTCTTTATCGGTGGGAATTTTTTTTTCCTAAACGTAGACACTACTCGGGTGCACCCTCCGAGCGCTTCCCGTACCCCTCGCGTGCCTGGTGTACGAGTAATGTCTACGTTTAGGCAAAAAATGAACTATTCTCATTGAAAAAACATGTAAAAAAAATTTTTTTTTCATAGATGTGTTCTTTGATTGATACTGGTTCAGGATTTTGAATATAACTAGGTTTTTTTTCACCCAGTATACAAATATTTACCGTCACTATTGTTATCATCTTCATTTTCTGTCTCATCTGGTAAATAGTGGTTACACATCTTTAAAAGAGATGGATGCATTGCCCATACCCTTAATGACTGATCTCTTCCCCATGTGACCAGTTGATAATTGTCAGGAGGTGTGTTTGGTCTCCACACCATAGTTTGTACTGTGTCCGTGTGACCAACTAGTCGATGAGTTAAAGTTCCTCCCACCCATATGCCTATAACACCAGCTTGTTCGACCCTAGGCAAACCTCCCCATCCTACGCCAATAGTCAATAAACCACTACCAAAAGGAGTATATATTGCTCTCCACACAGGGAAATTCGTCATTATTATATTCTCAGGTCTCCTTGCATTGTTAATGTCAAAATATTTGATGCTTCCGTCATGACTAGAGGTCACCAGTTGATACTCGTGGTGTGGACTCCAGTCTACACCATGGATTTTACACAAATGGGCAGAAATGTAATGTATGGGAGCACTGGTTTTACGATAGTCCCATATTTTTATATCACCATCATGTGCAGTTGCTACTATATGTGAGGCTACTTTGTTCCATTGGACTTGCGATGCTCCAGCTGAAACATAGACATTTAGTTTTAGTTCTAAAAACTTGTACATATGAAAATGCAGAGTATTGCAGAGTATTGCATTAAAGCACAATAAATGCACACATTCAAAACAATGCATTATACCTAGTTAAATTTTATAGTTCAATTTATTCAGTAACTTACTATGATAAAAAGCTAATGGACATTTCCTTAGTTATTATTAATCTAATACAGAAATGTTTTTTAAACAATAGAGAAATTAAGTGTTAAGATAACAACCTTCATTGTTCTGTTATTTTATGTACTTACCAACAGCACATAATGACACGACAGGTTTCCTTGCATCTCTTAGGTCCCAAAGGTGTGTGAATGTGTCTATAGAGCATGTAGCAATTAGATTATGGTCCTGTCGGTGGAAGTGTGTGTCGCTGACTACACGGGTGTGACCGCGCAGGGAGCAGATACACGTCAACTCATTGCCATTGCGCCATTCATACACATCCACTCGCTGATTACTCTGTGGCATTCGTTAATAAGTATTTCTTTTAAAATTTTAATAAGATATATACTGTTCATTGTTTACGAATTGTACATAATGAGTTATATATCCATTAGTAATGTGTCAAAAATTAAACAAACAATACTTAGACTAGATAACTACATATTTTATTAAAAATAAAGTAAAACAAAAATATTGGCAGACTAGTTGCAGATTTAAAACTAAATGTAAAGTACTCACGGCAATAGCACACAACTTTTGACCTTGATGGGTCTGGCACCATTCAGCGCCAGCAGCGTCGTACTTGCTTTGCCGCGGGTACTTCTTAACGATGTCACCAGCGTCCTCGTCCAAGCAAATCTGCTTGATAGCCAACCAGCGCCGGCCCGCCAGTAACACATTGTTACCCGTATAATCCACAGACATAGCAGTCGCTTGCATCTCCCGATACTCCCATTTTGCAATCTCTGAACACTGACTCTGTTGATCGTTACTCCAGTGCACAGACATTTTTATAGTTATGTTTTAGCACCAGATTTATCCAACTAAAATTAATAATTACTTGTAGTATTTATTCGTCGTTTTTATCACAAATACGAAACGAAATACAGAAACGCATATGTTTGCATTTTGATCGCTTTTTTTGACAATCAGCTGATTCGGTTTTTGGGCTCTTCTTTTGACGCATTTGAGTTTCAAGAAATCCAATTTTTGAAATCTGTTTTTGAGAGATTTTTCAATGTAGCACTTCATTTTTGTACTTATATCATAAAATTAATTCAGAAATAAATAATATAACGTTTAATGAATAAAAAAAAACTTGCATTTAAAAATTTGGCTGTATGACTATAACCGTCTAAGCCCAAACAAATTGGTAAACAAATTAAAACACAAACCGGTAGTGTTTTTTTTTTTTTTTTTTTTTTTTAAATTAGTTCTTAGCCTGGATTCTAGTCCTTTAGGCTGAAATCTTCATTTTTATTCCAATATCTTCATTTTAACGCAACTTAACCTAACCCCTAAGCTCCTCATGTCCTCCGCAAAACAACGATAGTGTATTGCTTTACGAAAAACTGGCGGCGAGTAGCACAACCGCGAGGATCTTTGTCGGTACCAAACGAGCAGAAACACTGTTATCACTTGAATTTTTTTTTCACTACACGAACTTTAGTCACTTTACTGCATAAAACACTATCAATCTTACACATTAAACAACTTTTTCACGTAGAAAACGAAAATTCAATCGACACAGCAACTGTCCTCGCCGAGTTCCCGCCAAAAGTCCCAACCGGTAGTGTCAGATATTGTGTTGCTAGCTTATTGTTGTTTTAGCTAAATTTGGCGTTTTTCTTTACCATTTTTGTACCTTATATATTTTTTTCTGTACAAATAGCTTGTAAATACAAATACGACGATACTATGTTATTTTCGGGTAAGTATACCAGCATAAACGATAGCGTGATAAGATCTGGTCAGAGTTGGCGCAGGATCGAGATCAATAAAGTAAAGCAGGGAGGCCTTTGCCCAGCTGTGGGATCTGACGGGAGAAAAAAAGCTCCTTTAGAGCCCACCTCAATATAAGGTGGTTTGTACGATTTTGTTTCGATGTATACTAATTTCATTGGTCCCTGGTGGTCGCAATTAAAATGGGGTGGACCAGTAAAAAAGTATGCCAAAATCTGAAATCTTCGTTTGATTAATGAATTATGGAAGAAAATAAGTATAAAAATGATTTCAAATCTATTGATCTTGGAATGCTAATAGGAAGAATATCATACAGAAAATATAACGTGCGACCACTACTGCCAGAGTCAAGTCCGAGGAAAACAAATGGGAGGTTTTCTTTTTGGGTATTAAAAAAAAAAGTATTTCCCCAGAGCTCTCTAGATGGCGCTGAACTGACTCCGTTACTAGGTGCCAAAGCCAAAAGGCTTGGAGAAAAGCATTGCATCAAATATTCTGAGTTTGTTTTGGCTTTCCAATCATCCTAGTTTTCTCGCGCTTTGTTATAATTCAGTTTTGTTTTTTCGTTGTTTTCGTAAAATCGCCTAACTACGTATGGTAGACGTGATATTGATGTGATATGACTATAACGTTTCGTTTTATGATCTCAAAATTACGTTCAAGTGAATTAATCAAAAATAATTTAACGTTCCGTTCCTTGCAGTAACGTACATAGTTTAGCGCCATCTATCCGGCGACTGGGGAAAAAATAAAAAAAAATAAAAAGAAAATCCCTCATTGAAAAAAAATAACCTTTTCAAAGGTATTAATCAGTTTTTTTAGGACAGAGAACTAGCAACACTAGAGTGACATTGACAGATTTCATTTCCCGACCCTGTGCAACTCGTTTCAATGTTTATGTTTATTGTGATTTTTATTAAATTATAAAATAAACCTAATAATTTATAAATTAAAACATGTGTTGAAATTTTTATAGTGTTGGAATAAATAATGCCGTTTTTGCTGCGCAGATGGCAGAACAAGCTGTTTTTAAGCACGTTAACGCGTTTCGCAATAGGCATTGTGGTTATTTATGTTTATTGCGAATATCTCATTTACTATGTCACACAAGCTCAGGTAAATATAATCATGTATGCCTTACTATGTAAAAATATCAATTTCTTGAAGTAATAACGGTAATTTGAGAATTTGAATGTGGTTTTAATTAAGTTTATTGTTTGTATGTTTCTAGTGTAACTGGCCCGAACTATCGCAGAAGCCAGTGGAGGAGCCAGTATATGCTCTGGTTCTTGCTGATACTCATCTGTTAGGGTCTCGAAATGGGCATTGGTTCGATAAATGGCGTCGAGAATGGCAAATGCAACGTGCATTCCAGACTGCTCTTCATTTGCATAGGCCTGAGTTTGTTTTTATTTTGGGTATGTTGCTGGTACTTATCTAACACTAGAGTATTATTACAATAAGTTACCATAAGTATAAAATATGGGTTATACATGTCATGTAGCTGGTCGGCGTGTCGGAAAAGGGCCACCCTAACCCATGTAGCTGGTTCAACCAGAAGTGATTGAAGGCATTGTTTTTAAAAGATCAGTACAATATAAAATGTACTTTATGAGGATGGGAAACAAATAAGGTCTTTGTTTAACATTGAGGCTGATTTACGAAGGTGGAAGTCTATAGAGATACAAAAGTGGAACAAGAAACAGAAGCCAAGTTATTTCATGATTTACTGGAGAGGTATTAGAATTGTTCCCCACATGGTTCCTAATTTTCTATTTAAAAACAAAGTTACTTGTAATATGCTGTTATAATATGTTTAAAAGTAAAGTTACTTCATATTATTTATTTAATTCAGGATCTCCAACAGAAAAGTGTAGTTTTAGATTTTTCTGTTAGAAGATTTTTCTCAATCACTTAGTAATTTTGTTCCCTACTTTTACTTACAACCTGTATATCTGTTACTTTTCCTTGAGCTTTGTGAAAATACATAACATCATTTTTAATATTTCAGGGGATTTGTTTGATGAAGGCAAGTGGTGTTCACAAGCCGAATTCAATGACTATGTGAGGAGATTTAAAAGGATTTTTAGAGTCCGAGAAGGTATTCACAGGCATGTGGTTGTAGGAAACCATGACATTGGGTTCCATTATAAGTAAGTGTAGAAGTTATAAGAAACACACAACATCTTATCAAGCTATGCATGTTTACCATGATATCTACTTTAACTATTTTGTTTAGTGAATAGGGGTTACCATTTCCGCATTTCTCTCTAAGGTGGCCCATTATGTGTAGGTTGGTAGCTATTTAAGCCACTTCAGCGCCCACCAGAAGCTTGAAATCCTCAGGGTATTTTCCAGAATTCACAGAGTGACCTAAGACATGGTAGAATTTTAGCCCGGTGATCTGCCACTTGGCATTTGGTTTATATTTCAACCTATGTATTCCATGGAGGATGTTATTCATATTCGTGAGTTTGATTCATATCCTTAACTCGTCGCACGCTTGTTTATCGCACCAAGGTTTATTGCGATGGCAAATAAAAATGCCCAACATGTATTTGTTTCTAGGATAACACCTCAGCTTGCGAGTAGATTTGAACGCAAGCTGGATGCGCCTCCGGTTCGCGTGGTGAGCATCAGAGGAGTGCACTTCATCCTCATTAACTCCATGGCGATGGAGGGCGACGGATGTGGGCTCTGTGAACGCGCCGAGAGGCTCATAGATAAGATTTCTGGTTTGTTTTCTTACAAGCTTTTCTGTGTTGACAAATCTTTTGGACAAATGATGTTCGTACCGAATATTTGATTAACGCCCCGCGCGGTCGTAATCTTTAACCTGCACAATATTATGACTATTGCTAGTGTGCGTCGAAAACTGGTTTACCACATTAGTCGGAAAATCAGGGGTTATATTGTTAAGAGAGTTAACATATCTTATCAGATATGTCAGTGCTTGAAAGACCTCACGACATTGTTTTTGAAGTAATGACACTTTTCAGCTCTAATTATTTGTGTGCAATCTATTTTTTTACTACGATGTGAAGTAAACGAGAAAAAGTACAATAAAACAATAAACAAAATCTTTTATTTTTATAAAATTACAAACTTTCCGCCGCGGTTCAATGTCAATCTCGCTCTCCATCCACCTATAATTGTAAAAAAAAAAGCTAGCCCGTTACTTCGATTCGACGTGAAGGAAGGATAAACAAACAAACCAATTGACATTTTTATGATTTTGTAAGGATTAAAGTATAAGGATTTTGTAAGGATTACAGGTTTAAGATACGAAAATATCGCATTTTATACTACGTTCGTATTTTATGTTTTCAGACTTCAGAAACTTTTTCCTTTATACTATTTTATTGTGAACATTTACAGCTATGCGCCTTCGATAACATTAACCACTTTTATTGTTAAGTCAATAAAAATAAAGATTTGCGAGGCTGGTTTGTGAGCCAATGCTTTTCAATAAATGTTTTCTAATTTTCAGATATGTTAAAATGCAGCAAAGGATCAGTATTATGCAAGGGCAGAGTCAAAGTTGAAAATTACAGCAGACCTATTATAATGCAGGTGGTTTTTTCTGCTTAGTTTTCAAACTCAACCCCGTGTTCCTTGGAAAGTCGTTTAATTTGGTAGACTGATCATCCCCCAAACTAAATAACTTTCTTGACATACTATACCTATAGAATCAGGTAATTCTGATCAGTAAAATTACTGATAAAAATAGTAATGTAGGTACGCCGGATTTTTGTAAAATCCTTCCTCATACCTTGTCTACGTTATAAAAGGAACTTCTGTGATTTTTTAAGCTTTTTAGGTCCAAGTGAGTCAGGACCTGCAATAAAAAAATATATTTAATTGCAATTTAAAATATATATTATTTAATATTTTTATTTTATTTGCAATTTAAATTATATTATTATTTTCCAGCACTTCCCACTGTACAGAGAATCAGACAGCATATGTACGGAGCCAGACGCCGCTCCACTGCCAGAGAGAAACAAATTGTTTGTCGAGAGATGGGACTGTCTGTCAAAAGAATCCACCGAATATTTGATCGAAAGCTTAACGCCCCGCGCGGTGTTCGGTGCGCATACGCATCACAGTTGCGTGGTCGGACACAGCTTCGAACCCACTACCAACCACAAAATTGAGTTCACAGAGTACACTGTCCCTTCGTTTTCATGGAGAAACAGACTGGATCCTAAGTATTATTTAGTAAGTTTCCTATTATCATCTTTAACCTCAGACAAAATAAAAAATCTTAACTAATATTACCTTATTAATGAGTATTATTATAACAATGAACATGAATCAATGACAAAAAATCAAATTTAAATAAATGGAGTGTAGCATCTTCGGCGTACAGAGAACTGTTAGAATCAGGGATGAGGTTTTCTTCTCCAGAACTGGCGTTATGACGTAGGTCTTTCCTAACTAATCTAATCTACACGCACGACATAATGTGCTTAGTAAGGAAATAAGAAACGCCGCTTGACTTGAAGGCACGATAGTTCAGTTGGTTAGAGCACCAGGAGATCTGATCCTGGGTTCAAGTCCCATTCGCGCCGAATATTTTTCTCTCCCTAGAATTCTTTGCGAGTAAACGTTTAAAATCATACTACATTATAAAACAAAGTCCCCGGCGCGTCTGTCTGTCTGTCTGAACGCGACAAACTGAAAAACTACTGACAAATTCCCACGTAGTCTCGGGCGGCAAGCTAGTATTGTTAAGTTATAACACCTTTTACTCATTGTACAGTCCTTTGATAGCGGTGATAGCCCAGTTGGTAATGAGCTAGACTTGTAATCCGAAGGTCGCGGGTTCAAATCCTGGTGCGGGCCTGTACCACTAAATTCATCTTTTCGGATTTATATACGGATTTCTAATTATCACTTGTTCAACGGTGAAGGAAAACATCGTGATGAAACCCGCCCGTCCAAGAAAATTCATTTTCGAAAGACGAGCGGTCCACCAACCCGCATTGGGCCAGCGTGGTGGACTATGGCCTAAATCCCCTTCGTGTTTCGAAGGGAGGCCCGTGCCCCTCGGTGGGGACGTATATGGGCTGGTAAGAAAACAGTCCTTTTAATTCCATATTTAATAATTACAATGCAAGAACACATAATCTCCGATCTACGCGCGAAAACGAACTGCCAAAAAGGGCCGCCTACTGCTGTGCCACACCGCGTGGAGTAGTAGTGTTGTACCACTTGTGTCGTCGATCGATTTTCTCTTAACAGTACTAAAATAATTCAATATTTGTAGGTAACAATAAGTCCAGAGGAGGTGAGAGTGTCGAAGTGCGGTATGCCGACGGAGTGGACGATGCAGGTGACGGCTATGGTGATGCTGATCGGCCTCGTCGTGTACTTGCGATACGCGGCCACTGCCAGGCGATATCCGTACAAACTGCTGTAGGCAGGTACGTACGTGTTTTTAACTCCCGACAATAACTCTAAAATCAGTGAGGTGCTACGAAGAGCTAGGAAACAAGACTTTTTAGCTACAAACTCTAAAAAGTAGCGAAGTAAAGCTCATTTCATGCAGATTCTAAAAATAAAAATTTTAAGAACTTCTATTCTATTTCTTCAGCTACGACAAAACTTTGTCAGATACATAACTCTAAAATTAAAAAACATTGTATCACCCCAACATTCATCGCTTATAATATAACTCTTAAATGACTGAACCAATTTTTATCAAATGTGGCGAAGAACCATCTCGACTACGTCAGCTTTGAAAAAAAAAAGAACCGCTTCGAAGCCGGTCCATTAGTTTAGGAGTTATGTGCCATTAGATTCTTTGGCATAGACAGACATACAGCACACGTCAAACTTATAACACTCCTCTTTTTTTGGCTTAGGTTAAAAATCGAGATCGTTCTTAGCTATTTTTAATTAATCTAAATTGGTTCTAAAAAGTTATAAACGTTAAAGCAATATAGCGTTTATAACTTTTTAGAACCAATAAAGTTATAAGCGATTAATGTCGGGGGTTATACAGGGCTTTAGGTAAATCTCTTTCAACCTCTCGGATGATAAATCAGTCCATGAAACTGAACAACTTTCCCAAGGTCGAAGTATGAAAAAAAAATTTTGAATTCCCATACAAAATGCGCTGTCAGCTGATGCAGTTTGTATGGGAACTAAAAATAATTTTTTCGTATTTCGACCTATGTTCCTTAGGAAAGTTTTTCAGTTTCATGGACTGATTTACCACCCGAAAGGTTGAAAATGATTTACCTAAAGCCCTGTATAAATTCTACGACAAGTGATTGCCGTGTATCAACCTATTTTCCGTTTGTTTGGAAAGCTAAGAGTTTGATCACATTTACTATAGATGTCATTTAGGCTCGTAGAAATAACCAAATGGTACTTAAATAAAATCCCTGAAAACAATTTCCATAACAACAATTTTTATTACAGGTCGAAGAAGATGGTGTGAGGATGCGACCGCGAAGGAGTGAGATTTCAGACTGTTACGCAAAGGTTTTTATTTACTTTGTATTACTTACTTTTAGGCGTTTACTGTTGTGTTCAATAAGTATAAATACCGTTTGATTCTAAGCAATAAAACTATTGAAACATTTTTAAGTCAATTTTTTTACAGATAACATTTAGTTTACCTACTAACCAGATACACCTACATTTAATATGTGGCAGGTATAGATTAAAATACATAGTTACTCTGTGCTTAATGGTTATCATTCATACTCTTACTATATTATAAAACAAAGTCCCCCGCCGCGTCTGTCTGTCTTTCCGAACGCGATAATTATCAAAAAACTACTGAACATATTTTCATACGGTTTTCACCAATGGATGAAGTGATGCAAGAGAAAGGTTTATGTGTAATATGTATAAGCAATTCCAGCAATTCCCACGGGAACGAAATCCCGGGCGGCAAGCAAGTTAAATCTACTTCTGTAGATTCTACTGTATTTACTGCAAGCTAAACAAATATGCATCTTTTCCGCATAATTTTTCTTTTTATTACTATAGTCACTTGGTTATGGGACTCACTGAAAACCAGCGTCGTGGCTCGCGGTCTCACATCCTGATTCCCGAGTCGCAACATATAGCTGAAGTGAGGACCCTTTGTCTCGGACCCTACAACACATAGCGATCTAAAGCTAGTTTTTTATTGTATTTGTTATTGTCTTTATGTAGTGTATCGTGTTTTACTGTTTTATCTTGCCTCTTATATCTGTTGTGATGTCAGATATAATAAATTTGTCTTTCTTTCTTTTTTTCTTAGTTATTATACTTATACCAGTAGAGGGTAAAATCGAGTCAAAAAGTAACCGGCCTCATAATCATTGTTTTTTATAGTAGCAAATTGTGAACACAAAGAAATTGTAGCTGGCGTGATCGCCTCATGTTTCGCGATAACCTTTCGTTTATAGCTGTAATTTACAAATTATTTTATCAACTTATGTTCCATTCCAAACTGTCCTAGTATTATAAACCAAAAATGCTGTTGAAAAACTTGCTTACTAGCTTCTTTTCATAGAAAACCGTTCAGATTAACTGCAATAATAAGTTTGTAGAATCAAACCCAATCAAATCAATGCCCGTTACTAGTAACTCTCTGTCTGTCCGTATTTCACGCCTAAACTACTGAACCGATTTTGATGAAGTTTGGTACAGAGATAGATTAGAGCCTGAGAAAGGACATAGGCTACATTTTATCCCACAGTTGGGCACGATATAACCTGAAGTCCACGCGGGCGGAGCCACGGGCGGAAAGCTAGTAAGGAATAAGGAAGGATTTTACGATTTCCATAGGGACGAAGTACCGGGCATCCTCTACTACGGAATAAATGGATACTTATACCAATTCTACATTTACCTTTGGACAAATTTAAGACAGTAATTAAACAAAAACTTAGCAAAAAGGGCTAAGCAGAATTTTTGATTATCTATCAGACAAGCAGCCATGGAAATATACTGCTCAGCTCTAGAGTTATTTTAGATTTAGTTAAAATTAGAAAATTAGGTAATTTGTACCGAGATTAAAAAGAGCACCCTCGGAGTGCCTTGCCTAATCTTTTCTGGGGAACACTGCACCTTTGCGAATCGGCGTCGAGTCAGTAGAGTCAAAAAAACGAATATGTATGTATGTATTTAAATCCTTTAATCTAACATCCTGTACGAACGAATATGTTTGTTGGTATTTAAATATTTTAATGTAATTTGGTATATATTTATATAGGTATAGGTATATATCATATATGTATTATATGTTTTGTATGTATGTTAGGTTAGGTTAGGTTAGGTAGATATGTTTTATTGTTCTATATGTGTAATTTATTATATGTAAGTAGCATGTATTATATTTGCACCCACATCTAAACGGTTTGTTACTTCTTCTCCACACCCAAAGGTTGCCGATAAGATATTGCTTCTTAGCAATGGGGCCGCCTTTTGTACCCTGACATAACTTTTTTGTATAAAATGTAACTGTACCTTATCTGTGTTGGAGTGCAATAAAGTATATTGTATTGTATTGTAACGTTGACTTATTTTAAGTAACATCCTGAATGTTATCTACACTAATATTATAAAGAGGAAAGATTTGTACCTATTTTTGTATGTTTGTAATGAATAGGCTCAAAAAGTACTGGGCCGATTTAAAAAATTCTTTCACCATTCGAATGCTACATCATCCCTGAGTAACATAGGCTACATAACATTCCCGAATTCCCACGGGAATGAAGTCCCGAGCGGGATGCTCTATGAAATAAAGCTATTTTGAGTTGAAAAAAAAAAAAAAAACTTTCCGAGCCTTTAAAAACATCAATGCCAGGTTAAAAATGATGGCCGCAAGCTCGCTGTTGCATTTTTGTAATAGAATTGGCCTGCAGGCCCTATACTTAACTAAGGCCCGTGTTCACCAAAAATATAACCAACGGTTAAACGTTGATTAGAAGCTAATCAGACAAAATATATATAAAAAAATGTATGAAAATGACATTGTCAAGTCTCTGGTTAGCTGCTAATAGTTGGTTAAATATTTGGTGAACACTGGCCTAAAAAGTATTTCAAATACATCCGAGTATATACGCACCTGATAACATCACACCCATTCAAACTTACACGGTCAACATGTTATATTGATAAATTTTATTGATAAATTAAAAGATGTGATAGCTCAGTTGGTAATGAGCCAGACTTGTAATCGGAAGGTCGCGGGTTCAAATCCTGGTGCGGACCTGTACCACTAATTTCGTCTTTTCGGATTTATGTACGGATTTCTAATTATCACTAACTTAAAGGTGAAGGAAGACATCGTGATGAAACCCGTCCGTCCAAGCAAATTCATTTTCAAAAGAAGAGCGGTCCACCAACCTGCATTGGGCCAGCGTGGTGGACTATGGCCTAAATCCCCTTCGTGTTTCGAAGGGAGGCCCGTGCCCCTCGGTGGGGACGTATATGGGCTGGTAAAAAAAAAGAAAAGATAAATTAACAAATGCATAATAACGCGGACTAGTAAAATATTGGATGACATTAAATTAGTTAGAGAAAATTGAGGATGTGAACCACAGCCCACGAAACTGAACAACTTTTCCCATGGGAATATAGGTCGAAATATGAAAAACATTTTGAATATTTTCATACAACTTGAGCGAACAACTGATCGTCAAACATTTTTTTTTCAGAATTATACATTACTAGAATTTTCCTTTGGGAAGTTGTTCAGTTTCATGGATAGAAGCACCCATTAAAGTTTCGCTAATTAATTTAAAGTCAACCTATACTGGGTGAAAAAGAACCTCCTAGCTATATTAAAAATCCTGAATCAGTATCACTCAAAGAACACATTTATGAAAAAAAATATTTTTTTTAGATATTTTTTCAATTGGAATAGTTTATTTTTTGCCTAAACGTAGACATTACTCCTCCACCAGGCACGTGAGGGGTGCGGCGGGTAGCGCTCGGGGGGTGCACCCGAGTGGTGTCTACGTTTAGGAAAAAAAATCCCCCCCCCCCAAAAAAAAAGTGTTCAGTAAGTGATACTGGTTCAGGATTTTCAATAAAGCTAGGAGGTTCTTTTTCAACCAGTAAGTATATTACTTATTATCGCACTATTAACTAATAGTTAGTATGATTACTGCTGTATTTAAAAAATAATAGTATTGCAGTGACCATGCCTATCAAACGTCGGTCGGTTCTTATAGTGAAATGCAAAAGCTCGTTCTCTGACTCGTGAATTATGTGTATTTGTGTGTTTTCCATAAGATCCACAATGCGAGGGAAACATTAGAGTGAACCTTCGAGCACAGAATAAGTAATAGTACTCGTACCAACATTGTATGTACTGGTAAACAAGAGAAAGATCCTTAATAAAGTATCAGCCGCAGAGGGTATGTGGGTGTACAATGAACGAGACGAAATGTCAATAATTGTGTATGATAAGTAGATACGAAAACAACCTGTGTGTTATGAACTTGTGACGAATTTTATAGACAGATGACTCAAGCGTAAAGATAAAAGCGAGAATTGCGGAAAAATATTTTTATTTTAATAATATTATGTAAGAATAATTTATTTAGATAACTATAGGAACTCTTCAAACATACCGATAGTGCTTATAACTAAGGAAATGCAAAGATTACAAAGATTTCATGTAATACTGCAATAATCTAGCTGAAAGTTAAAATAAGTATAAATAGAAATAACTCTAAATAAATGCAAAGCCGACATTCACTCAATACTCAATTATCTTACGAAAAAGTCACAAAAGTTATATGTAATATAAATGCTTTGTTATACAAAAGAAATTAATAAGTAATACTTGTTACCTTAAAAATAGTGATTGTGTAGTTCAACAAAAACAAAAAATGCGTGAACAAACTTTTACAATATAATCGCAAAAAAATTAGGCAATTAAGTTTATTGAATTTAAAAATTATACAAAAAGAATTCAAAAAAGCGAACTAGAAAATATTGACTAAAACTAGCATGCCAAACTATTGACTGCAAAAAACTAAATAACTATATTGGATAAAAAAGGATCGGAAACTACATGCGAAGTATAAACTAAACTATAGGGGAGGGTGGTAAACCACCTCCAGACTTCAGTGAACAAATGTAGAAGTCTAGTTATGTTACTCTGGTATATCACTGAGTCGTATGCCGCCGGGCCTCCTGTACATGCGTTCTTGCATGGGTAGCTCGCCGATGTAGAAACGCTCCAGGGCTTTGGTGGCCATGCGAGAGTGACCAGAGCCCCTAAACGCTGTACTCGCGTCTTGACCAGCGTACTCCAACATTATATCGGCTCCACCAGGGTGCTAGAAATAAAGATATAATTTTAGTGCTAGGGTGCTAGAAATAACAGGTTTTAACTTTTCTGTCACCTAACATTTCGAGATGTAAGTATTGGAAAAGTAAAATACAAGAATTTATACGTTGGCAATTTATGAACAATACTGCAACTAGACAACTGGTCTGGTTACGTATGAAATCAAAGCCAAATGCATTGTTGATCGAAGATAGGGACAGTTGGAGGCTACTTTTCCACGCAGCAAATGTCGCGGGCTGAAAGCTAGTAGTAATATAGCGCTTAGATGACTCAAGAAAGTTCAAAGAGTCTTTATTGATAATATAACACACCTCGTCAAAGAAGTTAGTGATGTCGTAGACCCTATCGTAGATGACCACCCAGCAATCGTTGTAGGAGTCATGCTGGCTGACTTCAGACAGGGTAATGATGCGGTCCTTAGCATCGGGGGTCCCTGACTCCTCACGCGGCCACGCTTTGGTCTCCACGGTCCACGGGTTCACGAAACGTAGTGCTGCCATGGTTAATGCCACTAGATCCAACTCAGTATTGTCCTGGTTCACAGGAAGGGACGTCGTCGACAGATTCATCTCCGGGGCAGTCTGTACTGTCGCCATCTTCTTTACTTCTCTTTACTCTTTAACAGAATAACTTGTCAGGTTCTCTTCACGATTATTTCCGTGCGTTGATTCCTCTGGACTGACTGATCGCAGTTGACTGACGATACTCACAGCTCTGTAAACGAAAGGAATTACGAAACCTTATTAGCAGCGGAATTTAATCTCTAAACTTAGGGCTGGCATTTTTTAAATGATGCAGATAAAAATAAGAATTGCAGATAGTAACAGATAGATAGACAGATATATAACTTATATTTCAATGGGAAATTCATCAGTATATTATATTGATATTACGCATAAAATTGGGAAATGACCAATATTTTCTTTTTAGTTTTCATGATATTATTTATACAACAACCCTGAATTTATCAGAGCGAGACTAGACAACACTCGATACTTGATATCAGGTTACAGGTCTAGGCCTACCACAGGGATATGTATCCTAGGTTCTAACTATTTAAAGCCAGTCAAAGGCAGTATATCAGCTCATACTAAGGCTTCAGCACGTATTGGACGTTCTCGCTTTATCTATGTTTGAGATAAAAAAAAATTAAACAAAAGATAAGTGAGCTTTTTATCAGAAAACTTGCGAATGTTTATCTGCGCCTTTGACGTAAAGAATGCCTTCTCTGATTCGTTTGACCTTCCTTATCACTTTTTTGTTAGTTTAATCGTTACTAACTTTTAAATTTTCCCGACGTTTCTTTTATTGAAAATATGTTGTTTTGGACGAAAACCTACAATAATATTTTGATTTGAACTTATGTAACTGAAAGGGTGCATATAAATAATAATATTTACCTTATAATCAATGCACTCGGTCCGAAACTTGTGTTATCTTTGCTGATGCTCGAAGCGCGGAGAGCAACTATCACACCAATTGTCACTGTACCACCACTGTTCGTATGTATTCACTATTTGGGGTTGATGCATGAGAGCGTAGAACATTGCCACAAAATTAGAATGGACTTGTCATCTACACTTGTGATTTGTGAATGAAGTGCCGGTTTCAGCGCGAGTGGTTATATAGCCGGCGCGCACGCGCGCGCTTTTCTGATGTAATCGCGGTCTTATCTTGCGCCCGCGCCGCACACGCTCAACGTTCAGTGCTGCATCTTCAAAGCCAAATCCAGTTTTTTTGTAGTTTTATTAGGCTTCCAAATTAACACTATAATATGTTCAAAGTCCAATTTATAATATTATAATACGGATTATCAGTTTCAACTCACTAAAAACATCTAAATGTTTCATCTCTTCATTAATTTTACTATAGGTAAGTAGTTGTTCTTCAAAATATTTGTATGTAGTAGGCTTGTTATTTAATAGGCAGTAAAAGATTAGTCTCTAGACTAATATCTAAATGAAGCCAGTCCTGAGAGTCAAGGTCTCCTTTCATGGGTTAAGGGCATGACTCACAGAGAATCTAAAAATACAGACAAGAAACTAATTATTTAGTTACATTATGTTACTAGGTGTTTTTAATAAGGCTATTTTGTGTTTGGTGGACCAGAGCAGTAGGTACAAAGGCCTAGTTTTAAAGAATAGTATTTTAGCCTGTGTGCAAATTGTTTTTTTCGAAAGAATCGACTAAACATTCGGCTGTAAGTATTCTGTGCATTCGATTACTTAGTTTTGATAGTAATTCCTTAAAATCCTTACTAAATACTCCTACTCGTCGATATAATTTTTTGTGTACTAAAACATCATCATAATATGTTTTTTATGTTAAGAAAAGATAATCAAAACAAGATTATAACGAAGCGTATCAGCTCTTACTGATAAACGTACGCAAAACAATGACCAGTGTTACCCTAATGCCTATGTAAACATAGTTATCTCTACGATAGGGTGTGTTTTGTTTGGATCCTGAGATGTATGTCACGCAAAGCTCATGATGACGTCAACGTCAACCGTTCACCAGTTCTGTTGGCTTAACCGCCACTTCCACTCACACTCATACAGTGTTTAGTTACACTTATTTGATTTTTTTTTCATTTTATAACAATTGACCCGCTCTTTCCGAGAACCTGTGTACCTAAATTCTTAGTTCGTGATCCTTTATTTTCAGTGTTCGTTTACATGTTCTTCTGGGTAGATATCACTGAGTAGGTGATTGATGATGATGACTTTACCTACATATTATTTTATTTCTGATACTGGCTTTCCGCCCGCGGCTCCGCCCGCGTCCTAATTTTTTAAAAAATAAAAAGTATCCTATAAACCTCACGGAGCCCGAGACCTTTCCAACGAATGCAAAACCGTGGAAATCGGTTCGTGCGTTCTGGAGTTATAGCGTCAGGAAGGAAAACCCGACTTATTTTTATATAGTAGATTATAATCATGAAACTTTTTAGATGACCATACCGATATCGGAATTATGGGAGTTTGAAATAAACTGGAACAAGTGAAAGGGTTTTGCCCAACAGTGGGACGGAGTAGGCTAAACATATGTATTTAAATCCTTTAATGTATGTTTGTATGTATTACATGTAATCTTGACTTGTTTTAAGTGGCATCCTGAATGTCCTATAAAATAAAGATTTTTTCTATTCTATTCTATTCATAAAAGAAAATACTTTTTTTTTAATCTAGCCTACAAGATCCCACTGCTCTTATCAAGTAAAAATGTTAAAGCGTTTTGGTGAAACTGTACGGTAACATAGACATCAGGCGCACGATTTTTGAATCGCTCGCCTCGTGTCGAACGATATCTTTTATTGATTTGCGCGGATTCTATTGATTTCCGAACTTTTTGATCACTACACTTCAGCGAAAGGGTCTTAGCACTCATGGAATTCAGTTGTAAAAAAATTCAAATATCAATAACATCGACGCAATTCAACGAAAGATATAGTTCGAAACGAGGCGAGTGATTCAAAAATAGTGCCCCAGATTAACTCACATACTGATTTATAGTGAATGCTAAATACCTTTTTTAGGAATGATAGCTTTTCGAATCCCATAATTTCAATGTTTTCTTTAGGAAAACTTAAAAATCCGAAATTAAATTGTATCTATACTATACCTATCATTGTTTTAACAGCTTTTCTAAAGTAATTAACCTTGCGTTTAGTTTTTGTTACTACAAATATGTCTGTGTACCGGTGGTTATTGGTCTTTGGTAATCCTCGTTCTTTCCCCATAGGAGGGGGTATATTGGAGTAGGGGGTGGTGTTGTAAATGAAATTGGGTTCCCCTTTTTTGTTCTTTCTGGACCGGATCTATCCGGTTTTGATCAAGGAAACCAATACTTATTTCCTGTGTTTGTTATAATTGTATTTGAGAAGTCATTTAGATGAATTATTAAGTGCAGGGGTTCTTAAATTGTGGTACGCGAATCTTTGATTAAATAATTCGTTAAAAAAATTAAAAACACTTGAAGTTTCATTAAGTTGAATTGTTGTAATTAAGATTTACTTATTTTTACCTACTTACTCGCTTCTCATTTTGGTTCTGTCACGCAAAAACATCGCAGGTTTGGTGATTGTACCTACAATGTACCTACAACAAATCGTATCCATGGTCCTGTCAGCGAATATGTACCTAATTTTACTACCAGGGCTCTAGAAAATATATTAAGATGGTCCCTTACAACAATAAGTTTAAGAACTCCTGCCTAGCATGGCGTACAACGAACTCTCCCCCGGAACATTGGAAGATATAAAGCTGACGTCATCTTATTATCGTGACGTCGCAATACAAAACAATAAATTTAAGGAAACGTTTGCATAACATGTTGGTTATCTACTCTGCAATGATTTGTTTTTCTTAAAGTTTCCTATCAATCCAATCGTATGTTTTGCATGCGTAGTAGTCCGAATAGTTTGTTATGGTTTTTTTTTGTTAAGACTTACTAGAAAGAAGTTATACTGGTAAGTAACAACAACAACATTGTTTATTCTAATGCGTTCGTCATAAGACCGTATACGTCCTCACTAAGAAACGAGTGCCTCCCTTTGAAACATTGAAGGGATTTAGGCCCTAAGTTCAACACTGGTGCGCCTTTCAAGAACAACATTTTCTCAAACTTGCGGGTTTCATCACGATATTTTGCGTTCTTATTCTGCGTTAATTGTTAAGTGCAGGGCTTGAAAACGGTTAAGGCATAACGGTATGGTACAGGTATAAAATTTCAATACCGTATTAATTTAAAGGTAGAGTCAAAACGGTTAAGAATTACGGTTACGCTACCGGTACAAAAAACCCTAAAACGATATCTTTATCATTTTTCAATAGTATTATTCCTTGATTTTTATCGCTACCGTAACCGAAATTATTTCGGTAACGAAAAAACGCCAGCGCGACGTTGCCGGCAGCGGTGGGATGTAAAGAAAATCTTTATTTAATCATTTATGTACCACAAAAAATAACGATACGCTACCGAAATTTTTAGCTACCGAAAGATAACGGTACCGTTATTTACGAGTAGGTACCTTAAAAAAGGTATGACGTCATACCGCTAACCGTTATAACCGATATTTTTTCGGTTATTCAATCCCGGGTTATGTGTCATCAATAGTTAGTTATTATAGGGCAAAGTATAAGACTGTTACATGTTATATTGTACAGAGGCCAGCGCATCAGGTTTTCATTGCAAAACCGCTCTTATCACAACAGCACAGAGTATACGCTTGTGGTAACCTGATGTGCGGCCGTCCGTACATACTAACACTAACATAAAATAAAATAGAAAAACTTCAAAAAACAAATACAAATTCTAAATATCCACAATCTTCGGCGTTGGTTTTTTATCAGCCTTTTATTGATGGGGCGCTAATTTAAAAGTAAATCTACATCTTTTATTTCACGAATAATTTTAGAGAAAGAAAAATGTTCGGTGTGAATGGGACTTAAACCCACGACCCCAGGTTATGAAAAGATTTAAATTCAATAACCGAGTCAAATTCCATCTTTAGGCAAGGGCTATGAAAAAAACATCGGATGGACGAACAAACGGCCAGACGGAAATGACGAAACTATAGGGGTTCGTAATTTATTACTGACCTCTAAAAATAAAATACGTTAACAAACCCATGATCTTGAATTTAAATATATTAGAAGTATTCGAGCGACTAGAAATGTGGCGATGGATGACTTAAAAAATATTAAACCGGTATGCTATTAAACATGAATGTATTTTAAATTATCATCAAATTATTATCGTCTGATGAAAGCTATTTTGGCGATTGCACTCATAGTTATGCGAAAAGCATATTCGCTTTATGGAATATTATTATTTTCTGATCACAAACAATGATGCAACTTTATTTAGAAGTTGCTTTTAATTTATTTAGAAAATTTGGAATACTAATACAACGTGGAATTTTCCCCCTGCTTACCTATTTGTGGGGACTTTTTTAAAATGTTGTTGTCCGCTGACGGCCTTTACAACTTTACCGGGCAAGGTGGTTAGCACAGAAGGCGATCATACAAAACCACAGGCTCGAAGCTCGGCTTAGGGAGTAGCCAGGACAGGGCAATCGGACGTATGTATTGATGTGGGGAAAAACGAACCGGCACGTACCGGTAGCGCGAATCGAGACGGGGAGGATGGGGTCTACGCGACGGCGATGACCTCATGTGGCATTTAGGGGCGGGATGTTATTGGCGGCAGACACGACGCGACGGTGCGGAGCAAAGTCGAAGTACCGGATGGAACATTGTTTGAGGTAATGCGGTATGAATGGGGACCATCTTTAGCTACCTTCTCAATACAGTTATGAAGTTACTACTACAGTTTTCGTGCTAGAACCGAAGAAGTGCACACCTGTGCTCTGCACAGCGGCGCTGAGTCCTACGAGAGTTGCCTAAAAATCGATCGGTAACTCCTCTATACATACGGGGTGACTTTAAATTATCTATCGAACCTTTAGGGGCTGTATATCCTCATGAAACTGAACAACTTTCCCCAAGAAACCTAGAAATTCTCGAAACAAATTTTCACTTCCCAAAGGCAAGTCAGCCAGCCTGATCGCAAAAGTTGTACGAAGAGGCGAAATATACGTTCTTTGTGGAAAGTTGGATTCAATTTTGGTGAACTGATTCATATGCATTATTAAAAGTCACCCAATATAATCAACAACAAAATCTTTATTTTCACGACAAAGTTTACAGATTACACATATCTAGAAAAGAGAAAAAATAGTAGACGCTCTGTATCCCGTGGTAGTTTTATGTGTGTACATACATACACTCACGCCTAATTTTAGTTATGATATTAGGCGGGAGTGTATATGATATTAGTAAGTATGATATTAGGCGTGAGGTAGTTTTATGTGTGTACATACATACACTCACGCCTAATTTTAGTTATGATATTAGGCGGGAGTGTATATGATATTAGTAAGTATGATATTAGGCGTGAGGTAGTTTTATGTGTGTACATACATACACTCACGCCTAATTTTAGTTATGATATTAGGCGTGAGTGTATATGATATTAGTAAGAATGATATTAGGCGTGAGGTAGTTTTATGTGTGTACATACATACACTCACGCCTAATTTTAGTTATGATATTAGGCGTGAGTATATATGATATTAGTAAGTATGATATTAGGCGTGAGGTAGTTTTATGTGTGTACATACATACACTCACGCCTAATATCCCTATCGGGGTAGGCAGAGCATCATGTGGTTCTCAAACCACTTGACCCCACGTATGACATACATTCTGAGGGCTATTAAAATGGAACATGATAGGTTGGCAGCCTTTCGCTCACAATTCAATAACCTCATGTCCCAATTACTGACTCTTAGGGGCCGTCCTTATATTACGTTACGCAAAATTTCGACTTTTTGAACCCCTCCCCCCCTATGTCACGCTTTTTTGGTATCCCTTTAACATGCATTGTCACATTTGGTATGACCCCCCATACGCTGTGACGTAATATGTGGATGACCCCTTACACTATGCCTGGGAAGAGTTGGCAGCTGGCACATTCAAAGTTTTTGAAGTGAAAACTTCTTTAGCGGCATTGTGCACTTTGAAGTGGGTAAAAAATGTTTAACTCGGGTCAGGATACGTGACCCTGATCGAAAATAGGGGAAATGTGTACAAGATGATCCTTCGAGGTGAGGTGATCCCTAACGATTGCGCTGCGACTATGAGTGCCATCTAGTTGAAAACTTTGTTAAAATACAGGCCCCGGTTCCACCACCGCTCAGTCAATCCGTGATGGCGGCCAGAACAACGTTCGTATTTTTATTGAAATAAATAAAAAATCTGCGTCGCTGAACTAAGATAAGGTTGACTTTGAGATTAGATTACTTTTGAAGTAGGAATCTTATTGCAATGGCTGTTGTGTTTGCGTCTTTCTATTATGCTAAGTTAGTAATTTTTATTGGCATTGAAATTGCAAAAGGTTTAGAGGTTATGTCATATGGATCATCTTGTACCACAGACTCTTAACAAATATTTGGAATTGTCTGCTAATTACTTTTAAGTTTAATTAATGTTCTTAATTTAACTAGCAGTTATCCGTAAGGACTTATAATCGTCATCAGTTAAAACTAAATCCTAGGGGTAAGATGAACCGGGGATCATCTTATCCACAGCCCTGGAATCATCTTGGAAACATCGGTTAGACATTTTAAAAAAAGTGTAATAGGCAATTCAATATTAATAGATTATATAACGAGAGTATGCAAATAGTAGCATGCTACCGTAAAATGCTAATACCACTTAAATTACTTGAAAAACCTTTATATTACGTGATTTCTCCCTTAAGTGGATCATCTTGTACACGTTTCCCATACGTAAGACGGAGGGAGAGTGAAAACTTCTTTGTTGTGTACTTTTTGGGATGGGCAAAAAAAAATTTTTACTCGCGTCAGGACACGTGACCTGATCGAAAATTCGTAAGACGGAGGAAAAGTAGACCGCAAGGAAGTAACATATGTTCAAGTTTTGAAATGAAGCTATACAAGTGTGAATTCAAACTTGCGCTATTCCTATCAAATGGACAAGGATATTAGTTTTTATCTTACAATTATTATGTCATTTATGAATAAATGTTCAGATAACCGATATGATAAGTTCAGCATAGGTCATTTGGGCTTATCCTTGGTCCCTCATAATTAATATTAGTATTGGAATTAGACCACGTATTTTGATAACGTTAAAACGTATATTAAATACGTATATTTGTGGTGCGGTTCCCTCGGTTCATGCTGGAGACAGTCATGAAGGAGAGCTTTTGGCCGGAGGAGATTCTCGGTTATAGACACCCCCGGAAAAACACCCGGGAAATAGTGTTAATTAAGTTTTAATTTGGTTAAATTATATTTTATTTGTATGTTAGTCTGTAAGTTAATCTATGGGCCTAGTTGCCTGAAAATAAATGATTTAATTATTATTATTATTACTAGCTGATGCCCGCAACTTCGTTTGCGTGTTTTTTTTTTGAACAGATTTCACTTTATTGACGGTCCATTAATGGACCTTCATTTAGTTTATTAAATACTAGCTTTCCGCCCGCGGCTCCGCCCGCGTGGACTACAGGTTATATCGTGCCCAACTGTGGGATAAAATGTAGCCTATGTCCTTTCCCAGGCTCTAATCTATCTCTGTACCAAAATTCATCAAAATCGGTTCAGCGGTTTAGGCGTGAAAAGGTAACAGACAGACAGACAGACAGACAGAGTTACTTTCGCATTTATAATATTAGTAGGGATTGATTTAGTTTAAGATTTAGATTTTTACATACAAAAGTTTTTTCCCGCTAGCTCCCGTTCCCGTGGGAATTTTGCAATATCCTGTTGCAACTAAGCTTTAAGTTTACTAAGGTACCTGCATGCCAAATTTCAAGCGTCTAACTTAAGCGGTTTAGATTTTTCATACAAAAGGATTTTCCCGCTAATTCCCGTTCCCGTGTGAATTTCGGGAATTCCTTTCTTAGTGCACCTCTTCGGTACCTAAGCTACGTCCATTCCAAATTTCAAGTGCCTACGTTTAGCCGTTTAGGCTGTGCGTTGATTTGTCAGTCAGTCAGTCAGTCAGTTTCTCCTTTTATATATTTAGATTATTATATATGTACAACAGTCATCACTCCTTCAAAATCCGCTGCTGTTCAAACGGACGAATCACATATGCCTGACACATAAAGATCAAAGCACTATCCCTATCAGAATGCATAAACGTAAACTTTAACGTAAACGCTAAGAACGTTTATGTATTGCAGTCGTACACGTGTAGACGTGATATCAGCTATTTTAGTAGGTACTTGAATACTCAGCAAAATTTTGCTGTAAACCGTTTTATATACCCATAATAATTGCGGATATAATGAAGTCATTACTTAATTTTATTATGTAAGGAACAGCTTAGCAAAAGCTGAAATCCTGAATCCAGACTAACATTCTGACTGATTTGAGGACATTTTTTAAACATGTTTCTTAATATTTTCTGATTTATGATTAAATTATTCATTCGAATAATTCGAAACCAGCGTGAAATACGAAAACCAGCATTTTGATAGGTGCGTGTTAGGTTGCGCGGTTTCGCGATACATTGCGAAGCACCAAGTAGGTTAATAATTAAAACCCCCAAACTTGACGTTCTGGGGAAAAAAGTATTGATAGCCGATCACTAGCTTTCCGCCCGCGGCTCCGCCCGCGTGGACTACAGGTTATATCGTGCCCAACTGTGTGATAAAATGTAGCCCCCGCCAACTGTGTGTGTAAATGTAAATGTAGCCTGTGTGTGTGTAGTTGTGTGATAAATGTAAATGTGTCCTTTCCCGGGCTCTAATCTATCTCTGTACCAAATATCATCAAAATCGGTTCACTAGTTTAGGCGTGAAAGACGGACAGACAGAGTTACTTCAGCATTTATAATATTAAAGTAAGGATGACATCATTTTAGTATTTGCTAAGCTCTCCCTGGCACCCTGTATAGGTGTCATCTAAGATATATTTAACTCATTTGATGTATTTATGAACATAGTCTTATTCATCATGACAATTTTGTCGTAAAACATATTACACAAGTTTTATGCAGAAGTTAAACTTTCTGTTTTGTTGACATTGCTGTTATAATAATAGCACGATATCTATGACGATATCTGAATCTGAGCATTAGCTGAAAATGCAACTAGGCATTGATAGCGACAATTTAACAGCATTTAAACGATTCAACTATCGTGGAAACTCAGCCAGGGTGATGGGGGCACTTCGGAGGGCTTTTGACCGTATGTTCCCACTTATTCCCTCTAGCGCTATCCCCCGGTGACAGATGGGATTTTTTTTCCCATCTGTCACCCCGGGTGGCAGTGCTAAAGAGGAATAGTGGAAACATACGTTTTTGACCTTACGGGATCTATAAGTCGACTTTTAATTATTTTGTAACAACGTGAATGTGAACCTGAAATAAATAAATAACATTACGGGCCCGTGGACCTACCGATTTGACCTACTGGTAGGACCACGGTATACCACTATGTACCCGTGGTATTCTGGTCGAAAAGTGTACCAACTTTAACATTCTATACTAGAGTATGCTCGGCCCGGGACTTTATTCCCGTGGGAACTTCGTAAAATCCTCCTTCATTGAAGGTTAGTTAATTTAGCGTATTGTTACGTTAGGTACATACTTAATATAGATGTAAATGATACACAAACATCGACGGCTTGTTCAAACGAACGTCATTGCTTCTGAAAATAAATATGCCAATTTATTACGTACATTAAATCACATGGACATTCGATAAATCAGAATACAATAAACATACGTGGAAAGACGTCAAAGTCGTATTTGTACCGAACGATGTAGTATTATACAGGGCTTTAGGTAAAACTATTTCAACCTCTCGGGTGCTAAATCAGTCCATCAAACTGAACAACTTTCCCCAGGAACATAGGTCAAAATACGAAAAAAAAAATTGATCTCCCATACAAAATGCGCTATATTTTAGCGGGAACTTATTTTTATGGGAACTAAACATTTTTTTTGGCATTCATTTAGTTTGTAAAAATACTTAAATTAATAGGTATGAAAGTTAGGTATGAAAGTGATAGACAAAGTATTTTTAAATTAATTTTGCGGAAATTAAGGATGTAAATCAGCCCGCGAAACTGAACGCTTTCCCCAAAGAACATATAGATCGAAATATGAAAATAAAAAAATTATTCGCCCCTCCATTAAACTTGTGCGATTTGCTTTACTAAAAGTTCTTTTTTATTAATTTCTAATAGGTTCCTTGGAGAAAGTTGTTCAGATTTGTGGGTAGAATCAGCCCCTAAAGTTTCGCTGGCCTATTTAAAGTCACCCCATATATGACAACAATAACATTTTGTTAAACACAGTCACGTGGTGTTGCAAACAAATTGGATGACGTAAACTTTCAGCAAACAGCACATTTACATAATAATTTATGAGTATATTATTTACAGACCTTTCTTTACTCTCTTTACGAAAAGAAGAAGTGGCCTGATTGGTCTAAAGAACGCTAAAAGAATACATACACAAAACATATAGAAACTACTCCAACGTAGTTAATTGTTCACGTTAAAAACGTTAGAATCAACCTACTTTAATCCTAACAATGCCTGTGAGCAGATAACCACAAAACAAAACGTCATCTAGATATGCGTATGGTTTTTCGTTTCTGTTGATTTATTTCAAAAGCGTTCAATCTATTTCGATTAAATTAAGATGGGACCACCTCAGAAGTAAAGAATTTTGAAAATCGGCAGACAGTTGACGAAGTTGTCTTGTCACGTAACGAACATGCAGTCGAATTGAGAACCTTCTCCGTTTTTTGAAGTCTAACCGAATGTCAGTAGATCTTTTGTAAATTAAACCAAATTAAATTCGTAAAAAAACAATTCGTGACATAGAAATGATGAATTTTTTTTTCAAGGTGTTCCTGAAGAAAGTAAAGTTTTGTATTAAACAGATTTATTATATACATAAGTTCCCTTAAATAGTTCGTATTGTTCTTTTGTTGTATTCTATATTTTTTACTACTAGTTTATACTACGACAAGTTATTTTCAGCTCAAATCTAGCCTAGACATATTACGTTCTCCTGTTACTAACACCAGATAAGGAATTGTCTATTTATTGCTTTGACCTCCATTTATATATACTTTGAAATCGGACGTATGTAAATACCTGGAGGTACATACATAGATTTTTAAAGACTATCGTAATCTATAATCTGATAGAAAGTACATTTACATACTTTCACGTCCTGGTTATCAGGGTAGGCATATCGCCATATCGGTGTAGGTTATTTGCAGTTTAACTTAGAGTTTAATAAAAAACCGCGATCCCTAAAGGTCCTACAAGGTCTTGCTTGCTAACTTTTTTATAGTTTTTAACAGTAAACGATTTTTCCGATTCGCTTCAGCATTAATTTTTGTTTTATTTTTTATCTCTCTTAAATGTTAAGAGTTTTTCAGAGACAAATCCTGAATTTTAGTTTCAAATATATTTAACTTATGTCTTCTAAAAGTATCAAAAAAAATTTACCTAGTTTTTGGAAATCCTAACATTACCTATATAAAAATTTACAGACTGAATGGGTGGAAATCCTGTTAATAAGTATTTGCGTCACCTTTTGTTTACTCTCGGTTCGGTTTCTGGATACTAGTATCAATCATGTCAATACGCATAAAATATTCATTTTATTAGAAGTATTACATTCTAATCGAGTTTGAGCCAGTTTTCGTTGGATGGGGTCACACACTCACGATAATGAACCTTGCAGCACTTATCTAGCACATAATGAACGTCATATAGTTTTATCAAGTTTTCAAATTGTACTGCATTAAAGAAGTTTTGGCTGTAGGTACGTTAATATATATTATTTAGTGTATATTATTTGGTGTTACGTTATCCTGCATTGCATTTCAGATTCCAGCTTTACAGATAAGTGTCCGCTCTTGACCCCCTCATTTCATCGGACCATGGCTCGCTTCAATTTTATTATTGTACAGAGTCACGCACACAATTAATTACAAACAATGATATATTATCTGCTATTATGTTTTATTTTTTGTTCAGTCCCCAATTAAGTCTGTAGCACGATCCGAATTAGAGGTGGACCGATAAAGCTATTTATCTAAGGTCGAGCCTCCATCAACCTGCCGTTAATTGGTTTTTGAATAGAGGAAAATCTTATATCACAACTAGAAGATGCCCAGGACTTCGTTCCCGTGGGCATTTCGTAAAATCCTTCCCTATTACTTACTTACGTTATAAAAGGAATCTTTGGGCTAAATTTCCCACCGTGTGGTGATTGGTTGAGAACAACATTACCCCATCTTTTTCCGTGGCTGTCGTAAGAGGCGACTAAGTAAAAAAATGAGACCTGCCTTTTAGTAATTCATCTTAGGCAACGACACCTCAGTTTGTTTTCAATCTGAGGTGGCGTCCTAGGTCTCATTCGGTGTAGTAGGCTACCGAAGTCCGACGCTAAACAGCTTGCTGTGTTCCGTCGGTGCGTGGGAGTACCAAATGCCTTAATTGGCATTTTCTGGATTGACTCGCTCCATCGGTAACCCATCTCATATTAAAAAATAAAATAAAATAAATTAGCTTTCTAGGCGTTGATGAGTCTTTGAGTCAGGCCTGCAATTTTATATATTTAGAGAGATTTAGGTAACCGTTCGTTCATTCTAATCTCATTGATATTTTCATTCCCATAATCTAACCACTAGCAGTTTAATTCACTGATAGTTGTATGTGTTTAATAATTTCTCTATGATGATACGTAAATGTGTGGGCTAGTGGAGTTTTCACGCGAGTGCACGGTGATAGTGATATAGCTGACGTAACGTTCAATGGCATTGCATTCAGCTTGACTCTAATTTACCGCATTCAGATTTTTGTGATTGTTACGTATGCGTATTAAAGTAACCTACTAGGGGGAGAGGGAGGTGCGCACGCCTACTAATTCATTACCTAGGTATTTTTCTTTTTTGTCGTCATGCGTATAGAAATATGCTGTGCGTGGAAAAAATAATTCTTTCAGTTGCTCCTTACACATGGAGAAATACGAAAAACAGAATTATTATCTTAAGGATCTAGTTGCCTAAGAAAGAAAGAAAGAAAATACATTTTATTCACCATACAAAACAGACACCAAAACAGCATAAAAATGAATAATGTGGTGAAAAAAGTAGGATAAGCTTTATTTTACCTAAGTAGGTAGGTACCGAGATGTCTTAGCTACGTAAATGGAAGATAAACACATGCGTTCGATACATTAGACCTAATAAATATCCCTCTAAATGTTTACTAACATAACAGACATTTCAAGGACTAAAATTGCTCAAGTCGTCACAATAATATTTACGCAACAGGCTTAAGATTAAACGAATACTATGTAAATATGATTTTCCAAGTTATAATTAAAACATCTACAAGCACATGACGATAAAAATAAGAAATTCTCATTGAAATGCTTAGATTGATGCTGAGCTTGGAAAATGATAATTTGACCGAAGAAAGTGACGCACAATGTGTTTAGATTTGCGTCAGATTGTAAAAAAAGTTGGTCGGTAAAATGCTGAGTTGATTATCGTACCAGAACCGGTAGCAAGCGGCTGATGCAAGCCCGTACGGTTCTATCGTGGGCTTGGCACGTGCGCGCGCGCCGCTGCCCCCCGCAAGCTTGCACGCTCTTCAACGCTCATTCATGCGCGCGCGCGTACGTTGGGGCGTGTCATGCATGCTGTAAGGGACAACATAGCAAAAACTCAAACCATTATTCTGAATGGCTTTTCAGTGTTTCTTCAGGAATTTTTTAAATTAATTTGTTCATCTGTGCCGAAATTTTTGTTTTACATAAGAATTTTTTGGGAACCGATCACCTTTTCGAAGAATTTATGTCTTATTCTTCGAAAAGGTGAATTTATGTCCGAATTATTTGACTAAAAACGGTTAACCTGCGTCTTTTTTGCTATATGCTTCATATGCCATATTTTCAGATCATCGAAATGCTATTAGACAAAAGTATCATTTTACCGAATTATGTTCATCCATAATCAAAATAACTTTTTACTGTTGGTCGAAGTTTCTTTTTAGCGTTAAACTATTGACCGAGTTCTCTTTTGAACTTTTTACTGTTGGCCGATGTTTTTTCTGAACTTTTTACTTTCGGCCGAAATCTTTTTAACTTTTTTTCATTTTTTTAATTTTAAGTTTTTTTTAACAGGATAGAACATGTTTTTGTATTCCTGCTTGCTTGCACGCTGTATGCTTGCATGTTGCATGCTTGCTTGTTTGTTGCTTGCCTAGCTGCACGGGGGTGCGGGGGCGGAGCCCCCGAAGGGGGGCTCGGGAGGCGAAGCCCCCCGCAAGAAAAACAAAAGAAACATCACTCAAACCGACGGTCTAGGTTAGGTTAGGTTAGGTTATGATTCTGCATGCCTGCTTGCTTGCATGCTATAGGTTTGCCTGTTTGCATCCCTGCTTGCTTGCATGCTGCATACTTGCTTGCATATTGCATGCTTGCATACTGCTCTTTGCTTGGTTGCATGCTGCTTGCTTGCTTTGCATGCATGCTGTTTGCTTGCTTGCACGCTGATTGCTTGCACACTGCGCGCTTGCTTGTTATAAGTAATAACTACTATCGAATGCTTAACTAAAATAATGCAGTGGTGTAATGAATGTTTGGAAAAAAAAAGCATATGCAACGGTGGTGTAATGAACATATGTGAAAAAAAATCATGGAAAATAGAACGGTGGTGTAATAAAGTGGTGGCCGGGCATAAAATCGCCAAAAAGTTTTTCGGCCAAATAAAACGATGGAGTAACGAAAAAAATCGAATTAATAATAGGTCAACTGATACAGTGGCAAACGTTATGTTAGCGAATTTGAAAAAAACAAAACAAAAAAAGTCGAAAAGTTTTCTGTCAAATGAAAATCGGTCAACATTTTTTCGAACTTATGATAGGTAACCGAATTTTTTGTTAATTTTTAAAAATGTGGTAAAGAACAATTGAGGAGTTTCTTTTCAAAAAGACTTATTTCCATTTTGAGTCTGACAATGCCATTCGATTCTCCATACAATTATACGTAGATTACTTGTACTTATCTTTTTCAATACGTCTTATTTCATTATGAAACTTGACCATCAAAAGTGGCTTCCGAATCAAAATTTTTACCCATCGTGAGTTTTTGTGTAAAGAGTTTTTCGCTATTTCTGAAAAAATAGACTAAATTGAAATAAGCCCTTCTGAAAAGACACTCCTCAATTCATTCTGCAAAATCAGTATAATAGCGTAAAAAAATGAAAACAGCAATGAACATCGCATTTTAGGGTCGCAACACTCAACGCGGTTCCGTAGCGCTAAAGTAGCTTATCAAGCGAAATCTCCTTTAATTTGACTTTTCCGGAAAAATAAGTACTGGTAGCTCATGTGAGTTAAAGATCAATTCCGTCTTTTGATTATTTGCAATGCTGTCCCTTACATCTGTTAGAGGCGCCTGGTTCAATGTATGGATGACACTGACCACATAGTAGTTGCATCATAGAGCATATGCAAATTCAGCGCTATTGAATGTGTAATACAGTTTGGATGTGAAATCATTCATTCATAGATACGTATTTTACGTTTAAACGATTTCTGATAAGTAAACCGTGTTATCTTGTGAATCATTATTAGGTAGGGAGTCGGATTTAATCAAAATTCTGTACTGGGTTTTACAAATGTCTTACACAAAATGTCTTGGGTGCACAAAGTATGATTTTGCCACGTGGTGATTGGTTGGGAATAACACCACCCCATTCCTTTCTAAGAAAACACAATTTAATGCGAACTGATTTCTATCAATCCATTTCTATTTGATTTCTATCAATCTATGAATCAACGTCACTCCAATCTGTTCTGAATCTATGGTGGCGTACTATGGTCTCATGCGGTGCGGTAGGCTCTGTAAGGGGTCGTACTGGTTCGCGACCACCCTCCTACCAAAGACCAACGCCAAACAGCTTCTATGTTTCGTCGGTGCGTAGGAGTACCAGTGTCTTAAAAGACATTTTCTGGGTTAATTCGCTCCAGTATCGTTGACCTTATCTATCACCTTAGTCAAGATTGGGGTCAAAAGATAACACTTCCCATAAAAAAATGTTGTACTTCATGTACATATAATTCAAACTATTAAATTAAATCTCTAAATATATAAAAGGAGAAACTGACTGACTGACTGACATATCAACGCACAGCCTAAACGGCTTAACGTAGGCACTTGAAATTTGGAAGGGACGTAGCTTAGGTACCGTAGAGGTGCACTAAGAACGGAATTCCCGAAATTCCCACGGGAACGGGAATTAGCGGGAAAATCCTTTTATATGAAAAATCTAAACCGCTTAAGTTAGACGCTTAAAATTTGGCATGCAGGTACCTTAGTAAACTTAAAGCTTAGTTGCAACAGGATATTGCAAAATTCCCACGGGAACGG
Organism: Aproaerema taeniolella; assembly: GCA_949987775.1. Lineage (NCBI taxonomy): Eukaryota > Metazoa > Arthropoda > Insecta > Lepidoptera > Gelechiidae > Aproaerema > Aproaerema taeniolella. Next base: position 16,341,488 of record OX465246.1, on the reverse strand, counting down.
GAGTTAGCGGGAAAAAACTTTTGTATGTAAAAATCTAAATCTTATGGACCGTCAATAAAGTGTAATCTGTTCAAAAGAAAAAATTAACATGCAAACGAAGTTGCGGGCATCAGCTAGTTTTGTTATAAATTAGTAGAATAATTTATAGAATTTCATTTTTCGCACGATTCTTGCACACCCGTATGTGCAAGATTTGTATTGCTGTAAACAAGCGCGCGACGGGTTAATTAAAACTCTATTTATTTAGAACTAGCTTTCCGCCCGCGGCTCCGCCAGCGTGGACTATAGGTTATATCGTGCCCAACTGTGGGATAAAATATTGTAGCCTATGTCCTTTCCCAGGCTCTAATCTATCTCTGTACCAAATTTCATCAAAATCGGTTCAGTAGTTTAGACGTGAAAGACGGACAGACAGACTGACAGAGTTACTTTCGCATTTATAATATTAGTAAGGACTAACTTTCCGTCTGGGACTTCGTTCCCGTGGGAATTCGGGAAAAGATGTAGCCTGTGTTCATTGGGGATAATAGTTTACTCGACAAGTTAAAAATCGTGTTTTTGAGATATACTATTGCTAAAACACACTATGCTCATTCGATTCGGAATAATGTCTAGATCATTGTGCATAAAAAGTTAATTAGGTATCTTTTTTTCAAAATACAAAAATATTTATAGTTTACAAACTATAGGCGAAAAACCAAACACCATGTTTTTGAGGTGTTTAATTGTTTATAACGTAGCAACTTTTTATGCACAAATTAACTTTTTATGCACAATGCTCTAGATATTCCGAATCGAATGAAATATTGCACATAATTTTAGCAATAGTATGTCTCAAAAACATGTTTTTGAACTTGTCGAGTAGGATTCTAACGGAAAAAGAATTTTTCAAATCGGTCCAGTAGTTTCGGAGCCTATTCAATCTTCTTCTTCTTCTTCATTAGCCCATATACGTCCCCACTGCTGGGGCATGGGCTTCCCCCAATAACATGAGGAGTAATAGCACTCACCACGCTTGGCAGACGGGTTGGCGAGGGTTTTGATATAATTGCAGAGTTTTCCTTCTCTGTGTGCTGATGAAATTGCTTGCATATTTATTTTAGTCACCTTGTACGACTCCTCGGTAAGAAAGAGGGTGGTCCTATTCTACACGGCTATTCAATGCAAACAAACAATCAAATGCTTATTATATAGTGAAAATACGCAGCGCGCCACTCGGCTGACTCAACTTCACTTTGATTTCAGTTTTAACTTTTAATTTTAAAAGCCTTTTGACATTGGAAATGTCTTTTCGTTCGCCCAAAGGCTCCGATTTCACGAAAAAGTGCAATCCCCTTATATCTTGAAGAGTTGTGAAGATATGATATTCAAAAAAGACTCAAAAGACGCGTGTTCACGAGAGCTGTAAGGTGCAAAAATATTTTTTCGAGAAAGTCAAAAACGAAAAAAGTTATGGCAGTAAGCTCTATCACGATAACGACAAACTCGCACTCGGCTCACGCTGAAACTTCACTTTGATTGCGCGAGGGTCCTGCGCAAAGGCTTGCTCGCCCTATGGCGTGTTGACATTTTGACATAGGACCACGTGTTGTCGCGGCGCTCTCACTATCGTACTCGGCCTGCTGAAATAGTGAAAAAAAAATTTTTTTTCCGAATTTTTTATTTTGGCGCTCGATATTTTGAAAACGAAGAATGATATCTTTGAGAAACAATATTCTGGACAATTTAGTCAGCTACAATTTGAGCCTAAAACAAAGACGATCGGGTTAAGAGTTTGCCTAACCTTTTTGAAAAAAGTAAAAAAGTCAGAACAAAATTTTTTCGACTTCCGTAGATTTATTTCCAATGTGCTCAATAGTCATGTGTGGCCATTGTGAGGCACGAAATCTGTGATTTTTTTATTAATATTAATTTCTAGCATTCCGCTCGGGACTTCGTTCCCGTGGGAATTCGTGAAAATTATGTAGCCTATGTTACTGAGGGATTATGTAGCATCCTAATGGTGAAAGAATTTCTGAAATCGGTCGAGTAGTTTTTAAGTTTATTAGTTACAAACAAAAATACAAATCTTTCCGCTTTATAATATTAGTGTAGAAAAATTTTTTTAACTAGACAGATTAGCTTCATATCTATGCCAAACAATACAAAGTTGTGGTTGTTATTAAATTGATAATAAAAATGGATTCTCATTGTGGTCCGTCCGAGAGATAAAGAGAGAAAGGTCAATTTTAGAAGTATCGAGAGATTCATATTTTTGTAGGTATATTTGTAACGAATTAACTTTAAAACTACTGGACCGATTTCCAAAATTGTTTCACCATTAGAATGCTACATTAACCCTGAGTAATATAGGCTACAAAATCACTTATGTACAACAAATACTTTCCAGGCGTGTTTTAATTTGTGTATTTTACCGAGTTTTATGTAATGAGCGCGTGTAGGGCAGGCTGTTGAGGTGAGCCAAAAATTATTTTTTATTTTATTTGATACTATTTGATAATATTATATTTGTTTACTATATTTATTCTACATGTATTTACATATTGCTATAGTAATATGTGTGATTTTGATGGTGACTTTTTTTCATGCTCTTCATCTTGCTCATCCGATGAACATTATGCGAGTGCATTTAGTGATGAAATGGACGATTCAACTCAATTGTGTGATTTGCTGCAGGCAAAATTTACGCTTTTTCGAAATTCCTCAACATCGTAAACATTAACGCACGAGTGTGCCTTTTTACTATCCTGATCTTCTGTGTTCTTTTGATTCCAATACCGTTCATGTAGTTCTTATCTCTCAGTCCTTTCTTAAGCCTGCTATTCCCTTAACTCAATACTCTCTTCCTGGATATCGTTTGCTGCGAAATGACAGAACTGTAAAAGGAGGCTGTGGCGTTGCCATTTACCGTCGAGCAGACATTCCTTCCCAAGTAGTAGATCTTTCTCCCAGTGCCTACTCCCAGTCAGCTGAGCATCTCTTTGTTGAAATTTTCTTTCATCATACCAAACTTATTCTAGGTGTCTTCTACAGCCCTTCTTATCGCATCGACTATTTTTCTTCCCTTGAATCAAAACTTGAAACACTATATGCCCTCTTTATGATCACACTATTCTGCTAGGTGACTTCAACATACAAGTATGTTTCCTTAAATTCGATAGTCGTGCTGATAAACTACGTGCAGTTCCTTCCTCTACAAATATGCATATTCTCCCATTCTCAGCGACTCATCATGCACCTCAATACCCCAATCCCACACTTATTGATTTAATTATGGTGTCAGATCCTAGCATGGTGGCGACTCACGGTCTGTTGACATCTCCCTTTTCCTACCACGATCTAATATACCTTTCATACAAACTTCGTCCTCCTAAACCCAAACCTAAATTCAAGGATATTGACCGAAGCTTTATGGACATTGACTTGGAGCGTTTGCGGGCTGATGCGGGTAGCATTGACTGGTCTATTGTCTTTGGCTCTGACACGGTTGATGAGATGGTTTCTACATTTAATAATATTTTAACTCTCCTGTACGACGTCCATGCTCCAGTCAAGCGTGTCAGAGTGAAACAATTACCTGCTCCGTGGTTGACTGACTCGATCAAAAGAATGATGGCCAGGAGAGATAGGGCTAAACGACGATACCGGAAGCTTCCAAATGATGACAATCTTCTATTATACGAAAAACTCCGGAATCGCTGCAATCGTCTGTGTAGAAATACGAAAAAACGCCATATTCACAAATCTATTTAAAACCTTAGTAGCTCTATCATTTGGAATTTTTTAAGTCCTTGGGAATTGGTAAAGGTGCCGTTGAAAGCTCTACAAACATTGATGTCGATGCTTTAAATGTTCACTTCTCTAAAGCTCCTGTCTTAATTGAAGATAGTATCAAATCTGCCATACTTCCTAAAATTTCCAAAAAGACAAAAGCCAGCGCCCTTTGTTTTTTCACCTGTTACACTGTGTGACATTAAGAGATCACTCCTTTCCATCACCTCGAAGGCTGTGGGAGAGGACGGGATTCAACTGCAGATGATCCTTCATTAGAGGATAATCAGCTACATCCTTAATTACTCTCTCACAAAAAGCTCATTCCCAAGTAGTTGGAGAAAGGCACGTGTTCTCCCCCTGCCAAAAGTTTCTGATCCGTCTTCCTTTTCCCAATTTCGTCCTATTTCCATTCTACCTATCCTCTCAAAAGTCCTGGAGAGTCTTGTCCAAAGACAGCTCTCTAATTACCTTACCCGCCAAAATCTCCTCAATCCTTTCCAGTCGGGGTTTCAACCGGGTTACAGCACTGTCATGGCCTTGCTTAAAGTCAGCGATTATATTCGTCTGGCTATTGACAAAAAAACAATTGACAATATTAACATTACTTGACTTTAGTGTTCAACTTTAGTGTGCGCGTTCAACTCGGTCGACTTTGATATCCTCTTAAATATCATCTCATCTCTTAACGTTTCTTCACCTGTAATCTCATGGTTCAACTCTTATCTTCGGGGCTGCTCGCAGTGTGTCCACTGTGACGATGTTTCTGCTTGTATGGAATGCACGCCACTGCGTTCAAGAGAGAGCTGAAAGAGCATTACTTATCTTTCTAAGTATTATCCATATATTATATGTATTTATATATTGTTTATGTAGGTATTTATTATCTATGTAGCAAATTGCATGTGTTTATATTTATTTATTTTTGATTTTATATATATATATATATTTAATATTTGTATATTATTTACTTAATATAACACACCCTAATAAATCTAATTTTTCACATTTTCTCTTGTACACCCTTGCCCACTTCAACTGCCTCTCCCTCTCACATAGGTTAGCTGGAAGAAAACTCATTTCTTGAGTTAAGCTCGCCGTTGTATATGTCCTTTCTTTTCTGTAATCTGTATGTATATGTGTGTACAATAAAGAATAAAGATGAAAAAAAAAATGACATGAAAATGAACTTCGGTTAGTTTGGCTCTAGTTCAAAGTCTTTGGGCTCTTGTAGGTTTTTTGTGCTTTGGCTAGTGATTTTGTGTGTGTGTGTGTAAACAACACATTTCACACTTTCCCTGTACAATTACATTTTGATATAAAAATTGTTAATTTACGGAAGCACTGTGTCCCAAGTTTGCTCTAATTTGAACCATAAAAGTTTATCACCAGCTTTAAGAAACTTAAGTGAATCAAGTGATTTTTGTTTCTATTAAACGTATTCAGTTCTAGAAACTGAATCACACTCGTAACAAGATGTGCTAATGACCGTCAGAACAGTGGTATCACGACAAGACGTCAGATGTTTTTAACGTTTCTGAAAAACATCACCTGTTGCTATAACATAAGATAAATTTATTATTTATTTGATGATGTTACGTCGGTCGTTGTTTAAAAAATATCCCACAGAAAGTTTCTCGATAGAGTTTTTATCTAATCTTCCTACATGTCGTTCAGTGGATGCTGGCTATCTTGACCCACGGTTATCTACCTATTTACGATAACTCATTAAGTTTATACTTTCTTCGTAAAATACTATCAAGAGCGTCAGTGAGTAAAATGTACCTACTTACGAGATAAAGGAAGCATCATTGTCGAGGTATAATAAATAAATTATGTATTATTTTCTTTACAAAACCATCTTATAGTAATGTAACGGCCGTGAAATAGCTATATACGTTTACCTCGTGGAACATCACGGCAAAGTGTCAATCCCTCCAGCGAGCGACTAGGTACGCTTGATGATGCGCGTTAGTAGAGATGTTGCCCTTTTCCTAATAATTGCGAAGGTATCGTCGTCGGCTTTCGCAAACATTTCTGATTTTTCAGTAAACCATTAATCATTTTTTTATAGGTCTTACATAGGAATATGAGAAATATTGTTTCTCTATGTACAGCAAGCGGTAGCTAACATTTGTGAATTTGTTTGTTCTACCTTACAGCAGGCGTTTCAATATAATACCTAGGGACAGTCAAGAAAAAAAAAGGTAACTCGCCATATTGTTGAAACATTCTTCATTAGTCGCTACATATGTCTTTATAAATTTACCTTTAAATAATGTGCTGAAATACTTTTATTTAATAATTAGCGCAAAACCCTTTGATACATGTGATAAAGCAAACTTTGCTTAGGCGGGTTTGCTCGCTCCATCTTACAGGCATCTTTAATGTAAGTATAAACAACATGTTTTGGTTGAGTTATAGTTACAAGTTATAATAAAATAAATACATTAGATACCTAATTTTGATCTTCGGAATTCGTTATTGGTTTTAGGATAAATAAAAACTTGTCTTATCAAGTTCTTCAGGAAATTGTTTTCCTCGGGAAGCGAATTATATATGAAATCAGATATTTACTGAAATAAGGGTTGTTATATTGTAGTAGCTACTACATCGAGAACATAAGCTACTAGCACTTATATAATAATTTGCATATTGCTTTTTAAGCCAAGTGGGAGAGGTGGGTCAAAGAAAAAATGTAGAACACAATATCTAGATAACAATATATTTTTGTCATCAACGACAAACTTAACAACAGACTACAACATAGATCTTCTCAACTTAATGCTTGTGAAGAAAAAACGTGTTACTCTTGAATTGTTTACCAAATCGAGATTTGGGAAGCTAAGGTCGATTTGTTTTATAATTCACACTAACCTTACACCGTCGAGAAACGAATAGCGAACAAAATGGACGGCTCACAACAATTGAGTCTCTATTCAAAGCAAGATCGAAGCTGTTGGTAAACAAATCTTACAAAAACCAAAATCCATAATATTACACGTATCGCTTATGATATTTTTGAACACTAAAATAATTCTTACGCACTACGAGATTGCTTGACGTGTTTAATACGTAAATGATGAATTGACTCAAATAAAGACCGGCTGAGCCCGTCTGAGATCTTGATTTTACTTAAGTATAACCATACAAACTTATACGTAACTTTAAATATAATTAGGTTAAAGTTAAATTAACTATAATTACTCGTACAAAATATAGTTGTTTCAGTGCATATTCTGTTCTTCTCTTTATTTTTAATTAAATTTATTTAAAGGGTTAAAATTTCAAATTCTGGGAAGGCGGATGTCTAATGTGTAACTCTGTTAAAAATATTTTCACATTCCTAAATTAAATGAAACTTTAGAAAATATCGTCTAGGTGTTTTGTGAAACATAATTGAATGGTTTTTTATTTATTTATGTGTCATCGTGTTGAATACAATTTTCAGAAAACATGAATAATATAATGATCAAATTCTAATTATTAAAAAGCTACTGTGTTCAGCGATCAATTCGATATCCAAATACATAAGTGAACTCTGAATCAGTATCTACTGGAGATTGCGGCAGCGTTGCGTCGCACACTGTACAGTACTCACGATACAAGAGGGGATTGTCAAATGCTTTTGGCACTAACTTCAATAAAATATTTATATCAATTTTATATTACAAGTACATTCAAATATCATGTTATTTACAGCTTATGTTATACAGATATATATTTACAACGGTTATGGAATCTTGTCGAGAAAACAAAATAATGAGGTACAGGTACAGCATGTTACATTTATACAAAGTAGGTACTAGATACATGGAATACAATATTTGGAACGTGTACAATATCTACGGCCTGTTTAAATATTAAAGCACTAGCAACACCCACATTGATATATTTGAGAATATGTTAGTTTAAATATTGCTCACAACAGATTAAAATTCTTAAAAGTTATTTGACTTTGTCTACATCAGTGAAGTCTCACGACGTTCTTTAATAAATTTATATACCAATAACAAAACATTGTTTATTTGATCTAAGACCTAACGTAATATTTGGTTATATTGCACACATTCACTTAGATCTACTATATAAATTATTGAGTGGGCTAAAATCCCTCTCCGCCATAATTTCGCAAACTCACCGTTTATCTACCTGATGGAATGACATGTTGGACGCACCGTCTCGATGGAGTCGCGCTAAGCAAACTGAACCAAGCTATGCTCTACCAAATTCGAAATGTACTCACATGCCAATGGAAACTCGATAAAATTGTTGAGAATATATTAAACATAATGCTATATTTTAAACTTTCAGTGATTTTGAAGCTTGTAAGAAAATTAAGGATTAAAATGTGGAGCAGCTTGCTTAGAGCGCGCCGCGTGCTGCAAGCCCTGCTCTAGTGATGCGATGAAGGGCGACTGACCCGCGTGGGATGGCACATGGATGACCACAACTTCATGAACTTCCAATGAAATGCTATGAACGCGCTGACGAAAAGCACTATCGAATTCTACTGAAAACTACTAATGTGGAAATGATACGAGAAGTCGAAAATTTGAAAGATGATTTTCTTTCCATAGCACCATTGCCGATCGATAACTATTAGCACGATTCCTTTCGAAATGAACATCGTAAGATCTATGTTATCGTCACTTCTTTACAAATCTATTCTCTATTTTAATTAGTTACGGAATCGAATGTTTTCATGCTACCTGCAAAAATTTTGTGACTTTTAAAATGTGTGAATTTACTTTTTAAAATGAATTTATAGTAAACAGTAAAAGTAGGAGAATTTATTTTTATAAAATTCAGTCGCTGACTACTGGTAAAATTGGTATGCTACTCTAGAAAATGATTTACAAAATTGTTTCAAATCACCCGATGTACCCGTCGTGAAAATTGGGCGTTTTAGAAGAGTATTCCGAATTATCGGGCGAGTGCTTCGTAACTAATTTTCAAATTCTGGACAATTCGTCAAGGTGTAAAAAGGTAGATTGCCTCCCTGTGCCATAAGTGTAGCCTACTAGTTAACCTGCTTCGTATCGCCGTTCATAATTCATTTCAGTGGTTGCAACCGTCAAGTATGTGTTTATAGTAGACGTCGATGTTCACCATCCGTCTGGTTGTCAGGTCCCCCGTAGAGCAGACGTGCTTTGTAGCTCCGGTTGTCGCCTGTCGCGCGCACGAACGTCTCGACGCCTCCTACACCGATTTTATAGAGATCTTGAAAATGGAGATGACATTTATGAAATCTCTGTAACATCGGTGTTTAAAGACCGGTAGTGTCTATTTCTAGATACCGTTGTTTGTCGGGCGTTTTCTATAGTTGGGTCATTGTGCGACCAGTTTTGGGCTGGCTATTTGCGCCAGCCAACGTCCTCCCAGAAGTACACAAGACTCAAGACGTTCTTGCATCCACATGGCAGGGATCCTGAGCTGTGCAGGAGCTATGCCCGTTACATCGTGCCGTGCAGGCGCAAGGAGCTATTCATATTTGCACGTTTAGAAGAGCATGTGGCATCGCAGGTTGGAGTTGGCTATTCCGTGGTGTGCGCGGTGAGGTCGGCCCGCGGAGTCGCGCTGCCCAGCGCGGCCGGCGGGTCGCTGGCGGGGAGGGAGAGTAGATGTTAGGCCTCCAGAAAAATTAACGCAGTTGGCTTTGGTTCCAGATTCGATTTCTTAGCTTCCACCACTAGGAACTCGATTTCCTGGAAAGAGAAATATTTGAATTGCTATAAGTACCTAATATGTTTTTTTTATTAGTATGTCTTGACAAAAAAATTGATGAAAAAAATTCAACAATTACAAAAAAAATGTACTCAAGATACTTTGTAAGAAACATGAAAAAAAGTCTTCCTTCCCATACAACGTACGCCATAGCTAATGATTAATACAGAAATTTTAAATTTTTTTGGAGAATATCATAAGGGGGAAAATTGTTAGTTTCATTTTCTAAAGTTCCGCAAACTCCATTTAAACTGTATTTACTGGTTTTTCCCGCTGCGCAAAAGATTCAGCGATGAGCCGAGCCACGTCTTGATGCTGCAAGCCCTCGACTCGGTGGCCGTCCACCGCCAGGATTAGCTGCCCCACTTCCAATCCGCCGGCTTCATACGCCGCTCCATGCTCCTGGAATATTTGGTCAAATGTGAGATACAAATGCAGCATATTTCGAAGGTTTCCTTAAAGGTGAAACTGCATGTAAACATACGCAAACATATGTATACTCAAACGTAGAAAAATTGTCAAGACCTAACTGATTGCAGTCCGATTCTCTTGTATTCAGAGCTAAGAAATCAAGATAGCAGCAAAACACTATCTCTCCCTGAGTCAAAATCAAGTGTATTAGAGACCACACTCTTGATTTAGCATTTACAAAAATATGGGACTTTATTATAGTCACAGTAATCATGCGGGATAAACATACGTGGATGTTAATTATCCTAGGCAGCGGGTGCTTGGTGTTGGCGCCACCCTCGATGGCAATGCCCAGTATAGGCTTGGTCTTCTTGACGGTGATGTGCAGGTTCCCGTGGTGGTCGGACACGACGCGCGCCGCGCGGTCGCCGTCCAGCGCCGGGTCGCCGTGCTGCAGCCGCTGCATCGACTGGTGCCGCCGGATCCCCCCTCGCTCCTCCAACAACCCCCCACCCTCCTCCTTCAGGTCGAAACTTCGCGACAGCTTATGCGCTAGCTCCTGCAAAAACACAATCCCTCAATCCAAAGAACAAATCGAACTCCCTAACAGATGAAGTGGAACACAAAGACTCTGTGATGATAGTTAAATACTTACGAAATTATATACTTGTACCTACCTACCCTATTTCTAGATACCACATCCACACTAAACTGTAACTCTACGATGCTAAACAGCAAGTTTAATTCAGCCTCTAAGTACAAGTTAGTGCTCTAAAGAAATATTGAAGACGTGTGTAGCTGGGCGGCAGAGGGCAGTAACTTAAGGTGAGCCGTTCCTGATGCAGCAGGAACGTCCTGCGAACTGACTTACGACCTTATGCCTCTCAGTTACAGAAATGTAAGTGATCTGTACACGTCGAATGTATCGAGAAGCTGTACGTGAGATGTGTGCTGGAGGCTGCGAAACATGCGTTTCGATCACTCGGTGGCGTGGTTCAAAGTGGGTTTATTTTACAAGTGTAGTAATGTATCATGGAGAGTCGATTATCCTATAACCTGAGGCTAACGATACTTAAAAAAATTGGCATAAGGCAACCAAATTTAAAATCAACGTCAAGTTAAAATAATGCAAGTAGGTATACATAACAATAACATTGCAAAACAATTCATTTCAATTCTAAGTACGCCACCATGCGCCATAATATCAATAAATTTTTATTAATGAAACCAATCGAGACTAACAAAAAAGATGGATTTGGGAACTATTCACACCTATAAAAGTACTAAAATTTTGATAGACCGCGACATAGACTAAGTCGTTCATGCAGCACTTTAGCTCGAACCATTCCAAGTCAAAAGGTCTAACTCTCTACAGGCTAAATGAGTAGACAATACAATGGATCTTGACTACTTCATGAAATTAACATGATGATAGATAATTTCACATAACTGAAACAGAGAGGCGAAATCAAAAACGAAATGAAGTGCAACATTAGAAAAAGAAGTGAAAAAAATACTTTAAATAATGTTCTAAAAGCGATCGTTTGGTTTTTGAAGCGAGAATTTCCAATGAAAGTTTTAATTAAAAATTTTGTAAATTATCGTGCAAAATGTAAGAATCGTCAAGGTGCTAGGACAATTCGCAGATCGTTTCGTCGGCGGAGGCCGGGCCACTTACTAGAGGTCGTCCCCAGTACCAAGATTTAACTTTCTGCGTCCAGCCACCGAGTGATGAGCGCAGTCCCTCGAGATATCCACACTGAAACATCACACTCACTCAGGACCAGTACCTCCGCTCTATCGCCGCTCGCCTACCGCCCCCGCCCCCGCCCTCGCTCCCCGCACTCCTCAACTTTCTGGCTCCTCTTGCTCAATATTATAAGGTACACTAGCATCTAGAAAACTCTAGCTCAACGGGCCAACCTACAACAGTCTTTTGAATTCAATCTTTTACATGAACTATCTACAATAGCTAACTTTGTTCCATTCATATAGAGAAAATACAATCAGGTTTAATAGAGAAGTGTGTGTGGGGTAACTTATACGATACTTAGTAAAAACTACTATTTTATCTATCTACAAAGAGTAATTATAAAGAAACGAATCATATGTATAAAATATGATAGGCAATGTCTGCAATGCCTTAATTACTAACCCCTTTACGATAATATTCTTAACTGTAAAGTGTCTAACATTCTCGGTTATACTTAGAACATTATAAAAAACTATCTAACTAGATTTTTTAAATTTAAGTATCCAAATATATTATTACAAAAACATACCTGGTCCTGTGGTCGATAGTAATGCATGCAACAATAAAGAAAAAAGAAGTTATTTTATCAGCACTTTATGGCTATTTATTAACCTATAAATTTTTTTGGAATCATCTGTGAAAAATAGATGTGGTAGCGCTGACGCAAACTTTATCGTGAACTAAGTTTCTAACTTTCAAACAATTTTGCTCTATTGTGTTTCCACTGTTGTGTATAGCAACGTCAACTTTCTAGCGATTCTGGTATCTATCTGCTTACTACAGTAGTTTGGCTATGTCAAATTCAGTCGTTCATAAAAAATAATACAGATTTGAAAGAAAGAAAAGAACTTGTTCATTGTCTATCTTTGTGAAGGAAGTATAGCGCGTAATGTCATTGTTTGCGTTTATCTCAAGTAGGTTCTTAGCCCGCGCGTATTGCAAAGATGTGGTATATATGGAGTGTTGTCATAACAAGATTGTTTCTTAGTATTTGTGTCTCGTATCTGGAGGCTGTATCTAGAGCGGGCGGCGCGGTGCGTCTTGTTAGTGTCTCCTATAAATAACGCGATACTATCGTGGCCATTCGTGGCACACGCTCCTGCGCCGCTTTGCCGCCGCCACTGCGATCTATGACGCTGTAATGCTGATACAACCTGACAATATTTTTGCCATAGGTCTTTTCTAAAAATATTGAAAAAAAAATTGCATTTCTCGATGTATCAGGTGTTTGTTTGATAAGGTACAACAGATTCAGTTGCAACCCCAATATGTACCTAGTTTGTAAATTAGGTTTGTATGAGGTCAAAAGTAAAATGTGTTTATGACCACAAAACTTATTAATCACATAAGTAAATAGATATATGGAATACCCGTTAGAACGAGGCCTTCGCAGACATTACGACGTAGAAGTTTTTAGGACGTGACGCTTACGGCACTTTTGGTGCTCAGCTATTAGGTAAACGCGCTTCTTATGACTGGGTCACACTGACATTGATCCTACTTTATAACAGCTCTTCAATATTGAACGGAAAATAGCTTCCACTGCGGTGCGGCTATAATAAATTAATAATCCATTTGTTGTGCGACTAGAGTCTAGAATCGTAATTTACTCGTACCAGAATGCCTACTCTGTAGCTCTACAATCGACGTACGACCAATGACTAAAGAAATTTGTTACTATCTGTCACTGTCATGTGTCTACACAAGAGTAAGATGTACTAACATCCAACGATGCTTCGAAACATCTACTCTGTAAGTCAGCGATTGACGGACGGCTGATAATTATCACTACCTGTCACTATAGACAAAGATGTAACTGATATCCGACGCCTCAAAATATCGGTAGTAGGCTTACAGAGTTGGTATCGAGAACCGTTAAATTATAAAGATTACAGCCGAATTTATCTTAAATTGTCGAATAACGTTATCCGACACAATGACTTTTCAAAGTCAATTATAAATTGTATGGCATACTGTTATAGGTATCAAATCTTTTCTCAAACGATTGTCCGTTAATGTGCACAATTAGTTATTGTTGTTTTTAAATTGGTCGTAACCCACTTGTTTTATTGAAGAACACGCTGCGTACTGGACGTGGGCAAAGTGAATTTTCTGTATTAGGTAAAATAAAATAAATTAATTAAAAAAACCCGACTGCTTACTAACAACTAAAAAAAAAAATAAGTTAGTCCAGTAGTCGAGACTTTCGTTATTGAATATTATTGAATAACATAACGATTTTAACAGTCAGGACCCATTTTTAGGAAGCTGGATTTTTGATGGGTCCCGACTGTTAAAATCGTTATGTTATTCAATAATATTCAAAAACAAAAGTCTCGACTACTGGACTTACTTGTTTTTTTTCTTTTTAGTTGTTACTAAGCAGTCGGGTTTTTTGATTTTTTAAATTATTTTTTTTGATTTTATACTTTTTAGTTAGGGACAGATATTTATGTTTGTTTATTGATTTTCTCATCATCAGCCTATATTTAATTGAGAATCGTTACTAACCAACTTTTAAATCATTATAGATCCTAAACGGTAATTCTGATTGAAAAACGATATGAGAAACCTAAGAATGATTTTTAATACCTATTCAACGATACCCCACTGGACATAGTTCGTCGATTTTAATTTTTTTCTTTTTCACAATATGGCGTCCAAAATCGGCCATTTTGGTTTTTCCAAATTTTTATGTTTTCTATGACATTCACGCCGTTATGACAAATCAATCGACGTATCTTTTATCAAAATCGGTCCACGCGTTCGGTCTAAATAGTGCCACAAAGGTACAAACCCACATATCGTACATACATACATAGGCTGATAAACATATTACCCTCCTTTGCGTCGCGCAGTCGGGTGAAAACATGAGCTGCTTACAAAGTGTCAAGCTTAATGTGTGCTACACCGCTTGCTCGTGTGTGAAATTGATTGAAAGGAAGTCTAATTTCATCAGTCCAAATCAGTCATCTCCGAATGCCGTTTAGCTTTGGACTGACACAGAGAAATTGTCAGAGAAACTTGTGCCGTGTTGACAAGGTCCTATTAATTTCACTTTTGTTGACTAATGACAATACGCTTCACTAATCACTGTAACAGACCAATTGATTAAATTACCGACTCTCCGTGGCTTGTGAAAAGTGGATATTGATACGTATCAGTCCACAAGTCATTGTAACACTTCCACTGCATTTCTGAAATTTCTAGTCATTCATTCTTCATAAAGTATGTTTTGTGGAAAAGCCGCCAGGAGCCCCTGAAACTACTGTTTGTTATAGTGTCGTTATTATTTTTGAATCACGTAAAATAAGGTCCGTCTAGTCCCAAGCCCTCACTAAATTTATAAATCAGTTTGATGTTGGTTTTTTTATAATAAAAAGGTCAAGGAAATACTGTCAGATTTTAGTATTTAATGTCATATACAAGCTAGTATTTAATATTAATACATACATTAAAAAATATTAATACCAATACTTTACTGCACAAATCAAGCGAAACAATACAAAACAGTCTTTAAAAAGCTATTAAAACTTATTTGAGCCAGCAGAGGGTTATTTACAATTTCATTTCTTGTAAAGGATTTGTGTACAAGATGTTATCTTGACAGAATATCGCTATCTATCATTATCATATAAATACAGGGCTTAAGGTAAATCACTTTCAACCTCTCGGGTGGTAAATCAGTCCATGAAACTAAACAACTTTCCCAAGGAACATACAAACTGCGTCAGCTGATAGCGCATTTTGTATGGGAAGTCAATTTTTATTTATTTATTTATTTATTGTACAAAACCAACAGCTTAATTACAAGACATGTTAAATTAATAGCTAGCTTAGCTAGTTTAGCCAATTACAGGTTTTCTAGTTTAAACAGGAGGTGGAAAAGATTTGCAAACCTGGTACAGTTACCAATGTGAAAAAAAAAAATTAAATTAAATTAAAAATTAAATACCAATGTGCAAAATTAAATTACCGTATAAATTATTACTGTATAAAGCACGAGCAATGTCACTACAATGTCATACTTCGACCTTTGATCCTTGGGAAAGTTGTTCAGTATCATGGACTGATTTACCACCCGAGAGGTTGAAAGTGATTTACCTAAAGCCCTGTATATTAACATAGTACACTGTACGTTTATAATGTGCTATGTAAAGCAATGTTATTGTTTATATTTTTTCTGAATAGGTAAATATATGGATATGCGATGCAACTGCATCTGAAATAATCAGTTGTATGTAGAGCATGCATACGTAATTCTCTCAGTGCGCTGGCGCTGCATGCTGTGCAACAATTTTCACTTTTGGACAATTATCCTTTTATCTGTTAATGTGTATTAGGTAATTCTCACGTAACAAAGACTTTTTGAGGTTGCAGCGTCAGTGCAGCGTAGTGTGGGTTGTCAGTGCTACTTTTTTTGAAATTTTAAATGTTAATAAATATAAAGTACAGTAAAAACCCGCATTGGTTCAGCGTGGTTGACTATGGCCTAAACACTTTCACTGTTTTGAAGGAGTCGTGCGAGTATACTCGTATGGGCAAATGACTACAGTAGGTAGGTAAAAAATAAAACCGGCCAAGTGCGAGTCGGACTCTATAAAAACCATTATCTCTATAAAAGCGGCAAAAAACACTTTTTTTTTGAGTTATTCTCAACCACCCCATCTCTTTCCGTGGGTGTCGTAAGAGGCGACTAAGGAAACACAAATGAGACCTGCCTCCTAGAAATCCATCCCAGGCAACAACACTTCATTTTTTTCTAAATCTGAGGTGTCGTCCTATATATGGTCTCATGCGGTGTGGTAGGCTCTGTAAAGGGCCTTCTGGTTCGCGACCACCCTCCTACCGAAGTTCGACGCCAAACAGCTTGCAAACAAGTGCCTTTCTGGGTTAACTCGCATTGGGTTATAGGCATTTTCTGGGTTAACTCGCTCCATCGTCAATATTTATTTTATTCTGGTTTTTAGTATTTGTTGTTATAGGGCACATAGAAATACATCATCTGCGAAAATTTCAACTGTCTTATCACGGTCCATGAGATACAGCCTGGTGACAGACGGACGGACGGACAGCGGAGCCTAAGTAATAGGGTCCCGTTTTTTCCCTTTTGTTACGGACCCCAAAAAAACAGATTTACGCTTCTGTTCCCAAAATACAAAACGGCAAAAAACCAACAAATACCATGGAATATTGTAATCTATACAAATTTTATAAATAGGAAAGATTTGATTGTTTGTTTGTTTGCATTGAATAGGCTTCGAAACTACTGGACCGATTTGAAAAATTCTTTCACTATTAGAAAGCTACATTATCCCCGATGGACATAGGCTATATAATTTTCCCTAATTCCTACGGGAACGAAGTCCCGGGCGGAATGCTAGTGTTATGGTAAAAAGGTTTCTTCGCACTATAATTTGAATAAATATATTTCCGTTCAATTGAAACAGCATTTAAGACCAACATATATAAAAATATACTTATCTAACAACTAGGTACGTATCATAATTATTTAACAAACTTCAAATACGTGATCGATAGGGGCGATTAAATATAAGGCGTAATTCACACGGCATTATGCCAATAGAGTACAATACCTAAAATATCAAAATTAAATCTATCTCTACGGTCTCATCTGTTTAATTTAGATAGCTATACTTATTTAAGTAGGTGATTCAATACTTATTTAAGTGGTAGTGGTAATAAAGCCCAGCAGGTGGTGGTTTGAAACTAATTACTTTGGTTTTTTGTACCTTTGTCCACGCACGAGAGGTACAGCGGTACCGTCGGTCGGAGTAATGGTACCAAACTATTGCTCCTGTGTTTTTATGATATGGTTTCCGGTAAATCCAGTTTCGGACAGATGTCTCAGCCGTGGGAACCAACCGAGGAAGCTTTAGCCTTTTTAACATCTTGTTTAAACAAAGACACGTATATCATATTCTTAACAAGTTCTTAACTGTACATTCCTCATATTAATATGTATACAAGTAATGTTATATGAAGTAACTGTATACCAGTTTGAGTGTTACATTGTGTTTCGAACAGATCAAATAAATGTATTTCAAGGCACCTGAATGCAACATTCACTTCCATTATGATATACGATACTAATGTTGATTAGTAAGTGCCTAAGTAATTTACTTTTTAGTGAACGAGGAACTGAGTACTTTACGTAACATCTGCTTTCACGGCTCCATTCATAAAACCGTCTAATCGATTAGCTTTTCCGCAGTCTATCCGTGTTAGTTTCATTAGAGCGACACGTATTGTGAAATCTTTTTGAATGTGCTATCAAACTTTGTTTGGAGATCACTTTCTTTAATCACGTCAACGAACCAATCAACCGACCCCTGTGCACGTGGGTGGCCGGCGAAGCATCTGCCTATGCACTACAGCAGTGCCGGCCGGACCAAACCAGCGGAGTGTCGAGTGAACTCGATTCGCACGTCGTTGTTGCGTGGAGCTCACCACCAGCCGCCTGCTCTCCGTTCAGTTCAGTCTGAGGCCCGTTCCTGCCGTCGGCGCACGCGCACGCACCGAACGAACTCTACCAACTTGTTTACAAATAGAACGCATTGTGATTACTGCAGTCAACAGGATAACCGTGACAGGTAAGCTAATCTTAAATTGGGGTCAATGTTGCGATTGTGGTTTAATACCTGTCCGCAAACCATTAAATTTGGAGGTCCGTTGTTGGGGTGAACAATACATTCAATGCTTTTGTTTTCGGCCAGGTGCGTCAAGCATGTGGGCAATAGTTTGCACAACCAAAGGAACTTTTGTGTTTGTTGCGTTAGTTTTTAAATAAGGCTTTAGAATAGTAATCCTATAGGATTATTGAATAAGAATAAGCATCTTTGTTTATTTTTTTAATATTTCATGCTGAAGCCTTAACCTATTCACGGAAGATGAAAGTAATTTGTGACATATCCGCGTATTAGTCAATTAATCATTAGTTTAAATTTATCGAAGTTATTTAGTGGCTGCTCCGCTCCTACTTAAAAGGCTTTACGGTCATTCACATACTAAGTTGTATTATCTCAATGTGTTTAATAATTCGGATCACATTTACTGAATCGCAGCCCGCCGTCAGCCGGTTCTTTTTGGGTCACGGACAAAAAAATATGATCCTCTTTTGACGGCCGCAGCCGGTGCAACCTGCATCACTTGCAATGCAACATTACTGACACAAAAAGAATCCGTGTCCCTGGCTCATATCCGCTACAGTATTTTGCATTTAATTACTCGGTAAATAAGTATGGTACTTAAAACACACATGATTGAAGCGTTTGCAACAAGTTTGCATAGAACAAGGACACGGTAAGCAGGTGGCCTCTCAGAGACGTCGTGCTATTGTAAAATATGCACCTTTTTACTGCGTATCACAGACACGAACATCCATGACACGCTTTCTATGTCCGAACACTCACGTTGCGGTTTCTTTAATTAAATAACTAACCTTGCCAGTTCATTTCGCCGAACGGTCGTGACGTATATTTCTATCTATCGCCGGCATCAGTAATTTAGTGGCAATTTAAGTGATATTTTTGAACAGGAAGTTTTATCTCTACATCTGCGCCAGAGGCACTATCTACATCGATATCGGTGATTTCTATTGTGGACCGGTTGAGAGTGCTCCGTACCGTACTACACGCGAAATATAGTCAAGATCACGATCCGGAGTTGCGGATCGCAACGGGGTTAATGTTACACGGTACACCTTCCTTATACAGTTGTCTGGGACGGACCGATAGCCTTCTGGCCCTTCGGAAAGCACCGTTCTCTCAACCCAGCTTCTATTAGTGTGTTGTAAATGAAGTGCATTGTGCAACTGGCTGCTGCGAACGACGGAAACGTTTGTTAGAGACACGTTTGTAGAATTTCTCTGTTGGCAGAACGCCAGAGATAGCATACCTTTATTAAAAAGGTAGGTAAGCGGTTGGTAGTTGGAAGTAGGTAGAGCATTGCACGTGATAGGTTCGGCTAAACGAGCGGTGTAGTGCGGATTAGCGATGACCCGTGGGTCAAGCCGGCGCACGCCAAGCTATCTCAGATTAAATCGAGCCCTAATGATCTCCAGTACCCGGAACATGGGACGTATTGATTGCTAAATGTATATCCTCACTAACCAGCGACTCTACAACAAACATTGCTGGTTGTCTGAATAAACTTCTAAACTACTTTTTCATTTTATTTTCGCATTGTTATTTTTTGTTTATGTCAACAACTGTAGCACTGACTGTTATGCAACCTTTTCAAAAATGCGAAGACTTTGTTGTCTTTCTTTATTGCGAGAGCAATGTTTTGTCATATACTTATATCAATTATTTAACAAGAAAATCTTTATTACATAATATTTTTTTTAGTATAGAAGAATTGTTTTTGTTTTAAAGCGAAAGACAGTTCCTAGTGGAAATATGCCATATTCAATATATTTTTTTAAACATTGAATCATGGCTTCCATGACTTACATATTAAAAGTTTTACAAGAAGTACTTCGTTGTAATAATTAGTTCTTAGTGCCATGATGAGGGTGGCATGTCTCAAAACCCTCTATAATAAATAAAATTGTTGGGAATTTGTTAATGAACAGAGACAGTTACTCTATACTCAATATTTTATTGCATCCATAGTTAATGTAGGTATATTAATATTTAAAAATGTGTGGTAAATAAATACATTGCAGCGATCTGATTGGGTTGGCTTTAAATTTTTTGTAAGGTAACGAATAGACCCTAATACTTACGGCAAATTGTACTAAAACCTCACTAAAGTACAATACTACTTAGATATCTAATAATTATGGGTATCGATACTGTACCTTCTTACAAGCGTTTTGTTCCCTTTGTTTATGGTTTCTTGTATTAAGCGGAGTCCTTGTAAAGACAGTTATAGTACAGGGAAACGCACAATGGACGGTGTATGCTTGTGTCAGTAGAGATAATATACGTGTAAATGGGCATGGAGTGAGCCAACAAAGACGGCAATTAACGCGTGGGAGAGTGCGGATGACGGCTCAGGGCTCAGAGGCCAAGCGAGACCGGTCACTACCGCTACCCAAACACACACCGCTTTACTGTCTGTCGATACAAACCTTCTGATGATTAGGTTACTGGCTGCACCGAATTTTTTAAATTATTTTAATGACGTTTGCGAAGACAATCCGTGCCTATTCAGAATACTCTGGCTGTCGCCAGTCTTCGTCTTGACAAATCTTTAAATTGAATTTAAGCTTGGACAAAAACCATTTTTGGCTTTTTTGAGAATAAGTTCTGTTGCGACTCGGTTGCCAATTTGAGAATTGGTAATTTTTTTTTTAATTTACTTATCAAAAATCACTTATACTATTATTACAAGAACTGTTCCACGAAAACCATGTTGGTTTATCTGGGTAACAGGTGAGTCGTTCATATTTCACAATATTTGTTACTTACAATGTGTGTAATACTTTTTCATTCTGCTCCTACACCTTAATGATGGAGAAAATTTAATGGGTTATTATCGCAAAAATATTCAGGCTTTGGAATATCCTGGCTTTGGTCAGCACATTCTGTTAGTTCGATAGCATAAAATCTCGATTTCTGCATCCGTTTGATGCTCAGTTGTCCTAAAGTTCGCTTGATATATTGTACAAGCTATATATTTACTTACTTTCATAATTTTTATATTTCGAACATTTTTCGTGTCTCTTCGTCATTACATCGTAGACAAAGGAAACATTTCATATTTCTGCGTAACGTATAGGTATACTTACAACCCTGACTGAAGCCTTAAGGCGACATTAACCCGATGACCGGTTTTACCACTCATTCTACTAACTTGACCTGTCGGCCTACGCATCTTGACTGCAAATGAGTGGGTTGCTGCAAATTGATTTTGTCATACAATTGCCAAATATTCAAACCTATTACGAAGTCATAAAAGTTTTTGTGACCGAAAATCGATTTATAAGATGTTTCTCATATCTTATCTGCGATTCCCGGTCAGGGCAAGCAATTGCATAAAAACATGAGTTTTTGTTCTCGGTTCGTGTTATTTATTATTTATTTTATTTTAACAGTTTATTGTACACAGGAAAAATCACAAATTTTACAGACAAATAGAAAAACGAACACAAAAGGCACAGCTTATTTCTTTAAGAAATTTCTTGCAGCAGACCTGGGACAGGGAGAGGCGTAAAATAAATAAAGACAGACGTGCACAATTAACCACTGAAATCTAAATACTAATATAAACTACATAAAAATACAACTACACATATAATTATTTCGTCGTTTTTTTAGGGTTCCGTACCCAAAGGGACAAAACGGGACCCTATTACTAAGGTTCCGCTGTCCGTCCGTCTGTCCGTCTGTTCGTCCGTCCGTCGGTCATCAGGCTGTATGTATCTCATGAACCGTGATAGTTAGACAGTTGAAATTTTCGCAGATGAGGTATTTCTTTGTGCCCTATAACAACAATTACTAAACCCAGAAAAAAATAATTATTTAAGGGGGCTCCCATACAAAAAACGAGATTTTTTGCTCGTTTTTATAAAAAATCTATCCGAGGCTATATCTCATGAAACGTGGTAGTTAGACAGTTGAAATTTTCACAGATGATGCATTTCGGTTTCTGCTATTACAACAAATACTAAAAAGTAGAATAAATTAAATATTGAAGGGGGCTCCCGTACAACAAACGTGATATTTTTGCCGCTTTTATAGAGGTAATGGTTTTTATAGAGTCCGACTCGCACTTGGCCGGTTTTATAGGTAAAAATGTATGGAACGGAACCCTTCGTGCGCGAGTCTGACTCACACTTGCCCGTTTTATTTATACTATTACGACAGTTTGAATGTGTGGCGTTTCTTTGTTCATTATTATATTCTCAACACAAAGTTGCCTATTATAAATGTTTTGGTAATCATGGTATGTAATAAATTAATAATTTATCGTGTTATTCAGGCTCAATCCCAGTTTCGTTATTGACACATCCATAGATTAATATAATCCCTAATTCAATTACGGTAAATTTGATTCAATTCGCAGCTATACATATTATATTTAATTCCCACGTATAAATACGCATATTAATTAAATCTAACGGGTAATTTGTCGGGTTGATGACACGGCGGCGGCAGGTTATACCAACAAAGAACTTGTTTCAAGTTTAAAAACTGATTCATATTATGTGATTTTCACAAACGCGTTAAAAAGAAAGTTCTGAGTAGGAAGTGGGCAATTACAGGAAATATTAGGTCAAGCCGGAACTCTGCCTTCCTGCTGTACACGCCCAATCTCATGGCTTCCTGTAAACTGGGCAGTGGGCACGTTGTGGGTTAACTTGATTTATTTTATTTTATTTATTTAAGAAGCAATAGATGTATGTCAAAAAATATCCTGCTTAGATCTTAAATTACATACTTACTGCCAAATGTAATGAACATTACAAATATTTTAGATACTGCTTGATATGAGAATATTTTTCTTTTCTTTTAAGGTCTTAAAAGAAAATAAAATGTAAGATGTAAAACTAAGGAACTCTACATTTTACTTATTTGCTATTGTAGTTTCTCAGTGATTACCAGTGAACATTGTTGTAACACAGAAAGTAATAAAAACAGCTACGTCGGCACTTCATACATAAAGTGCGCGACTGGGGCACGAGTGCTGGCGTAAAAAAACTGTGTGTTCATACATACAGTGAACTGGCACATATTCATTAATACCGAGTTACAGTTACTGTCTCCCAGGAGAAAAGTAGCGTACTTATTATTACATTTAGCACGTTGTAGTCTACATAAGTCCACGATCCTTTGTCAATAGGTTTTCTATACTTTTTTTTTTAAAAACAGAACTCGAGTACTTGAATTATTGTTTTTAACGCCCGGCAAAAAAGAGGGGTCTTATAACTTTATCTCTATGTCTATGTATATCTGTGTCCGTCTATGGCATCGTAGCTCCTAAACGAATGGACCGATTTCGATGCGGTTTGTTTTTGAAAGCTGAAGTAATCGAGATGTTTCTTTGCCATCTTTAGTAAAAAGGTTCAGCCGTTTAAAAGTTACAAGCAATCGAAATCTCGGGGTTGATACAACAATTTTAATTTTAGAGTTGTTTACTCACGCAGGGTTTTTTAACGGTCTTATTATGTTCATCCCGTTTTAATGAAAGTTTGTTTAGTGTTGCGAATTCATAATGTTTGGGTTAAGTTAAGATGGTCGTAGTGGCTTGGCTTTTAATAATAGTTATTTAACTTAATAATAGTTCTGACTTTTAATTTTAAAAGCCTTTGACATTGGAAATGTCAATATAGGCTCCGATTTCACGAAAAAGTGCGATCCCCTTATTTCTCGGAGAGTTGTGAAGATATGATATTTAAAAAAGACGTGTATTCATGAGAGCTGTGTAAGGTGCAAAAAAAATTATTCGAGAAAATCAAAAACGAAAAAAGTTATGGCCGAAATAATGAAAAAAAAAATGTTTTCTGATTTTGGCGCTCGATATTTTGGAAACGAAGAATGATATCAAAAATTTGTGAGAAACTCCTCTGGGCAATTTAGTTAGCTACAAATTGAGCCTAAAACGACCCGTGACCCGTGGTCCCACTGGTAATACCCACTGGTTGGTCCACGGGTCGCGAGTGCCTAAAACAAAGACGATGGTTTGCCCTGTAGCCTAACCATTTTGAAAAAAGTCAAAAAGTCAGAACTATATTTTTTCGATTTCCGTAGATTATTTCCAATGTGCTCGATAGTCGTGTGAGGCACGAAATCTGTGAATTTTTTTCATTAGAATTTTTTCAATATCACAATGTCAGTGAACCTTCTCTAAAAGAAACGCAATTAACACTTTTTTATTTTATTTTATAAGTAATTTACGAAAGGTATTCACTATTTTAATTATTCGTGATTTTATTTTACAAATATAAACTTAAACATAATGTGAAGTAAGGTAATTATTAACACCGGCGTTATTACAAAATACTCGTAATATTGTATACCACATCGCGGTTTCAGTTTCCTCGGCATAGGCGCATAGGCTATGAAACGGGAACGTATATTTTAATTGTCGAGTTGAGATATAAAGCCTGAGGTCCAGCGCATGACCCCGGAACAAACGTTCCATGGGAACCAACTGTTACAGAACTTAGTCGTGCTCGAATGACTTAAAGGTCTAATCTGGCTAAGGGGCTTCACATTTACCAGCCATCAAGTATCTCTTACTTTCTATAACCATGCCACGGAATTACAAGTATGCCATTAAATTTATAATACATATTTCAATTCAATTAAATTTTATTTATTTAAATAACTTAAGTTATTACTTGATGTCATAACACAAGAGTTTTGCTTTGACATAATAAGACCAAAATGTTGAAATCAGGTCATTTGAAAGGTGGAAGAGAAAGGATTTCGAAAAGGATCACCGGTTTTGTTCTTATTATCGAGCACGGTTGACTGAGAGAAAGTAATACATGTGTAGTTAATGTATGGAGCTTGCTTGTTTATGATGTCACGTACAAAAGCAATTTGACCCGCGCCGCCATCCAACACTTGTTATTAGAGCCTAATTTGGGAAGCCTACAGAAGCACTCTCGACTTCTCGCTTTCTACACTGTCTTAAAAAAGGTGCTGCACGAAATGTGACGTCATAAAAACACAGCAATATCATAGCTTTTGTTTCAAGAAAGTTATTTAATCTGACTTATCCACCTTGCGTGCACTTTTTATTGCAAATTCACTGCGAATATTTTCACGTTTACTGACTATCCATTTAACTGTCACTGACGTGAAAGATAAAATAATGAAAAATAATAAAGTATGAAAGCAATCGTTTAGAGATCTTAGATATGTCTTATAATTAATTTTCTATTTACTTTCCATTATTTACATCCTCCATCGTAGATGGTAATAGATGAACGGCGCGTGAGCAGCACGCGACGCGACGCCCCACTTCCGGCAAGCCTGCACTCCTCTCGAGCGCGACATCACTCGTATTGTCACCCGACTTAATGCACATCAATATGCACGCTCTTGTTACACGAGAATAAACCGCGAGAAAGAGCAATAATAATATATTTTTTACAACTTACAAGCAATTCTCAGTAATTGCCTCAGCAGTTTATGGCGAGAAACAATTAAATATTTTTAGCGCAACACTTTCTCAATAGTTTGTACTCAAATGACCGGTTTTTGTTGTGGAACTAAAAAAAAATTGCTAGCGCGATATTTTTCCTTGAGATTAATAGTCCATACAGAGAATTGGTTTGAATTATGTGGTTTTTCTGGTTATGACTTACATTTTATAGTGGGTACGCTTGTCACCATACAAATAACATCTCATTTTGTCGCAGATTTTTTCTGTAAATGTCGCGGTTTGCACCCACGACTGTGAGTCACGAGCGAGACTAACCGCCCAACTAAACCAGCACACCATAAACTGTAGTTATTTGCTTTAACAACCCGCTTTCTCGGACATATTACGGCATTAGGTCGCATTAACTCCTGACTTCTATGGATCTAATTTCAAGCATTTGTACTGAGGTACCCAGTACTAGTAAGTACATTGCCCTTGTTGAAACGAATACTCCAAGTGAATGACACTTTAAGAACCGATATTGTACTAGTGACTTGAATAAATAGAGGTATTACGAGAAATACGCTTTGAAAGCGTCAAAGTAATGCCACCGTTTAGCCACACTTTCGCCGGAGAAAGCCAATCGTGCATTAAAAATCTTTGTCTTAGCATTTCTGATGCGCGGGCGGCGGCGGCTGCTAGATCGTTAATCACTGGTATTGTACGACAAACCAGTTTGAATACGAACAGCTATTGCGATTAGCATCTTATGAAAGACAATAAGATCCTCTTGATATTGTATAGCTTTATACTTGAATTAAATTGCCGCTTTAATTAAAGATCATTGCTCGAAATGGAGCATACGGGGCAATTTTCCTCCACCTGATATGAGTGGTAGCCGCGGGTAACAATTGCGATCGCAACAAACTACTTTGCAGTTCAGTGTTGCTGCGGCGCCTTAAACAAGTCAGATGTTATGATTACCATTCAGCCTATTATGGCAATATGTTACAATTGGCTATTGTGCTCCGGTTACGTTTTTCAAGGCTCGAGCACGTGTCCTGCTGATGAAAAACATTTAAAAATTGGATTACTCATCTGTTTGTTTTTTATTTTATTTTTATTAAGTATCCAAAACGCTCATCAAATTAATCTTATCTATTCATTAAATTCTATAAAACATTAAAACGTACAATTAAGTTTTATGAAGTTAGTTTATTAACTTCTACAGGGACTTTTGCGTTTAATTTTCATTTGTTATTTCTTGCAGTTGATTTATCTTGTTTACTCCAAAATTTTGTCAACAAGTGGCTTTAAAATCAAGCATCCACTTGACGATTTGCTCGATAGCTGTATTAGATTGATGTATATCAGTTTATTTCACGATCATAATTCACTGCTTATATTGCATTTATATCAGTGCAATACGAATTAAATTCAAGATGAGTCAGTATACTTTTATCTCAACCAAATATATCAAATAGTACATTGTATAATATACTAGTGTAAGCAGTAAAAGTACGTAAATGTGGAAGAACTTTTCCCACGCTCGCAGTGTTATTTATGTTATCCTATCATTAGGAGTTAAAATCTCCGCCGCGCCGCCGCTGTCTGCCGTCTACGAAATTGGTTCGCCATCTTTGAGCATCATCAATTCGCGAGCCGTAAAACTTTTATAGTTTTCTAACCATAAATACTCGTTTAGCACACGTTTTATTATTTTTAAAGCCTTTATTTTTTCCTTTCGTTGGTTATTTTTCCCACGTCTGTATTCCATGCAATTATAAGCTCCCGATTCTTGCTCATCCTAACCAAACTATCCTGTATCCTGTCTGTAGCCTACATATATAATTTCGGAATGAAGGTACTCCACGATCATTCACTTTGTCGCAAAAGGTGGATAAACAAACGGTCTCTTAAACGGAGGTGTATTTACAGCACCGTTCAAAAGAATATTTAATTTCTGATTGTGACTTGCATTTTTCTTTCTTTTCGTATACCTGCGGGGAAGATAAACAGAAAGCTCCTGAATATTTTAACCGTGCAATCTCATCTCGGGGCTATTACTTACATCTTTTTAACCAAAGAAATGTGACGTGGTAGATGTATCTACCCTACCCTGTACTATTAAGTATTCTGTTATATATCTTCATTTAAGATAGTTGGCTCTACATTTACATTCATATGTACCCTGAGATATATACGAGTAGTGCAGTAATTTAATCGAGATTATTATAGTAATCTGAGGCTTGTTAGCCTTTACTTAGAACAGCGATTATTTGTCAATCACTGGCTTCATTGCAATAGGTCACGTCTTAAAGGTCAGAGTACTTTCAAATGTGTAATTTGAGTTGACCAAAATACAGTCATTAGCAGAGTTTGTTAGGGCTTCAAAACTTTTTGAGCCATTCTCCTTAAAAACAAAGGTAGACTGACCTTTATACTTTCAACATCATCTGACCTCTAAAATATTTGCAGAAGAAAATGATAAATTGCGTTAAATGAAATTATGAGTATCAAAATGTACCTTCTCGTAAATAAAGTAGGGTCATGGCATCTGCGAGTGCCCTCGATCACGTCTCCTTATAAGCTTATTTAAGTTAGCATTGCACCCACGTTGCCCCGGCGCGGCGGCGTTGCGCCGCCGCCGTCGCTTAGCCACGGAACCGCGTGCGTTAACTAACTTGCGAGTTTGCAATCAAAGGTTCCACCACTGGCCATCGCAACTTACACAACAGTTGACCAATGAAACGCCGAACTGAACTAAGGCTGCCAGTTTTACCTGCATAATGAGAACGATATCATCTCCCCACTAAAGTCAGATTGCTGCCGGTGCAATATGAAGTTACGCACTAAATTGACGATGATATCTCGCTTTCGTGTCGGGCAGTCATTTTTTAAACAGCAAAAACATCTTACATCATAAGACAATGGTAGTTTACGAATGAGTTGTTTTCTAGTCACGAAGGTTGACCGCAAATGGGTATAGTTATATTTTAAAATGTATTGAACAATCTTTATTTTGTTCCAGGGTTTTCCGACAACCTGTCACGTATCAAATCAGACCGCGACTATTTTCGTTCCTAAAAAAATGGAGAGCTGGCTCGACGACGTGAAACGTGTCAGGATTCCCCGGCCAAAGTTTGGCGGGAAGTATCCGGCGGAACCTCCGAAAGACTACCTGGAGGACTGCGGGACCGACAAACAGAGACACCACGACTCGAAAGACCTCGCAAAAGCCACTGAAGAACTGCGGCGGTCACTGCAGGAAAAGCTATGACTTAGAAGTTAATTTTGTTTAGAATTAAGGTCATACGTAGTATTAAGCCTATTGACGTCAAGTTTGAATGGCAGCAAACCACACTGAAACTTTGAAGAGGCTAAACCCCTTTGTTAAGTGACGTGAATAAGGGGCGCTTAAGATGGGTCTCTTGATAATCGAAGCAAGAGATTAGGCGTCTAATTGGAGCAGATGAACGCCTGCGAGGCGAGGGCTGTTAGAAACAAAATAGACAGAGAAGGAAAATCTCACCACTACACTATTTAATCGTCATTAAACAAACCTTTGACGCAGATATTTTACACAGGGTAATTTGTTACCGTGATGATCTGATAGTATACTGTTAGTCATTTACAACAAAAACATTTTCAAAATCAAAACAGATGCCATATTTTTCCGTGGCTAATATATTTGAACGACTACTACACTTTGTTAGAACAATTAATCCTGTGATCAGCGTCTTGATTCAGTAACGAACTCGTCTAAACAAATGTAGCAGCGATTTGCGAAATCGGAAGCTAGTAACGTCATAGTTGTCTTACACAATCGAGTTAATTGTTATGGTATACCTGTTAATTAGTATAATGTGTTTAGGTGTAGGATATTTAATAATACATACCTATACTTAACAGAACCCCGACGGCAACATCCGACGTCGCAATAGCGCGAGTTGCATACTAATTACGTCTCAGCATTGGGCCTATTATGTGATCGTACTTCGAAATCGCCTTTAAGAAAATATAATAACCAAAAACTGTACTATCAAGCGAAATATAGAAGAGCTGTTTCGCGATAATGGGCAGTCAAGACCCTTGAACAGAAAAAATGTTACTTTAGATTAGCACAGACCAACCCAGTTATTCGAAAGCCAATTTAATATGTATGTTAACGTACGTAGTTTAAGACTGATAATAAGTAGAGAATAAGTTCAAGAATCTCCGAGTATTTAATACTTTTGTATTAAAATAAATATGTTATATCTGTTTATTGTTTACTTTGATAAATTCCCGAAAAAAGTATGAAGTATTTGTGTTTCGATCTGTTCGGTGAGTAAAATTTTCGTAAATAGATCTTTTGAAGGAGGCAATAAGATGGGGATGGCTGTGTCAGGAGCTGACAGCTGGCAGCTTGCCAAACTATTCAGTTAGAAGCAGGCGAACCACCACCGGCAGCACCGCGCCGCGAAACGAGACGATCCAAATACATACACCCCTCTAATACATGAAGATTTGATAGCATCATATGTTACCCCAGCATAAATAAAATCCAAGGTTATTCCTATTTGAAGGGATTTCGCTAATATTTACGTCGGCAATAAAGACAGTCTAGTTTATCACGAGTTGTTCTTTTAGCTAGGTATTTTAAGAAATAAGCTTTGTGATTGTAAGTATACGAAGTTTGTAACGTGGCAACAAGAATACGACTTCTCGGTGCTGACGTAATTTAAGTTTTTCCCGAATGATAAGGTTAGGAACATTTTGCTGGTCAACAAAAAACACAATTTACCACTAAGTTGTAAACCAGCACGCGTCGTGAGTGTTCTACATTTTACTAAAAGTGATTCCAATAATTGAAGAAATCCACCTACTTTTGGACTCACGCAATTCTACTTTTACAGAATCCAAGGCCGGTTTAACACTTAATCTGTTTAATTACATCTATACCCTAAATAGCATGACATTCTGAGTTACGTAATTAATACTCAGTTCATTTCGTAAATTCTTTATAATCCCACTAATGAGCTTTGAAAGAAATGCCGAACTAAAAATGCTACAAAGGTCATACGAAACCTACCTATTATGCCTAAATTGTGTTGGCATTTATATTTTATAAATATCAACAACAGAATGTACCAGAAAAAAAATTACAAACAGTTTCCGCGGTATTGTTAGCAAATGTCACAAATGTCACAATCCGAAAACTTGTTCAAGTTTACTAAGTGTTCATTTTATAAAGTTCGCTTTTTCAAGTTGAATCGGAAGAAACACAGAGAGAGACAGGTTTTCAGCCAATGTCAGAGTTCCAGACAGAACGAAACAGCATTCATCGTTTAGGCACTAAAATTGGCACTAAAGTGGGACTAAAACTAAATACCTACCTACCATGCTTTCATCTGATTAACTCTTTACTTTTTCAACCGTAGCGTCAAGTGAATTTTTGACTACCTTACCAAGTGAATTTGGAATATGGACGAAAACGTATCGTATATGTTACCGGAAATGTATGAAATTTAGGAATTGTACACAATTCCTAAGAAATGTATACAGTTCCGAGGCTATCTAGGAAATGTATGAAATATTGTTTCAAAGGTTTTTTAATACACACATATCCTAGGAAATGTATACATTTCCCAGGAACTGTATAATATTCCGAAATTACTCTAGGAAATGTATAAAACGAATGCTTTCTGTGAATAAAATGAATAAAACAACCCAACCCAAGTTGAATAAGCGACGTGAATTTGTCTTGGCCATATTGTAGATTTGCTCACTTCATGAAAAAAATCATGCAATGTTCGAAAATTTCATGAAATGGTCACATTTCATTGAAATGTTTCACTGTCTATTGACCACATCATGAAGCAGCTCAGCTGAGCGGAAATGCGAAAACCGCTTAACGCAACCACAGTCGTTTCTGGCACTTCACCGGCCGCTGCCGCGGCACGCTCGCTTCGCTCGCTCAGCTCGTGCGTTGGGGGTCGCAGTTCTAACCTAACCTAACCCAACCAACGTTAGGTTAGGTTAGACTACTAACAAACCTACTTGTCGCAGTTTCGTCTACCGCAATCGACAGAGAAGTTGAATGACTTATAAACAGACAAAATCAAACATTTTATACATTTCCGATTGTTATTTAGGAAATGTATAGATTTTCTAGGAAATGTATAGAATATAATTCATTTCACACATTTCCGGGCGATTTTAGGAACTATATACATTTCCTAGGAATTTTATACAATGACGGATTTCATAAATTTTCGTTAACATAACAAGGGTAACAAATATACGTAAGTATATGCCCCTTGGATACTAACATACAGGGGTTTGACTTGACTGTATTTTATTTTTAAAATATTTAGACATCATTCATACCAAATGTTAAAAAAAACTCCTGAAAATATCAGAAGATTTTGCCATGATACGACTAGAGCGTCGCTTTTGTTGAAATGGAAAAAGGTTACTGTTGTATAGGATAGGTAGGTATGATGTATTTTATAGGATAGGTACTTACAGTGTCGTCGTAGTGTTGCGTGTGTAGTGCAGTAGTGCTGCCCTCTCTCGAGTTGCAGGGAGAAGAGAGCCGTCGCGACCTCCGACCCTCCTCCTCGTACTCCTGTTGACGTCACAACTCAACTTAATGACGACGAAGTATGTACTAATTCAGTATTCAGACAAGTCCTGGGCATACGTTTACTGAGTGGCACTAATAGGTCCTTAGGTTAAGAAATACTTACAAAACAAATGATGCAATGGTTTAAGTGTGACCATTTAACTGTTAAGGTCAATTCAAAC
This sequence comes from Aproaerema taeniolella, assembly GCA_949987775.1. Lineage (NCBI taxonomy): Eukaryota > Metazoa > Arthropoda > Insecta > Lepidoptera > Gelechiidae > Aproaerema > Aproaerema taeniolella. The sequence continues at coordinate 16,308,970 of OX465246.1, read as the reverse complement.
TAGATTAGTTTTCATATAAAAGAATCTTTAAAGTAAATCAATAATGAAAACTTAACACTCATGGGTCAATCTGACGAAACTGTCTGTCAGAAAGAAAGGTTAGTTTGTTGAAACGAATGATAAATATCTACTTCTCTAAACATACCTAAGTATCAGTACCAATTACCTTATGACATATACTGTAAAAACACTCAAGAAGCAAATACAACATTAAATCATGCAGTGAAACACAGAATACACAGGACATGAAAAAGCTTATTCAAGAATTTTACATCCGAAGGAGTGAGAAGGTTCAAGTTACACAGATAATATGACTGCGATCGGGTTATCGAATCGCGATTAAAGGTTAGATAAACGCGGGATGTGAAGCAGCGAAGGCTCACAATCAGACTGCAGGCGGGATGACCAACGTCTCAGCCATGCAATTGATTTTTCGTGCTATTTTTGCATGTTGGCACAGTTTCGACTGGCTGGAAGTAACACAGCACTCCAGAGGTGCCAAGTCGGGTCGTGTTATCGGATAACCTAAATCACGTCAATTTAATTCCTCTTTATGGTAAACCTAAGTTGAACGGAGTAGGTAGTTAGGCAAAAAGTGGGACTAAAAGTTATACGTAGTAGGTAGATTAGTTAGGTACTCTATGGTTAAAGTAGGTACTTAGGTCTCAGGTGGATAACATCGCAAGCGCTGTCTAAGTTAGCTAAAAGTTTAAAAGGTTGAAAGAAGGTGTAAGCTCGGGACACCTGCGAAATAGATTGACTATCGCGTGTGAAACTTTCCACGGCGTAGGCTACTATCGTAAATTCTTTTAATATACAAAATATTATTGGTATACATCGCCGTCGTCGGAAAAGTAACGCAGGCTGATAAAGTTCATAAACACTTAACTATTAAGGTTATCTTAGTTTTTGTTTTGCTTTTTTCCGTATTTAAGAATGTTAAACAATAATGTGTAGTGAATGACACCACGTCGAAGTAAATAAGTTTTATAATAATAGTAAAATTTAGTAAAATTAACTATGACATCAGGGTTAGTCAAGTTCGCTACGCACTTGCCTCTACACGATAAGGAAGGAATTTTTAACTGTGACTATCATGTATTCGTACAACAGAGTTCAACGACTTAAAAATTTATTACTTATACGCTGATTCAGTCCAAAAAAATCAAGTTACCTCTTGCTCTTGAAAATCTGTTAAGATAATTCGAGTATCATTATAAATCACAAGATTATTTATACCATTGCACGAATATTCTAAGCTGAATGTTGTCTGACATAAATAAATACAATGAAGTTGATTCAGAGATAGAGCAGACGGCGACAGGTACCAAATCATGTTCAGCTTTTTAGGTGCGGGGAAAACCACGCAAAGACACGGAAATCTGTTTTTGTCGACTTTTAAACGAACTCACAAGTAGCGCCTGCTAGATTACATCTAAATCACAACTTAGTTTTTCCGTCATGAAAAAATTGCTGGTTCATTACTAACAGGCACTTTATTTTTGAATCAATTGATTGAGAAAAATGTAATACAAGATATTTATCTATTTCTGATTGCGAGAACTTGAGTAAAATGGTATACTTATATTATAACAGTTTAAGAGAAAGGATGATCTTTATTTTACCAATTTAAAACAAATAAATAGCTAGGTAAGTAAGTGAATAAAGAAAGATATAACAGATTGACGCGGTTTTTAACAGTTGATTAATTTGTTACCTAATCTTTAATCTAAATATATAAAAGAAGAAACTGACCGGTGACTGACATATCAACGCACAGCCCAAACCACTGGGTCTAGAGATTTCAAATTTGGCACGTAGGTTTCTTATGAAGTCTAGGGGAGCCTAAGAAAGGGTTTTTCGAAACTCACCCTGTAAGGGGGTGAAATGGGGGTTCAAAATTTGTGTGGAGAAAACAATTTTTTTTGACATTTTGATTCGAAACTTCGTCAAGATATACCTTGAAGCAAATTAAAAAAAACACGTGTTTCGCGATTTTTCGAACATCATCCCTTAAGGGGTCAAGAATAAAATGAAGCCGCGAGAAAAAGCTAGTACAGTACTATTTATTCACACATCACACCAAGTACAGCACATTCCGAAAGCATGACAAAACCGAAGAGGTGCGAATAGGTGGCCTTATTGTTAGGTAGTAATTTTTTTCAAGCTGCCTTATGGCATACGTTGACGTATCATATTTATCACTTAAAGTCATACTCCTATCGCAAAGAAAGTAACTTACTCAAGGGGTCTATTGGCCAAAGCTGATGTAGATTTTTTCCCGAATTCGTTATAAATCGCTCCTGATAATGTTTACCTACTTAAAATATTTTTCATTCAATATGTATGTTAAGTTTATATCGGGTATTTGTTTTCACATGATTAGGCGGTGGTGCTCATGTTTACTCAGGTTTATATTTGATTAACTTTTAATTGCGCAAGTTAAAGAAACTCAAATAACATATAACGGAGCTCAAAAATAATGAAATACATTTGCTAGTGGCACTGCGATAATAAACTGTATGTTAAGAGTATGTGGATTCAATTTACCTTGGCCATGGCTCGTAGGTCCATGGGCATGTAGTCGCGGAAAACGACGCGGCGCCGACGACGCGACGTCATGTCGGCCGGCCGCGCCGCGCTCGGTACGCCCGCCTACGACCACCCCCGCCACGGTACTACGGGCTACGACTCGCTCGTAGCGCTACGACTGTTCTACGCATTCTACGCTACGCATTTTGATTTCAGCTTTTAGAGGTACACACGGACTGAAAAGCTTTGCACGGGCTTTTGTTTTCATAGTTGTTGTTACCATATTGTTCTTACTTGCCCCTTTTTCATTCAATGAATGAATGAATTAAGTAGAAGCTTTTGCTTACCCACGCACTAACAGCAATCAATCAATAGTTTGGAAGCAAATTATTCACACGAGACCAAATTGTAACACGCAGCCACAATCAATTTGATTCTTAAGATTTAATATACCTTACACGATTAAAATGATTGCAAAAAACGTATCAATTGCAATAATTGCTGTCTTGTTCAACGATGTGAGAAATTGTGTCTGATAAATAAATGATACGATGAAAGTTACAAAGTACAATTTACAGAAGTAGTAGTCAGTTTTAGTTAGTGTCAAAGTTTGTGTCTTTTTATTACAAAAAGTAATAAAAAGACGATTCACTTGTAGCCAGCCAAACCCAAAACTTCAACCTAGAACGCTAAAATAAACGACGCTACGTCTTTCAATCGTAGTCAAACGGCTTAGGGTATTTTAATAAAAAGCGCGGACAGACAATCAGATGGACATGGCGAAACTGTAAAGGTCCGTAGATTACTACGAAGCTCTAAATGGTACTTAGAGATAATTTTTTTAAGTCAAACCCGAAATTGACTATAATCTATAATCTCCCTAAAAAATCGTAATTAAGTAACAACCGGTAATTGAAATTAATTCTGGTGAAAGGTTTGTTTCCGCATTGAGCCGTGTGTAGTCGGAAGGGATGGGCACTTTAGGGGATCCGGGCTTCCGGCCCCTGTGGAAAACGACTTGGGAATTGTAAAATTAAAGCGAGAAACAATGTAGGCCAAAACATCGCACGTAATAATCCCTACTAATATTATAAATGCGAAAGTAACTCTTACTGTCTATTACGTTTTCACGCCTAAACTACTAAACTTATTACTAATTAATATTTATCATAGAGATAGATAAGACCTTGTGAAAGGACATAAGCTACATTTTATCCCACTGCTGGGCACGATGTAACCTGTAGTCCACGCGGGCGGATAGCTAGTAAATCATGAATGCTTAAAAGAACAAGCTAATGAAGATTAACCTTGGGATAATTTTGTGAAAATTAACAAAATACTTTTAAAGCCCAGATATATCTTGTAATCGTTTTTTATAACAATATAAATTCAAATAAATTTTTACCTAATTTATTCGTAAAAAAATTAACATAGTAAATAACAATCTAAGAAGCAGTAAAGTTTATCTATGTATCTAATGTAAAAAGAAAGTTTTCTAAAATGAGTGGGGGGAGGCCTACTAGTTTGGAATTTCCTTTGCTTTACGAAGTACGAACACGGAGCAAACAAAAATTTTCCTAATTAAGTAGTAAACTTTATAAAAACCATCCCTACTTCATATACCAGCCTATTATTATTATAGCTAAAATACCAAGAATCTTCGTAACAGTTGGTACTAAAACCTCCAATGAACACGGGAATTATTAATTTAAATGAGAGCACGCCAACATTATCAAGGTGGGTAAGCGGGTGAGATACGTCCCAAAGGACTCATAACATAACATGGTCTGTTTAGGGTTCTGACGTCAGGGCAAAGTCATAACATCTACGCTAATATTAAAAGAAAAATAATTGTATATACAGGGCTTTAGGTAAATCTCTTTCAACCTCTCGGGTGGTTAATCAGTCCATGAAACTGAACAACTTTCCCCCAATAATAGGTCAAAATACGAAAAAAAATTTTTTGATCTCCCATACAAAATTCGCTATATGCTGATAAAGTTTGTATGGGAACTCAAAAAATTTTCTTTCGTATTTTGACCTATGTTCCTTGCGGAAGTTGTTCAGTTTCATGGACTGATTAACCACCCGAGAGGTTGAAAGAGAGATACCTAAAGCCCTGTATATGTTTTGTTGTTTTGCGTGTAATAAATAGACTCCGAAACTACTGGACCGATTTTATAAACTTTTAGCTCCCAAGGGAATGGGAATATCGAGGGTGAAATCGAGAAATATGTGGTACTATTAGTTTTAGCTACGCTCATCGTTCTGTTTTAAGCCCTAAAGTACTGTGATTAGTCAAATCAATAATTTATCACGTTAAAAACGTATGAGTCACCGACTTCAATCCCAACAACAGTAGGTACAAATAGATATCTAGTATTTTTTGCGGATTAAAATGCCTTTTAGCTGATAACCACAAACGAAAATGTCATCCATTTATTTAGATGACGTTCTGGTTTGTAGTATTTTTGGTTTACTGTTTTTTTTTTAAAGCACTGAATCATTTTCGATAAAATTATATGAGACCACTTCAGAAGTATACTCTATCGAACAAAAAAAATTTGAAAATCTGCCAACAGTTGACGGAATTATGCGTAACAAATATATAAAAAGTAAAAAAAAAAACATACAGACGAATTGAGAACCTCCTCCTTTTTTGAAGTCGGTTGAAAATTCAAAGTTGTAATGTATTAGTTAACTACTCAATCTTTATTAACAATACTTCAGTCCATGTCATAGTACTTATACCAAATAGTAATTATTTAAGTTTTACACTGGTGGTAGAGAGTTGGACATCCATTCGACTGCAAACATCAGGCAAGACACCGAAATCCTCACCCTTTGCATAAAATGCAATACTACGTGTCCTTTTTCAACTATTTAAAAGCTTGAGATCATTAAGGGTGCAGAGCAGAGTAAGTAAATAATACAAGTTTATTTGAGTTGGACAGGAAAATTATAAAACTTTACAGAACTTTCACGTCGCACTCACAGTATAAGTACATTTATTAAAACTTTCGTTATAGTAGATAACAAGGAGCTTTATTTATTTACGGATTTACTAATAATACTTACACGTTGCGTAGTACAGTAACGACCAATCTATATCTATAAAAATGAATCACTAAATCTGTTGCTAAGCGCAAGACTCGAGAACGGCTGGAACGATTTGGATGGTTCTTTTTTTGTTGTGTTCCTTATTGTCACGACCAGGTTTATATTGAAAAAAAAAATTAAAATCCACCGGGTCAATTCCCACAGGAACGAAGTCGCGAGTGGACACCTATGAAAAACTGTGTTTGCGCATGTTATACGCAGTGTATGATTTATTATTAGAAAGACCGTTAAACTCTTTTGAGAAGCTTTAAGGTACCTTTAAATATACATAACTCTTTTTAGAGGAATGAATAGCGTTTCATTTCTCAAACTAAAAATAGACGGAAGAAAAAAGAATTTCAGATGAGGGTTCGCTAACCCCGAATTAAGGCTCGGTTATCTTTATGACGTCACAAAATGGCCGCCGCCGACATTCGGGAGCGAATTGCTTACGTTACACTAACGAAAATAAAGAGAGGAAAGTGCTTATAGAGCTTATTTGAGTTGAAATGATGATAATTTATTTTTATTTAGCGCACTAAAAGAAGAATTTTGTCATCGCATATCTGTTATGGGAACTTTGAAAATATGAAGGATACCGTGGAGGTCTTTGCCCAGCCGTGGGACAGCTCAGACCAATAAATAATCCATTGGTGCACAGTGAAAAAAAAGAGATTGTATTAACAAACTTGCTTACATTATGGTCTTTTCAGTAAAGGTAATAAATTGCATAATTAATTGTATTGCCCCGCATCTAGCGTTTATTATTAATAATTATGTCGATGATGGTGTTTCCTGATTTTATGAAACATAGTAAATTAATTCCTCTGTTTAAAGCTGGTAGTACATCTGGACCCACCAATTTTAGACCGATTTCAATACTACCAGTACTTAGCAAGATTTTTGAAAAAAATATTCTTAGCCAAATTACCACTCGCTTTTACGCTAATAACCTTATGAATATTAATCAATTTGGATTCACGCGGGGTCACTCAACCACCGATGCCGGTGTTGAGCTCATTCGTCACATTTTTGGGGCCTGGGAGGATTCATATGATGCTCTTGGAGTCTTCTGTGATTTGTCCAAGGCTTTCGGCTGTGTTCACTATGAGACTCTAATCAGAAAATTACATCACTATGGCATAAGAGGAAACGCAGCTTAGGCTTCTGGAATCTTATTTGAGTAATAGGATCCAAAAGGTTGAGGTTAACGGCACTAGATAACCCTGGGGTCCACAGTCTATATGGGCGTCCCACAGGGTTCAATTCTAGGACCATTTTTGTTTCTCGTGTACATTCATGTCTTGCCTTTTCTAGTTATAGAGGCCCATGAGATCGTATTATTTGCAGATGATGCATCACTATTATTTAAAGTGAAGAGATATGTCTGTGATTATGATGACATGAATGCTGCAATCTCTAAGGAAGTTGATTGGTTCAGTGTAAATAACCTACTCTTGAACGAGAAAAAAACCAAATGTGTTAAATTTACCTTGCCTAACGTTAAACAGGTTAATACCAAAGTAAAAGTTAAGAATAAAAAACTAGAAGTTATAGAATTTGCTGTATTCTTAGGTATCGCTCTTGACGCAAAACTTCAATGGGGTCCTCATATTGATAGGTTAGCGAGCAGACTCCATCAATAAAAAAAAAAAACCGTCAACCATCGGACGTTGAAACCGCGAGAACCGTATATTTCAGTTACTGCCACACAGTTTACTGTGGGGTAATGCTGCTGACATCAATAAGATCTTTGTTCTGCAGAAAAGGGCTGTTCGCGCGATTTATCAAATGAAACCTAGGATGTCTCTTTGAAATATATTTAAGGAAATAGATATATGGACATTTGCGTCTCAGTATATACATATATGTATAAAAATCTTTTATATGTAAAGAAAAATAAACAACTGTTGAAGAAAAATTGTGATAGGCACAATGTAAACACTGGAAGCAAACATAAATTGGATTTACTGGACAGTCGTCTCCACAAAGTAGCAAAATCTTTTATGGTTCAATGTATAAGCTTCTTTAATAAGATTCCCATTAGTATTAAAAACTTACCCTACGAAAAATTTAAGACAAAAATTAAACAAAAACTTTGTAAAAAGGGCTATTATAGAATTTCTGATTATCTATTAGACAAGCAACCATGAGAATAAATTTCAAATTAGGAGCTTATTAGAAGTAAGAAAATGTATATGATTGACTTAAAAAGAGCGACACTCAGATTTTGTTGCCTATTCTTCTCCTGAGGAACACTGCATCTTTACGAATAGGCGCAAAGTCAAAATTGCTAATGTAATTCACTATATTGACGTGTTCAAGCAACATTTTATATGTTCAATGAAATAAACACTTTTGAGTTCGATTTATTATTATTACTGTAATAAAAAAAGTTACACGAGCCCTGAAAGTGCCGCTTTATTCTATTAATCTAAATCGAATTTTTAATGTGTAATTTTACGAATGCAGTAAAACTCCTTTACGATCCGTGGCCCCCAACATTTAACTAGAACGTAACGTCATAAAGTGGGAAAATTTCGAATCACATTAATAAAAAATAGCAATAAAGGCAAGGACACCTATGAAATGCAGAAAGCAAAGCTATGGAAAAGGTATTTAGTTCTGACAACAAAATAGCGATGATTTTAAAGTACCGGTCGTTCAACAAATTACCTCAAATAAAGTATGATTCCATAAGTACATTCCTGTGTTACCGTTATTGTTTTTTCTATGAAAATCATGAAACTGCTTTCCGCCCGAGGCTTCATTCCCGTGGGAATTTGGGAAAATGATGTAGCCTATGTGTTAATCCAGGCTGTTAGCATCCTCCAGCCGTTTGAGCGTGAAAGAGTGACAAACATCCATATACATCCTCACAAACTTTCACATTTATATTAATTTAGGATATTGTTAAAAATAAGTTTTAAAAAATTATGGAAGAGATGGGTTCCCCTGACACAGTTATTTTAATACTTTCAAGGGGACAATAGTTTTGTTATATATTGAATGGAAAAAACAAAACATATTTTTATTTCATTTATTTTATTTTCAAATCGATTTACTAACACTCAAATTAAAAATTAAATGAAAAAAACGATGCCTAAAAAAATATCAAGACAAAAATATATCCAACGGGCTCGTCCGGGATTTGAACCCGGGACCTCTCGCACCCGAAGCGAGAATCATACCCCTAGACCAACGAGCCGATGACACGTGAGGTACAATAGCCAGCTAGATGCGCACCCCTGTGCGTGACGTCATAGATATGAGCATTAGTTTGTGATATACTGCGATCCCAGAGACCTTACTTATTTTCTCAGTAACAAAAAGTGTGGGAAAGAGTAGTGCTAATCTGTACTATTAACATATGAGTACCTGCTGGTCTGGGCCGACGGCCAATTTTCAGCTACCAGGTTCTGAAGGTACTTCCAAAAATTTCTTATTTGTCTTGAAGTCTGGGTGCTAATGTCTTATAGAATATAATTACTTAATTCAATTAAAAAAATAATGATCAACACCGCCAGACACACTTCGTCGGCTGTAATTTCTGCCAGATGCTTTACAGCTCGCAAGTAAATTATGCGATTGCACCTACAATCTGAGCCGCGATTTTTTTGTATGATGTTCAGGGAACTATAACAATACTGTTTATAGCACCCAGACTTCAATACAAGTGAGTAATTTTTGAAAGTACCTTCAGAACCTGGTAGCTGAAAATTGGCCATCGGCCCAAGCTAGAAGGTATTCATATGTTAATAGTACTTAGCACTACTCTTTTCTACACTATTGGTTAATGAGAAAATAAGTAAAGTCTGGCGACCTTGGCATCTTGGTTTATTAGTCCCGGCGTTAGTTATTAATTTTTTAATGACGGACATCTAAAAATTGGGTTCCCACAAAGATACATTTAAGAAAGATTCCATTAGTAGTTAAACCAATAAATTTATGTACTTAACACATACGTATAATTATGTTTCTAACTTATATTGCTGGTTGCAACAACTGGGACAACAAAATGAATTCTTGTTAAATTATATTATGTTTTCCTAGCTTTTTAATATAAATAAAAATAGTTCTTAGGTCCAGGTAAAGATACCTATGACTCAGAATATCATCGTCACATACCTAGGCTATATTATAGGATAATCTGAAAAATACATTAGGATATTAAACTACTGTTATATTCTAATCTAATAGCTTAAGAAGAGAGCGCTGCACTGGCCGCTATTGCCGATATATCACTACAATTACAGTTATGCCAATGTTCCCAGATAGACCACTTAGCGAGATAAAATTGTAAAATTTTGCCAGATTTACCCCTTTACAATATGATTACGGGAAATAACGGCCGTAGTGATAGGTGTAAAGTTTTACTCTAGAGCCGTTTTGGAAACATGCATTTATTCAAAGTGAGCTATATACTCGGTTGTGCCACTCCATCTAAAGCTACAGTATTAGCGAAGAGAAAAACGGAAAGACAAACTAAACTGTGGCAGCTGAGGAGAAAAATAAGGAAAGAAAGCCGCGCCACAGCTCAGCATGTGCGATTTTGCCAGGAGGCAAGTTAAACAAATCAACAAACAAATCAGCTAATTTACAAATTAAAAAAATCTACCTATGAACCCTGAATTCAAGTTTTATTTACTGCTTTAGCCTTTACAAATGTTAGGGTATGAAGTCTCAAGAAGAAAGAGTGTGAATGGTATCAATGAGTCGGCAAAGTGACACCCAGGAGACTAGACACAAGGCGCAGAGAAGTGGATGTGGTCGATAGTAAGTGTAAGAAGGTAATTCTGGCAAAATCACCTCGTGTGGTGGATCCAGGTCGTCGTCGGGCGCCCCCGGGCCGGCCCCCGCGCCGCGCCATCCGCGCCCGCTCCTGCCCCACAACACAACAGTCAACATCGGCAACTAACCAACACGTAAAATAACCACAACACTGCTTATTTACAAACTTAAAAACACAAGTGATTCTTCCTTACACCGCCGTAATAAACGCATTTACAATCATGTCTCCCGTGCATATCAAATGAGTTTCATAATAGCTTTAAACTTCGTATCACTTTCAATTTAGTACGGTTACTGTTCATAGAAATGAAAGGCCATAATGTGTTATTTAGGACAAAAACTTAAGAATCATCGTGAAGCGTCTTTATGGGACATTAAATTTAAAACCACCCTTTCGGAGGCAAGACGGCGACATAAAACACTCCGTCACAGTAAATGTGAACGTTCATGCTGTCGTAAACCAATCGATTCCAATGAGAAATAAAAGTAGGAACGCTGGCGAACGGCCAATGAGATGCTCCACAGAGAGCGTTCAGACAAGGGCCTGGGAAAGCGGCGGCTATTTTCACTCTGAGATGCAAAAGAGCGGACGAAAGCGAACGCTTGACGAGGACTCAGCCTTTGCTTTCGCACTTTAAAGGGCACTTTAACGTTTAAGCGCCTTCATGAGAAGACAGCTGAGAGGAAAGTACATACGATATACTCATTAGGAGTCGCGACACGGGTTTCAGTTTTGATGACGTTGCGGGTTTCTCGGTTTTCGACTGACTTATTTGAGCGTGTAAAGGGTTGGGGAGTTTTGATACTTAATTGTCGTACCTGTTACAGCGAAGTAAGAAAGCTATGGTCAGAATAAAGGTGCGGTCACCTGTAGGCGTGGTCGTGCGGTGGCAGGCCCAGGCCGGAGTCCTCTGAGGGCGAGCGGTGGTCGGCCACCAGCATTGCCTCCGCCGGCCCCTCCTACAACAACAACCCTCAGCCTCACCCACTCGCCCTATTGTAACCCGATCTCTTCTACGTAGGCTTTTAATTATCTCTCGAAAATTCAGATCAAATGCAACTTTCTTTTAAATTGACATATACGTTGTATTCTGTCAAAAAAGGAAAATAATTCCGATTGCAAACGATATCCTGCCAATGAGAGAGAAAAAAACTCAAATTACGGGAGCAGAGAGCAGACATTTGTTCGAGCTAGTATGAAATGGTTCGTTAGGGACACTCGGAGTGAAACGCTACGAATTTGTTCCAACACTAAAACATTGCGCTTTATTTGGAGGGGTCTTTTAAAATAAGCCTTGTGAAACTACTGACACGGTTACACATGGTTACACGAGCTACAAAACTGAGCGCATTGAAGCAGTATTTGATTTTCGCGGTAACAATATCTCGGTAGCGCCGCAAGGCTGACGTAGTATACTCGCACATAGACATGCAACAACAGACAGCCAGGCTAAGGGTGCTTGTGCACTTACCGGGTCGTGCAACTCGTGCATCGTCGAGGAAGGCAGCATGTGCCTTTCGGTCCCCCGCTACAACAAATCGGGCATCAACTATTCGATACATTTTGCATTTGTATGGTTACTTATATGCTACGGTTTGTGTTTAGTGAATACTACTAAGCATTACTTTTTTTTAACTTATACATTGTTTTATGTTTTGCTGTAGGTATTTCTGACATCATTAAATATAAGAACATGGTTTTTCAATACTCGACATGATATAATTACCACCTGTATTCATAAGTGACGTATTTAAAGAGAAAGACAACTTAAGTGGGCGAAGATGTAACATAATAATTTCAATAAAATTGTGATATGCGATAGGCCCTAAAAGTATTGAATTACAAAAATTATAATTTTTATTTTTTGCAAATACTCAAAGCCGTAGTTTATTTTAATCCTGAAATACCAAACTCCCATGGATAACCTCAAAAATACTTCAAAAATATGGGTGTACTCGTACCATACCTTATTTTTAATGGTACCATACATTTTTATGGCTGAAAAGCGAATATTCTCTCGCTGGCGTGATATTATATGAGGTACTTACCTAAGTTATGAATTGCGTAAATCTTTACGCTGCGCTGTTCAGTAGAAGTACTATATTCCAAATTAAATAATGATTTGGATGAAAAACGGCAAATTAAGCTGTGCCGGGGGTGCTTGCGCCGCTAACGGAGCGCAAAATTCTAATTAGTGCTCCAGGTGAACTGGATTATGAGATTATTCGAAAGCCGGGCCTAATGAACACGTCTAAAATGTCAACTTGATTCTATTTTTATCCAGGAAAATGCGTAGATCAGATATTTTTTTAAAATATGAATAAACTGAGCTAATCAGGTAATCAATCAAGTTTGCTGGTTATGAAACGTAAAAGTAAAGCAAAAATTTTTGATCTCAGTAACTCAACGATTATATTTAATAAAGTTTAGAAGAAATTGTAAATAAGTATATAAAACCAATTTTACTAACATATAAATTATTTGTGCGTTATTTAAGACATAAGTTATTCAATAAGAAAATACCACGAAAAAGTAGATTTCATAAGAATTAATGTCATTTGTAAAATACCATCGCATTTATCACTGTAGTCAAGTTTTTCCTAATAAATATTGGAATATTTAGCATCCATCATTTAATGCATCCTACATTTATGGGACATTCGATATGAAATTACGTTTAATGTTTTCTGTAGAAATTCGAATGGCTTTTCTAGGTACTAACAACAGGACAAGGACGTCTAATAAGCAAGTAAAGGGATAAAATAGTCAAACACATGGTTTGCAATTTGAGTTATTGAATTTTAATTTTGTTTACATCTACATGATCAATCTACAAAGAAGGTTTTAGATCAAATTACAGTATACTCTGTCTTATACACATCTACCTAGTAAAGTTACTAGTACCTATATACCTCTATTTATTAATGTAAAATGAGTTAATGTACTTATAAGTATTATACCTTTAAGTGATGATCCAGCGGTTCTTCTCCTCTTCTGTAGACTAGTTCATCGAATCGGGGCCGGTCCTCGGGGAACATGAACTCTCGAATTTCCGTCAGTAGTGTATACTGTAACAAACAATTATCTGAAAAGGCAAAAACACTACGAGATCCTATTTAAAATACTTATTACATGGTACCAATAAGGCCTCACTCACACACGCTGCGGCGCGCACCGTGCCTAAGGCGTCACATTCTATTAAATTTAGAGTTTATGGAGTGATCTCAATATTCCCCAAAGTTAAATAGTAGGTATAGTAGTCAAATAAGGTATTTATCGTCACAAGTCATTCAACTTTAACGAAAAATTATAAATTAACTATCAAAATAACTATTACTTCACACATAATAATTTGTTTATTTCAGTAACATAGAGATGAGCCGTGGTGGCTTGTAAGTTAACCCTATAAACATACTAAGCATTTGCTTAGGCCCCAGCAGGCCGAGTACTGTGGTATGCAGACCTTCATAGGATCTGGCATAACGCAACTTTGTTTTCATTCGGTCATTTCGAAGAAGATTATTCGAATATAATTGTAAAAGGTTTAAAATGGTATTCGATGTCAGCATTCGAAATGATTGAAGATCTGGTCTTCCGCCATTCATTGTGGAGAGCTCGCGGAATAGGTTCTTGTATGCGATCATAGGCGTGCTAATAGCACTTTCCCAAGCGTTGTAAAGTAATAAATAACTGTGTCTACGTTTGTAATAAAGAACAAGTGTAAAAGAAGTGCCGGTTGTTATTTGGAAATATATCACCTCGCAGAAGAGCTACATGTTTTATTTCTTGCCTCCGGAAGCGGTGCTATAGTAGGATAGTGACAGCAACGCGTAAACACCGCGGTCTTATGTCAAAATGTCAACATTGACAACACAATAGGGCGAGCAAGCCTTTGCGCGGGACCCTCGCGCAATCACCCTCGCGCAATCAAAGTGAAGTTTCAGCGTGAGCCGAGCGCGAGTTTGTCGTTATCGTGATAGAGCTACTGCCATAACTTTTTCGTTTTTGACTTTCTCGAAAAAATATTTGTGCACTTTTTAAACTCCTCTAGAGGATTAAGCTTTAACCAACAATAATAAATTCGAGATTACAAATTTGTTCAAAACTATGATGATAAAATAAACAATAGGTAACTGAACAACAGACAGAAAACGAAAAAACTATTCTAAAGACTGAATACTTGATAGACACAGGTTTCGTTACAAATGAACAGTTCAATTAACACGTCTTATTAGCTACCAGCAGCCAACTGTTGTCCTCGGTCAATTGATCTGGGAAAATCTAAAATCATTGTGTAACCCTAGATCTTATATGTATATGTCGCCGGAAAATAATAAGAATCGTAAGTTGATCAATTTTCGAAGTAGTTTATCAACTATCGGAAAATCATACCCGGCTTTTGAAATGGGTTATTTGCAATAAATTTTAGCCAATTGATCAACTTTTTATATACAAAATCTTATAAGTATATAAAAATGAATCCCTATTTCCCTTGGTCACAGCAACACGCGTGAACGGCTGGACTGATTTCGCTCATTCTTTTTTTGTTGTGTTTGTTATTGTCAGGAGAAGGATCTTATAAAAGAAAAAAATAAGAAAGTTGAAAAAAAAAACAGGACAACGTCTGTCGGGTCAGCTAGTTAAAAATAAACATGGAAATTTGTTGAAAGATTTTTATGTTTTGTTATGTTTTTGGTACGGAAAATTATTCGTGATCTATCTACTTGGGATAGATACCGTTGATGATAATGTCGGGGTACGAAGTAAAAATTTAAAAAAAGACCATACAGTAAACAAGTAGGTAAATTAGCACCTCAGGGACTACAATAGTCTATGTACTAGTACTGTAGCCTTCTTACCGCTAGGGTCCGTTAACACAATTTTGGGCCATAAAAGCTGAAAACATTTTTACATTCTCAAAGTATAGCAAAACTGTCTATTCAGTAAATTATAAATGTGCATTGACCCGTAACGAAAAGGGTAGAGAGCTATTTGAAGCACTCCGACTCGATAAAATATTTCCCAAGTTTTTGAATAATAAAAAGCTATTTTCAATATTCTAAAAACGAGTTCGAGGTATTTCAATATGTATTCCATAAAAATTAGACAGCTTTTCTTGCTAGAGCAAAAAAAAACTGTTCGAGGTTGAAGTCGGAATTTTGGTTTTTATTTTAATTTGCAGAATTTATTAGATCAAAAACACAAGAATGCTATATTGTGGAGAAAAAACTTCATAACAACATTTTTCTTTTGTTTAATAATACACAGCTGTGGCAACCGGTGGTTCTACAAGTTTCATTCTATGTCTGTGGTTCGTCTTAAACCTCAACGTTTGATACGGCTTTCACTAGCATTTAAATACAACATAACAACAATTCGATCGAGGGGAAAGTTGTTCAGTTTCGTGGGCCGATTCACATCCTTAATTTTCGCTAGATAATTTAAAGACACCGCACCCATTGCACCCCACAATAACCGGCAGATTCCGACTTCTAAAAATGAGTATCTCATAAAATGTTCCTCACCTTCTGTGGCGTGTCGAGTATCTCCCTTAGCACCGTGAGGAAGGAGTCCGGAGTGAGTCTCCGAGCCGCGTACTCTTCCATATAGTACGCCAGCGAGGGCAGATCGCTCTGGGGTAATAACGACCGCGCCTTCTGCTCCACTGCCACCGCCGCTGCTCCTCTGCTCTTGCCCCATCCTTTTATTCTGTTTAAAAAACAAACATAATTTTTCAATTATAATGGTCTATCATAAGATGGGGGCATTGAGGGACAAACTTCAAACTCTTGCTTCACAACGTCAAGTGCGGGAACGGCTAGTCATTTCTGAGCTAATTTGTGAATGGTACCCGAGTTTATGTTAGTAGAACTGTCCAGAAAGTTAACAATTTATAGATCTAGCGATCGAAATGTAGGTTGATTGACGTTAGGCAACTATACTGCATCGTCAGTGAGAAATTCGAATTTGCCGCTAACGAATCTGTTTTCCAAGCATATTTTCTTCACGTGCCACGGAACTGAAAGCTTACCTTGGTGCAGCGTCCCTCTCCCCATACGCGGTGCATGCATGAGGAACCTTCCCCACGTCCCGCACTAGCAGTGACATTCGTTTGTGGTACTTGAGCTGCGCGACCGCCTCGTCATGCGTCACGTCCACGAACGACTGCCCATTCACCTCAAGGATCTGGTCGCCCACCTAATAGGCAATGAACAACGTTATTACAGCAAACGATAATTATATAGTAGATTATAGGATGAACGTTGAACATTTCCCCTTCAAAAAAAATATGTTAAAATTATTTATGGAATCGGTAATAGATAACTTCTGCGCGATTAAACCTAGATGGATGATCGCATTAGATTGTTAGGAAATACGTCAGTTGCTATTTGCTAGCTTTAATCTCTTGGTAACAAGGTTGAAGTCACTCTCTTACGCTACTACACGATAAAAATAACTTTGTTCTAGTCACGTAAATCCTATGTAAAACAGTAAACAGCCCACGAGATGTTTCTGGCCATGTAAGTAAAGTTTAAAAGGAAACGGGGTCACGTCACTTAGCCTAGATATTATAACAGCAACGGCTGTAGAACAACGGAACAAAATGTATATTGCCTTAATTCCTGTATCTCAATATTGGCTTAGTTGAAATTTCCTAACAAAATCCGATACATTTGGCGAGTAGTTACTGTAATGAAAATTCTTGTTGAAAATTTTTAAAACAAGTTATGAGGTAACAGGCCCGGAGTTGCGAAGGCGCGCTCCGAAGTTAAACACTATAAATTTCCAGCCACACCTCGCCCCCGGCGTTTTCACTCGGAAATAAATGAAATGAATTACAGCCCTGAGACTTTGGCACGATAACCTGTAATTTACTAAACATTTCTAATTTACTCTTCAAGTAGATGCCATGGTCGAAAGGTCAAAGTTGCGCCCAATTCACGTTAAAAGAGAATTCATATTTTATACCATGACATTTGGTTTCATAAATGAGCAAATTCTTCATCTTATTTTGAATTAAATTCGAAGATACTTCTTGACAAAAATAAGCAATAATCCATTGCAAGCAGCCATATTCTCTAAATGCATTATGATATCATCATACTATATACTATGTTATAAAACAAAGTCCTTCACTGCGCCTGTCTGTCTGTCTGAACGCGATAAACTCAAAAACCATTGAACGGATTTTCATACGGTTTTCACCACTGGACGGTTTTGTCTTATTTAAACTGTTTTCACCAATGGACAGAGTGATTCCAGAGAAATGTTTATGTGTATAATTCATTCCCGGAATTCTTACAGGAACGAAGTCCCCGACGAGAAGCTAGTAAATATGAAGACATATACGTTAATAGAATAAATTCGTCACTAGCCCATATTCGTCCCACCTCCCTTCGAAACTTAAAAAGGATAAATTAAATTAAAAGGAAAATGAAGATTAAATAAAAAGAATATTTTGATGGGAAAAATGACATCGATATACCAAAGTTCAAGTTTCTGAAAATGTGAATGTGTACAGGAATACTCTCTTCAGTTGCCAAGTTTCATGAAAGTCAACGACCAATTTACCAGGCCACAAGACATCGCAGCAAACTTGGGAGCGCTCTGACTGGCATATCGTAGAAACTTCCAAGAGTTCGCAGAATTGCATTGCATTTTCTGTTTCCATTGCTATTTCGATTTGAGTTCTCATGCCAACCAATGCTTAAAGGATAGGCAATTGAAATTTGGTCAAGATATCTGAGATAAATAATCAGAGCAACTCGAAATTGACTTTGAAACTATCATAGTGAACCGTAGAATCCATTGTGTTACGTACAGCTATCTGTTGAAAGGAGAATCTTAAAAATATTTTGAAGGAGAACTAAATTTTCTTTCAGACCTTTCCAAGTCATCTGAAATAATGTACTCACTTGAATTTAGACAATTTTAGTCTTGCTACAGGTAGGTAAAAGGAAGCTGTTACAACATCATATTTGTAGGTCAACCCATTAATGTCAGTTTTTCAACCTATATTGTCACCAAAATGAAAGGAAAATATGCCTATAACCTTTCAAAGGCATGAATACCGACACACAAAAGCACAGAGCGCGGTCGGGCTGATAATATTTTTAACTACAACCCTGTATCGATTGTTCGCGACTCTGTACGGACGAGTAAAATAAAGCCTTTGTGTGACCGAGCCTGTCCCGAATGGCCTTGTTCCTACAGAAAATAGAAGACAACATTCTGTTTGTGACACATGAAATACTTCCTTCCGTGCACATACACCATAAAACCTTTATCCGGTAGAGATATAAAATAACCCTATACGTTTCTGGACTCTATTAAGACAAGTAGGTATGTGAGAACTGCATTTAAAAAAAAAACAACGGGTTTAACTCCGGGAGTGCTGGCAGAAGTGAAAACTTGATCATTCACGTTGTGCAATAATAATAGGTCTTTACCTATGAAATTGCCGATTTTTTCTAAAGCTTTATTTTATTCATAATTAATTTGATTGACAGCTATTAATAAAATTGTTTTTTATTTAAAACCTTGGCCATATAACGGAGATATTGAGTCAAATTAATACATTTTTACTTTAGATCTATTTGTTGAAAAATAAGCTAAATTATAGCTCGTTTCATCCGTTGCCCGTTTCATTGCTTATTTTTGCTGTACCGTTGTTACAGTTACAACTTTCAATAAAGTAAGTATGATGAAAATTAACTTAATGTTACCCAAACCTTCCCACAAAATTTTGCTAAATTTGGATTTCGCATTCCCGAGAAAAATCCAAAAACGTTAGTATGGAAAATTCAGTTTTCCAAAAATATTGTATGAAAAACGGCAATTTCATAGGTAAAGACCTATTATTTAATTTAATTTTTCTATGCTGACACCGGATGTCATCTTGACTTTGCAGTTTTAATTTCCTATATTTATCAAACACCCCTCCTTGACATCTTGACTTTTGCAGTTTTAATTTCCTATATTTATTAAACACCCCTCCGCCTTACGGATTTTCGATCAGGGTCACGTGACAGACACGTGACCCTGACGCGAGTTTAACATTTTTTACCCGTACTTCAAAGTGCACAACGCCGCTAAAGAAGTTTTCACTTAAAAAATCCTAGGTTTAGCTTAATTATACATATGTAATTATACAGGGCGAAATTGAAAACATTAGACAAACTTTAACGGATTAATCTACCCATGATTACGAACAACTTTTTCTATGGGACCAACTTTCCTACAATTTTTTTTTATAATTTGACCCTGTAGTATTTTCTTTATAGTTACAAACCAATCAGTTCTTTCTCTACTTTTAGAGACGAAGTGAAGAGCATTACGTTAAAGTATAGATGAAGCTTTAATGATGTCTTTTTATTCTTTAAAACTTTCAAGAGAAGAGTTACATATTTTGTAATGTATAGATATATTAGTGTGAAGTTAAATTCTGCAGGCTCATTCTACACATAGTTTCATTTAATTAACGACACATAGAATCATCGTATTCACGTATTTTATTTAAGATTTTAATCTATCGACTGTATTTTGTTTCTGCTATTCTGTTAGAATTTTTTTAGAGTTTGGTTGTTGGCTAAGTACCCTATTATTCAAGCAATTTTGTGGATAGGGCCAAGAGAGAATATTAGCTGCTGATGGGTCAGCAGCAAAATGCACTATTACTTCCTTAAATTCATTTGGTTGTGTATTGTAGCAAATAGATGACTTTTTATTTTATTTCTTAACTCTCTGCAAACTGGAAACTTAACTTTTAGCGAGAGGACTATGTAAATAATCTTACCATAAGTCCAGCTCTGTCGGCCACGGAGTCTTTATCCACTCCCGTGATGTAGATGCCCAGGTTGTACTCCAAGCCGCCCCGGATCATCAGGCCTAACGACTGGCCTGGTTCTATACATAGATCCACCTAGAAAAACATTAAACTTACTCACATATCTTGGCTTATAAGTTTTATCTTATCTAAACTGTACTATCCTACTCCTGGCAAAGACATGCCTCACATTATTCTATGACACCCTCCATTCTCTATTGAATTAGTATTTTTTTAACTGTTTTTATTTCATTCAGAAACATGTCAACGATAGCTTAGTTGGTTGGAGCATCAGAAGATCTAATCCTGGGGTCGTGGGTTCAAGTCCCATTCGCGCCGAACATTTTTCTTTCCCTAAAAAATATTTATGTCAACGATAAATCGTGGGCTCTGTTTCGTTTGCAACAAAAACATCAATTTCAACTGTCAAATTAACTCTGTACATCGAATTTCGCTAACAAACATTTTAAAGGGAAAAGGTCGCTCAAATCGATGCAACGTGAGTAGGGTAGACTAGGGCGAACATACCAGTCACTGTCCGTGCCCACAGCCTCATTACGACCACAAACGACGAACTTTAGCAGCACTGGACACCGATTAGCATACCACCCCTACTCCAACCCCACCTCCCCATTCCGTGTTTATGTGCATTCGCGTATTTACGACCGCAGAATTGGACATAAAATTTTACGATGATATAAAATAATTAAGGGCATTATAAGCTGTCATTTACATAACTGCCGTCACCATGTGATCCCCGACGACGTAGTTGATTTACGACCTGATGAAAAATGTGGATATTAACACTGTGAGGGAATTGAGGGTGTCTTACGATCCGATGGTTATACGAATGAATCACGTAAGCAGCTAATGTTAATGCATCCTCCTTCCTATAAATATGTTTAAGTACTTTTGTTTGTTATGAAAATCTACGCTTTTTCTTGGATAACTTTAAATTAGCTAGTGAAAATTAAGAATGTAAATTAACTCCCTTAAACTGAACTACTCTCCCCAAGGAATATACTTAGGTCGAAATGTAAAAAAAAACTTTAGTGCGCTTTCCGTAGTCAATTTATAAACAGAAAACGCCCCTATTCTGTAAGGCTACGACCGTACTTAGGGGCACCGTATTTCAGAACGTCTCTCTCTCTTTCGTTGTACAGATGACAATGACAGTCAATAATAAGAATCGCTGGAATGTCGGTCGAAGACTTTCCAGAACGTTTCCTCCAATAGCAGTGGTTCTCAAGTACCTATCTTAATTTTATATTGGAAGCAAGTCCTTACTCTTCGTTTAAAGCGGTCCGAAGTCTTAAGTCCTTAGGTCTAAGAGCGGCGGCATCTTGTCAATTTACACCTAAGTGTAGTCTTATAGTGGTCATTGCTATAAGACAGCGGGAAAGGGCCACCCCGCAACAGTACTCTCGCCTCACCAGTAGAGTCTTACCTTGCATTATTATTTATTAGCTTTCCGCCTGGCACTTCGTTCCCTACATAATTGAAAAAATTATGTAGCCTGTGTGTTAATCCAGGGTGTCAGCTACCTCCATACCAAATTTTATCAAAATTGGTTAAGCGTGAAAGAGTAACAAACATCCATACATCCTTACAAACTTTCGCGTTTATAATATTAGTAGGATTTACGACTCTAGAATCTTACCCTGCGTATGGAGCGGTCTTTGCTGTTAGATCGCGGGGGACGAGGTGGGGGCGGCGAGGCTGGTCGTCCATACCGGTCCATCCAGGAACAGGACGCTCGCCCCACTAATGCCCCGGCCGTCCGTACCGTCATTGTCAGCTGCCGGCAGGATTTCAGCATCTGGACACAAGGACGTTTACTTATATTTTTATCGTCTAGGAAAGACGACTACTCTCATACACGCATACATACGTTCATTAGTGATAGGCAGAGCATCAGTGGTTTTAAAACAACTTGATGCCACGTTCGATTAAATTCAGAGGGTTATAAGATTAAATATGATGTAAGTGGAGAGAGGTAGTGATTTATTATAACCTCACACAAATATCACACAAAATTATAGCAATATACTCGATTAGACTCAAATTACGTATACCTATCCCTATCTGAGATGAATAAACTTGATGACATTCATTTGCCTTCACTAATAAAGGAATTCGTCGTCTTTCTCTTGCTATAGGTTAGTGTTCCCGTATATGCTAGTTTATATGGCTGCGTTTATAGTATTAGAAGACCAGCCAAACATGATCAGGTTTAACTCCCTGAAGCTACCTTTGATACTGATTTCCAATACGACTGAAAGCAAATTCGTCGTACGTTGCTGCTGCAAAGTGATTTTGTCTGGAAATGTAAACCTGTAACGAGGCGGCATGCGCCTCGTCTTCATCCTCCTGCTCCATTCTCTTTTCGCGACATTTTTACTCTTCAGTTTTGGCATTCCTAATCTAAATTCGAAATTGAACACTTCTAGTTGTCATTCGCTGGGATGACACAGATCCAACTGAGTTTCCGTCGTAGGCGCACGCCCGCTTATAATATACAGTGTTATGTATTTTGTAATAAACTAACGTCAAAAGTTTAAGTTTTTGTGTAATAAATGTAATCCAGCCTAAATGTAATCTTCTTATTACTTCATCGTGCTCCGACTCGTCCTGCTCCCGCAGCCAGCCGGCGCACTGGCGCCCAACGTGGGGAACACAGCAATGTAACAAAATACATCGTTCAATCTCAAATATTGCAATCAACATCATATGGTGGTATAGGCTCTCCAGACGAATTAAGATTTTCAAATATCTTCATCTTTAAATCTTTAAAGTTCCAGTGAATCTTGTATGTATGTATGTAAACACTTTATTGCACATAATAAAAAGTACAAAACAAAAGAGATGGATACAAAGCAGAGCGAGCTGGCTACATCCTCGATCACATCTCCGCCCCTGGGCTAGATTGTGGTCAAGAGCAAACCCATTATGTGATAAATAACATAAAATAGGCACGTGAGTAAAACCATTGCAGAATTACGAATTTACAAACTCGTATAATAAACCTTAGCAACTGTACCAGCATTTTTTTAAAAGTCTCAACACTTATTATCTCAAAAACAGCTTTTAGTCATTAGCAGGGTAGCTTCTGTAGAAGACCGGAAAATTTCCCTTTCCCGGTGCTCATACCTACATATACATTTTATATCAAAGGTAATCCCTGCGCCATAAAAGTTTATGTTCAACCCATAAAAATAATGTTACCTATTCAAATGTCGTAAAACTAATTTTATGTTTCCAAGAGTATAATCGCACGTAGAGTTGTTATTGTTTAATTTAATTCAAGCCGGTCTTTGCACTTGACTCACATTTTCAAAAGAAGAAAAGAACTGATTTATTAATTAAAATTTTATGGCAAAACCCTTATATTAACCTTGATTGAAATTAGATTTTTTTAAACCGATTGTGCGATAAAATACCTACCAATTTCTAAAGCAACAATCGTAAAGAAAAGTAAACCGCCCGAATAAAACGGTTCTTTTTTTGTACATTTTATCCTTTTCGGAAAAGGCAAAGAAAACATGTCCATACAGCCATGTTTCAATGTATTTCTTCTGCATAAGCTCCTCGTTCTCCGTAAACCGATAGTGTTTTGTTTATAGAGAACTATGGCGGCAAGAAACACTGCCGCGGCGATCTTTGTCGGTACCAAACGGAGCGGATACATTACTTGAATTACTTTATTGCGACACTGTTTTAAGTTTACGGCACGATATGCTATCACCATTATTCATTAAACAACTGTAATGTAAAAAACGAAATTTCAATCGGCAAGACCCCTACCCTAAACCGCCCTCCTTTACTTTTCTCATTGAAAATGCTTAGCTAATCCAGATTTTTTCTCTAAAAAAGTAAAGCATTTACAAAACAAAAGAAAATCGATTAGGAAACAAAACTTTTCAGCCATCTGGCTCCCTTATTATGAGGACAAAGCGATCGCCAGCCTTTTTGTGGTCTTTTCATTATAAAAGAATGAAATGAAACTCTGCTCCAACAAATGACGTAACACATAAAGGCCGAATTCCAACGCAGGCGGTACCCACGCGGAAATTATATTTGCATTCTCACATTGAATGCAAATAGGAACTAGCTAGATATACCTAGAACGTTTTTTTATAATAAATAACACAATTATGTAATGTAATATAATATGTATGTATATGACTCTCTTATGAAGAGATATAAAATTCTTTTCAACACATTTGCTCATAAAGTAGGTCTTATGTCATTGTTTTAAGGTTCATAATGATATGTATTACCCAGCCCGTGAGTACTAAAAATAAAGCACAAGTACGTAATGGTTTTTTTTCTAAATTTCAGCAAAGAGATCAGATCTTATGTTATATTATTTAAAATTGAATGTAAATATTAAACTATTATTCCACTAAATCATTTAAATTTAATAGAAAATTATCATTTATTTATGCTAGAACGTGAAAATATTTAGTTAAGTATTTTTTTATTATTTGGCTGTATGGCATACTTGTCAATGTGAATCTCATTTTGCGAGCGAAAAAAGAAAAAAATAATCGCGCCTCTTTTCAGATGTTTTCACTAATTGGTTTTCACAAACGGCATTTGTATTCATCAGATTGTTATTTTTGACAGAAATACAACACAAAAAATGTCTTCTTCAAGTGCAGAACAGGAAACCTACGTGGGTATACCGCCAGAAATACTTTCCGAGGCGCAACATGCAAGTGAAAGCTTGTTGCCGTCAATATCAAAGGAAAGTTTTTATTTCTTTCTTTCCTCGCAAATGTGTTGAAAAACGTCGTATGACACGCGTGCGCATTGGATATTACATTCTCGGCTCCATTGAGCCCTCGTCTTCGGCTCGGACTCTAAACTCGCCTCTAATGTAATATCCAACTTAGCACACTTGTAGCATAATGTACATACTATATCATTACTTATAAAATTTACATACTAGGCCTAGTAACTATGGGATGCCTGGGAATTCCTTTTATTCCTGTAACCATATTTAAGGGAACATTTGTGCCTTTCAGCTTTCTAAGTGCAAGGGTGTTGGCTGGACGTTGATGAATCAGTGAATCAGGACCTTCAATTTTTTAATAAAAATCTTTCGACAGTTACTGGTTATCCTATCAAGTAAGAGCTGCCTACCGGATTTTTCTGGGCACAACATATAATTTATGAAAATTCCCACGCGAGCAAAGCAATATGATGACGAGATTCCGTCAGCTGGTGGGGTGAGGGTGAAGGGGCTGTGGGTGTAGGACGCCATGACGTCATTCTCTTGGACGCAAGTCGCAGCCGGCGCGGCGCTGGACCAACAAAAGTAAGATAACAGAGAAACAACGTTGACCTTTAATTTATGTGATGCTTCCATTTCTATACCAATAAACCTTCATTGCTTTCTAATGAGCATTTGAACATAAGCCTACTCATTATGATGAATAAAGGGTTGAATTTGACGACCCCTTAATTTTGTGTCTGTTATTCATATAATGCAACTACTGATTCAGATAAAACTTTTACGCTCTGTCGCATTCTACTCGTATCTGAACTAAACAAAAGATCTATAGCGCGAGTACAAAAGTGCCAACGAGTGTGACCCGAGTAGCAGTGAATGTCAGGCAGTAAGTCGTAAATCAAGTGATATCGCTGCCGAGGAAGGAAATGCCTGCGACGTCTGCAGAAATAGCGGCTGCTTCTTGACCCGTTCCTTTTCTGTCTTTATATGAATAAAAACCTAATAAAAACATAATATTTTTAAATCAAGTTGCCTTCTTATGTAAGAGGATCTATTTACAATAAACCTTAAGTACTGCTGCAGAGACGGAAATAGGAGTATCAACATGATCTCTTTGTGGTATTCAAAGCCCCAACAACATGCTCTGCCGTTACATAAAACTCGCTGGCTTTAAACTGAAGCAGCATTATATTAATCATCAATATCTATCGTTATATGCTATAATCACATAGAGTTCAAATAAAAAGTTTTCTAATTGTAAACTAAACAAAGCCATAAATTGGTCAAAGAAATCGCATAGGAATGTTATTCTCACAGTCACAGTGCCGTAATGCTAAAGTAAATTTTCCTCTTTTTGCCTTTTTCCTCAAGAAGAACGTGACATAAGACAGCATCGTCTCGACGTACCTCGAGTCCCGACTAATCCTAACTTTACCTCACCGAGAGCAAGTATATGAGCAAAGTTTTACGATTGTCAACATCATTACATTCCCCCATCCTCGGGACAAAACGTAAATGCCGAAAAGATGCCGAGCAAACGACTTTTGCTGAAAGATAACATTACTTATGCATGCACTTTACCGACCGCAAGGGAGTTTATTCATAATCGGTGGAAAAGTTTAGAAAGAAAGAATAGTATAATAGTTCCGTTGCTTCTGTCTTTCCATTGAATGTTTCTTTTTTGTTGTTATTTGTGAATGCCTGAATGTCGTGATTTGAATAAAGTTTTTCATCGATATTTTTCGTGGTGAGTTTCGCCTTTTTTATTTAGTCGTAAAAAAATGTGAATTCCAATTTTATCTGCGCATTTTATATAGAACACAAATTCTTTTGGAGACTCAACTTCAGATAAGAAGTCTTGAATTATGCACCAAGTTCTGTGCTAACCGTTCTGTGCGCTTGTATTGGGCTTGTAAAATGTGTTAAGAATTTGATGGATAAAAGTTTGAAGGCCTTTGTGTTGTTTAACTCTGCAATAAAGATGAAGCAATATATTGGGGAAGAAAAGACGTGCTTTAAAAGAGAAAATTGCACCTGCATCATATCAGTAGAGCCAAACTAGAAGAAGAAAAGAAGAGAAAACGTACGCTAAGAAAAATAAAATAAAAATGTGAATATAAGAAGCAAAACTTCAATGAAATAAATGCCAATTATATTAATTATCTCAAAATGTAACAACGGTTTTATTAAATACAGAGGGAACTGATTACTTCTTACTGTTAGGTTTAATTAAAACAGTCACGAACTTTTAACCAGTGGTACAAAACGTAATACTGCCAATTAATATATAGTTCATCAACTTGACCACTGCATAGTTGTGAAATTACTGAATAACCAGATTACCCTGCAGTTTTAGGTTTCTTTGCGGCCACTAACCATTTTTCTAATTAGCAATCCGTAGTCGACGATGTTGGTTCCACGGTTACTTAAGTTACTTTACTTAGTCTTTAAGTAAAGTTTTGCGAAACTGTTTGTCGGCCCTCAAGAAACTAAAAAAAATACACGCTGGACTGGAAGTTATCGCTGCCATCTCTTCCGAGGCATACTGTAGAAACCAATATGGGACGTGAGGGTTTTTTTGTATCGTGGGTGAAAATTATACTTTTAAACTGGAAAAGTCAGGGCATCACCATGTTGGGCAAGAAAGTTACTTGATTAGTAACTATGCGATGATAAGTAACTATGATTAGTGATTAGTGGGATTATGAAATGCAGAAAAATGGTCTGCAAAACTTAGACGTTTATTTACCTTAACTAATTTCGATAAGGAGGTTGTTCTGGTCGTTTAGAACAGAGATTAGTGAAAGAAACCGTCCATCTCACTCACGAATAATTTACCTCGGCCTCGGTAATCACTGACGTATTCACTTTGCTCCTCATAAGAACACATTACTTATGCAAACCTTAACAACCTCCATGCTTTGCCTACATTTCACCTGTCATGTGGTACGTTCTCTTGAATTTTCTATTGACATGATCCCTCTACAGTCATCTATCTCATGATCCCTCCATCTTTTCTCGTAGAAAAATCATGTAGAGGCATATTATGAAACGACTTAGCTCCTTTCTTCCGCAAACAATGTCAGGTTTAGAAATATAATATATAATCTATTATTGTCATAGAACCTGAAACTAGTGTTAGTGTGGCAACTGCAGAAAATAGACTTTGTTAGTCAAAGCAAATGTAGTAAATTTTTACTTCGCCATATTTATGTATATGTTTTTACGCAGAATACCAAAGCTTCAAGACTTTTTAACTGAAATTCCATAATGATAAACTAGTTAATTGCTGCAATCACACAATAATTTAGCTTGCATACGTTTTATTTCGACATAAAAATAATGCTGTAATGCTGAAATCTAGAGTCCAAATTTGTTATTTAAGTTTGATGGATTTTAAACATATTTTGTTTCTCTGTTCTACAATTCTCTTAAAGTGTTTTTAATATGTGTTTCAAGTGCAAATCCAACGAGGGTTCATCTCATTTTTCAGCGACCATGCCATTGCGCTGTCTGTCAAATGTCGATGTTGTTTTTTGAAGGAAATGGGAATGTCGTGTCGTTGTCCTGTCCGTCGTTCGCAGGCGCTAATGCCTTTTGCGTGTCAGTCACGTCGATTAAACTCCGTTGTGAATTAGCAAATGGTTTCTACTAATGCACAATGCAGGCACAAATGCAGTTACGGTAATTACATAATACTGCGCTGTGTAATTGCAGTTATTGACAGTAAAAGTAGTATGGGAACCAAATTTTTAGTTAGTAATTATAATTTTAAAACTGTAAGTATTTGCGATTGCGATATACTGTGTACCTCAGTTTATGTAGCAATTACATTAAATAGAGGTATTTCTCTGAACAATTTTCATTAAAATTATTGCTGTTGTACAGAGTTTCAAACAGATTTCATTTTAAAATATTTAAAAAGCCGCATACAGAAAGTAATGACTTTTTACGTCCAAGTAGGTCATTATTTATCTCTTCTCAAAAATCTTTAAATGTTTTTTGGATTTCCTATTTCTCAGATTATATATATATTACTTTATCCTCAACAAATAGAAGAACAGAAAGAAAATGAAAAAATATAGTTTGATAAAACTTCATATGAAAAATCCCAACAATACCAATAACTTACAAGAACAACAATAATAAAAGAGGAAACTTGTCTGATTAGAACTACACAGGTATTGACCATCTGGAACAGCAAGCCAATCCAATTATTGGAAATTGTCTACTTATATCTAAACAAATAACTTTTCATGTGACAACGGGACAATAAGGCTGAAAACAAATGTGTCACACAAATAATTTACTATGGCTACCCTTTTTCATTGAGAAAAGATTGGGGTGACAAAGGTAACTTTGATCAGCATTATCGTGATCTACTAGTAAAAACCACATTTTTGTTCTATTGCGTTCACATAGTTGCGTAGCAGTACTCAGTTCCTATCGATTAAAAATTGAATTATTATCTGTTTCTTTAGATTTTTAAATTTTTACACTATCAACGCAACCCTTATTATAAACAGCATGATTCTCGACTTGAAAGTCTATCCCAGTCGTCTATTCAAGTAACTTAGTATATTTATACAATACATCCACACATAATGTAGGTACATGTTTACGCCATGTGTGCACGGTAAAAGAGTTAGGTTAATAGGCGCGTATACATCTCTAGCAAACCACACTTCTTGCTGGACTTTACAGAACATACTTACGAGCATAGAGTAATAACTTATTATATTTTGCTAGAGGGAATATTGTAAAGTTCTTTTATTGATTGTCTACACTTATTTGCTAAATTACGATTTTCTATAATAGGTTCGAAAGATTGGGCTGGGTGTTGTTTGCCCTGCATGGTGATTGCTAAATTGGTGTTCGAGGGATTTGGCTGGGTGTGTTTTGGAAATAGCGATTTTGCAGGCCAAACATTAATAATATAGTGGTGATTTGGGGTATTATTAGCTAAAATACGACTATTAAATGGTCGTTGCCAAAAAATAATAACATTATGCAGTCTCTTCAAGCCTGGGAATATTAGAGCGTCGGTTTCTTCTAAGTTTGTCTCGCTTCGGAAAGCGCAGAAAGCTCTGTGTACGCATAGGGCGACTAATGAGAAGTTGTCAGCCAAAATATATATCGCCTGTTTATCTTCAATAGTCTACTTTTGGCCAAACAGCCTTGAGTATTCTAGATTGATTTTCTTTAGGGGGAAGCTATTTATTAGGTGGGTGTTGCTAGTTTACGCCAATGTGATTCCCGAAAATAAGGACATACCCACATAAAATATTGAAGAAATGCCTCATACCATGATCTTGGCTTTATTAGATTTACAGATTGACAAATATAGTTGCTAAATCTTGACGCTGGTGTCAATAAAAAAAAAAAACCTGACTGCTTAGTAAAAACTGAAAGTCTAGTGGTCGAGACTTTTGTTATTGAATATTATTGAATAACATAATGATTTTACAGGGTGGACCCATAAAAAATGCAGCTTCCTAATAATGGGTCCCGATTGTTAAAATCGTTCTGTTATTCAATAACAAAAGTCTCGACCACTAGACTTACTTGTTTTTTTCTTTTCA
Organism: Aproaerema taeniolella; assembly: GCA_949987775.1. NCBI lineage: Eukaryota > Metazoa > Arthropoda > Insecta > Lepidoptera > Gelechiidae > Aproaerema > Aproaerema taeniolella. The sequence goes on along the minus strand of OX465246.1, from coordinate 16,278,401 downwards.
GTTTTTACGAAGCAGTCGGGTTTTTTTATATTTTTTTATTTAATTTATTTTATTTTACACTTTTAGTTAGGGTTAGATATTTATATTTGTTTATCGATTTTCGCATTAGTGTGGATGTATTGTATAAATTGAACAATTTCCGAATTAAAAGCCTATATTTAAGTAAAAAACGTTACTAACCAACTTTAAATAGTTATACATCCTAAACGGTAATTCTGATCGAAAAACGATATAAGAAACCTATAAATGATTTTTAAATAGGTACCTATTCAACGATATCCCACTTGACATAGTTCGTCGATTTTCATTTTTTACTTTTTCACATTATGGCGTCCAAAATCGGCCATTTTGACTTTTCCACATTTTTATAGGCACTTTCTATGATATTTGCGCCGTCATGACAAATCCAACGACGTATCATTTATCAAAATTGGCCCACGCGTTTGGTCTAAATAGTGCCAAAGGTACAAAACTACAAACATACATATATAGGCTGATAAACACATTACCCTCCTTTGTGTCGCGCAGTCGAGTAAAAACCTTCATTTTATACGTGATTGGTAACTTGGAAGTAGGTATCCTCTTATCTCAAAGGACTCCAATACTCCGATAAACTTTGCATTCAAAGGTAACATTATATAAAGCAGTGGAATTGAAAAATGGGATATTCTTAAACGCCTCGTATGATTGAAGTACTTCCCTTGCGCCTTACTTTGCCGGATATCTCAAACTTGATCCCCATGATAATATTCAAAGAGTATACTTATCTTAAATGTACTCTTTATCAATTCTAAATATCTCTTTTTGCTTTCATTTGGGACTGCTTTCCTTCTTGAATTTCCTTCTCGTTGTTTGTAATTTTCTTTCGTATTAAGATATAGTAGCCTTCTTAAATGTCTTTGTTAAGGTTTAGTAGAAGTCATCGTCATAATTTAGGTCATCTATGTGTAAGTGAATTTCAGAATAAAGAGTTTTGAATTTATGATTGCGTTGGACAAAAACAATCAAACTTAAAACACAAATATTTACTGTAATACGCTCTTAATTGTTTTAAATCTTGGTAACTTGGTAGTCTATTTCACATAACCCTCCTTTTTGCTTCGCCGTAATCGGGTAAAAAAGACGGAAGTCATTATTTTAATCTGATACGACAATGATCGGGTAATAATGCACCGGTGAAGGGGGTTAATTGTAATGGCGGCGTGAACATGACATTGTGGTGGCTTGGCGACCCTCGCGGGTCATTTGGCGGGCGCTCGGAGAGACCTGCCAGCGGCGGCAACAGGTCTCTAAGGTCGTCTTTCATTCTTAGCTACTACACACAATACGAGCACATAGTGCAGTTTGTAGAAGCAACTTATGAACTTCAAGTATGTACAAAAAAGGTATTATATTTTTTTCGTTTTTAGCCTAACTCTAAAAAAAATAGGAGAATATTTAGTTAGCAGCTCGAACATGATGCGCGACAATGCTCGCACAGCACGCCACTCGGCTGACGGTAACTTCACTTTGATTGCGCGAGGCCCTCGCGCAAAGGCTTACTCGCCCTCTGGCGTTATCAATGTTGACATTTTGACATAGGACCGCGGCGAATTCCGCACGCGAGCTCATCGTGCTTAAGCTGCTGAACTCTGAGCTACTAATCATTAATAGTACACATCAACTATGATGATTGTAATCAAAAAGTGCTGCTAAACCTAGTTCTCTTGTTGTATAAAATGTAAAGGATGTATTGTGGTCACTGTAATAAAAAGATTTAAAGTCTTTCAAGAAGCTGAACGACTTTCTTGTGACCTCAGTTGATTGATGAAAGGTGTACAAGTTCACGAGGACATTGTATTTTACGCAAATTTATGAATCACCCCGTCTATTATGTAGACCTTAAATGGTGGTAATGTTAGGTACTTACTTTTAGGGCATCCTCGTGGGAGATCCCAGAGAAGGGCGTGCCATTGACCTGCAGGATGGAGTCCCCGGGCCGCAGCCCTGCGCGCTCCGCCACCGACCCTTCTTCTACCCGCGATATGTATACGCCCACTCCTAGACAAAAGGACATCCTGTACTTTACTGTATACACAGCTGAAGACTTGATTATGCAGTCATGCTTTGTCAATTTCGCTCTCATAGGATGCGTTTGTCAAGCTTGATGTTTAATTGGAAGTACAGTAACCAACCATCAGTGCATGAATTTACCCCATTTTGTGGTTGTTATCATAACATCATAGAGACTTCTACGTGACAACTGTATGTGCTGGACAGTGAGCACAGAATATCACTGCAAATTAACTATCCAGTCTCCTAAAACGAAACTTATATGGGTCTAGTCTAGTTCACCCTTTTGTTGCGAAAGCAAAAATAGATGAGTATATATTTTTTTTCATCAAAGTAAGTATCTTCTTCTATATCTATACATATCATAAAGAGGACAGATTTGATTGTTTGTTTGTTTGTTTGCATTGAATAGGCTCCGAAACTACTGGACCGATTTGAAAAATTCTTTCACCATTAGAATCCTACATTATCTGTGATGAACATAGGGTACATTATTTTCCCGAATTCCCACGGGAACGAAGTCCCGAGCGGAATGCTATTTTACAATAAACTTATTCCTATTTTGATGGAATTATAAAATAGTAATTTCATTTCTTGTATTTTACGAAAATTGGCCGTGTCATGCGAGTCCATTACACGGCCAATTTTCCTAGTTACATTTGTAATTTCCATTTGTTGCTAGTTTTCATTTGTAAGTATAAAAAGAAAAGGAGCCCCTAAAATGTACCTGTGGATATCAAACAATACAAATTGTTTTTATTTAGGCTTTCAAGGCATTTACATTCATTAAAAGTAATAGCACCATTTCCCGTTGAAAAAAATGTTTATTTTGTAAAAAACCTAAACGAAATAAATAAAGTGCTCTGCCTAAAACGCCAACGTAAACATAAAAGTAAAAATAAAATTATCTTCTGTGGACAAAGTATACAGAACGCGGCCTAGTTTAGAAAATTAAGCGACGTGCATTGTTCGTTTTAAAATTTCTTTCAAGGTGCACCCCGGGTTAGACAAACTTTATTTGTGTAACCCAGGGTGAACCTTAAAAGGTCATTTAATAGTAGAATTGTTACATAAGGGACGTGAGCTATTACAGAACGAGATCCGATTTGGCGCCCATGCGAGCGCAGCGGATGAAGTTCGAGGGTGCAATAGCTACTTACAACCGAGGTAAGCATTCTACTTTACATCATTCATGCGAGGTAAATAAAACATTAATTGTAAAGGTATGGCAAAATGTGATTTTAAATAGGGACTAACAATTATTTATTGATATTAATAGTAAAATTTGTACAATTATTAAAATGCAGAGATACTGGTCGACCATCCATATGCACTGTTTGAACCAAGTTTTGAGATAGTGCCACACCATCTTCGTTAGGTGAAGCCTTGTCTATTTTGGAAGGTCCTGGTTGCAGCTCTACATTCCTTATCGACTCAGTTATTTTATTACTGATTTTACTTTTATTCTCTATAGACTCTTCTATATAACCTTCCGCAACTGTGGTGGACTTCCATCCGCCTAGTCGTTTAATAGTGGTGATATTTGCACCCGTATCCTCTAAAATAGTCGCAGAAGTCCTTCGGAGACTGTGTCCAGTGTATAGCTGAGGATCTGCTAGGTTTGAGAAAGTTGCTACATCTTTAGGGACTGGTGTTAGTTTGTTTTTCCCATTGACTGACGAATGCCTTGACCTTTTCGGAACCCTAAAAAAATCGTTTTTGATATGTCCCGTGGGTCGCTTTTCTATATATTTTTTTATTTTTTCGATGAAATCATTATCGTTGACGACAAATGATCTATCCACTTTTGTTTTGGTGCTTTTCAGTCTTACTTTATCAAGGCAACCTGAAACAAAAAGGCATAAAAATGTAACAAAATTTAACGAAAACGAAACCGTAGAATAAATTATCGCTATAACACCAAAAACACCTAATTCATTTGAAATCACTCGTACGTACTTACCTTGCTAAAAACTTTTCATCAGGAGCATTTTTGAGGAAGGTTCGAATCTCTTGTGAACTAAATACCTTTGCTTTTTTGCTTTTGTAGCCAGTAAAGTAGAATGCTTACCTCTTTTTGAGAAATGCAGTCAGTTTTGCGTACTCATTTATTTTTACATCGTGTTTGGTATTCAAAGTTGCTTTAAGCATGGAGAAGAAGCTCCACAATGATGATGGCTTAATATTTTTAGATAGTTCATTAAAATATACAAGCACTTACACTTTCTGATTATTTTATTCATTTTGCTGCACGCCATTTATTAAAATCATCATAGGCTTGGATGTATCGCTCTCTGGATTTATTTGGCAAAAGATTCTGTATAACATCTTCTGCTTCCTCATGACAGAAATCTGGCGTCCCACTCATTTCTTTGTCTGATGAAGTATCCGACTCCGACATTGTGAACTAAAAATTTTTAAAAGGTAACCTTCTAATCACATAAAATAAACCCGCAATCAATAAGCGAACAATGCAATGAATTGCCGCCATTTCCAGTTTTTTTCAGTAAAAAGTTTTCTTATATTTTTTAAAAAGAGATTATTTTTTAAGGAGTTTTGCATCTGCAAGTGGGACGTAAGTAATTTTGAAAATATAATTTGAACTATACAATGCAAGCATAGTGCGACGTAAGTAAATTTGAATATGGAACATGTTTAAGAACAATTGTGATACATTTGCCAACTTACAGAGCCTCTTTGCGTAGTAGTAAAACCTCTTTATTGAGCATGTATGATGTAAAACATTATTGTTATTTAGTGTGTAAACTCAACGTTAGAGTCTAACGTTACACACGCGACATCAAATCGTATGTACAACTGTGACCTTTTAAGAACGCTAACTTACATCAGACTATTAAAGTACAATTTGACTTTACCTATACTTATAGTTGAATAATTTGAGGTTTCTGGTAGAGCAATTTTAGTTACCCGATGGACTGTTGTCCGTACAAAGAAGTGTCTTTTATAAAACAGTTTATAATTACTTTCATCTTTCGGAAATGCCATTAAGTCGTTGTAAATATATTTATACCATTTCCCCTCTAAAAAGCTTTTTTTTCACTGAAAATTCGGGATAAAGAGCTCTTACAGTCACAGTTTTGATATTTGAATTTAGAACCCTAAAATAGTTATTTGTTCAACAAGAGAGCAACGTTTTTTTTTGCTATCCGAGTGCAATCTTTAAATCACGAGCTAGCGAAGTAGTCTACAGTTGAATCACGAGCGTAGCGAGTGATTCTAAAATAGTCTACTGAGCCTAGTGAGTGATTTAAAGGCACGAGATCAAAGAAACTTGCTCTCGTGTTAAACAACAACTTTTCACATACAGCGAGAAAAGATTAACAGTGATTACATACTTCATGAAGATTAATTGACAAATAGCTATGAATTATTTTAAAAGTGGCCAGGAAAAAGTTATAGTTCGCGTTCAGAAATTGCACTTCGTAACATTTTTACAAAATTAAAAATATTGTTTTAGAAAACAACATTGATTATTAAATTTTATGTGAAATAACTTTTAATTACCTTAAGCCTTAAACTATTAATATTTAACATATTTTTGTGATTTTGATTTCAATAAATAATATAAAATTTTGTGATTTAATAAACCTAACTCAGTTTCAGAACAAATCACCGCGCCAAGTCATTTAAAAGTTATTGTTCCAAATTCAAATCACTTTGCCTCTCGCTCAAAAAATGCTCGCAGCAAACAACGATTTTGCTGCCTGATTTTGACAAGCAAAAGCTCTCTTTTCGAGCTGGAGAGGTGAAGAGATTCTTTTGCTCCCGCAAAACACGTAAAAAAAGAGCTTTAAGTTTCGAACACTCCATGTATAGACATACGACCTCCATCGCAAGGAATATTCTAAATTCAAACTCCTTGCGCAGATAACTCTTCAATATTTGATTGGTCAACATTTTCGACAGGTTTAAAACTTTAAAGTAAAAATGTGTGTTCTTTGCTGTCATTAATTAGTAATATTTCGACAAGAAATAAATATCTCGTCACAGATCCATCCTATCGACAACAACAAGAAAATTACTCAAAACTTTAGTAATTGTTCAAATTTTAATGTACAGAGGGCCGCACATCAGGTTACCACAAGCGTGTACTCTGTGTCGTTGCGATAAGAGCGGTTTTGCAATGAAAATGGGGTAACCTGATGCGTTGGCCTCTGTACATTTTCATTAATGTAACGTTCCTTTTTTCTTGATTAAATGTTTATTTCAAATCCTTCTTTTTCTCGAGGTCATGGTATAAAATATAATGTACAACTCTTGAATAAAATAGATTTTCATCGAGGTATATGAATGACTCGCGTCATTTAGGATTCTAACACTTGAATCAATAATTTAGAATCCTTCATTTGCTCGCGATCCAACTTTGGCCCTCGCTTAAAATCCGTCTTTTATTCCCGAGCTGCACAATATACTATTTTAATACATGAACCTCCTTTCTCGGTGCATCTTTTAGCAAAACCCTCTATAAAAAAACCCCTTACTTCAAAACGGTTAATTGCTACTGCTAAAATAGATGAAAAACCCTAAAATTCGATTTTCAAGGTTTTACCCTCTGAAAGTACGTTTTTTTTGAGCACTGTTTTTAAAAAGAGATTTTACAAAAATCACGGTTTCACTAATCGCATAAACGCTTTTAGCCGAAATCACGCAACGAAACTCAAAATTGCTCCTCATTAAATCTCGGGAAGCTGAAAAGAGCAAATAGATCAGGCATAAGGTTTGGAATGGTTAATAATAGGAATTACACGATTCTAGAGGCGCTTAAAATAGCTGACGACCGCAACACGGGCGGCCTTTTAAAACAACAGATTTTTTTGGCGGAGAGGTTTCTCTGGGTAAACCAACCGACCCATTAATGTAGATAGGTAATAGTAGATTACCCAACAAGTGAAAAAAAGGTGAATTATTTTCGAGGGATACAAGAGCCGAGATGAATTTTTTTTTTTCACGTGTTAGGTACTCTACTTTTTACCATTGACTACGAGAAAAAGAAAATAATTACTCTGTGACAGTAAATTATCAACAATAGCTGCTGCTTTAACGCGAAATGACTCTGGAACGAGAGGTTCACTTTCATCCCTGGATGTCGAACTCATTTTATGATTTTGAGACAAAAACTTTTAACAGAAACTTTTAATTGCATGAAAATTGCACAGAAAATTGGCTGAATTCCTTATTCTAAATTTAAATTTTTTAACCGAGCCATATTCCATACAGCCAGTTAGTACAAGGCTTAGAACGTTTTAATAGCGAAAGTATGCAACCTCCTTGCACATTTTCTTTTGTTTTCTTACTAAAATCCTTATATTCGCGCATGTTCCAAATTCAAAAATGTTTTATTCACTCAGTGAAATAAACAGCGTTTTATTCACTGTTTTTGAAGAATAACGGACCCTTTTTCGAGGGGCAATGGTAAAAAGTAAATGTTTATATCTACCAACAAAATCGGTACCATTATTTTAAGAGACCTTATAATATAAGGCATAAAGAAATAACTTGAAATAGAAATTAAGAAAACTTTTTAAGTAATATTTTTGTTTTCTTTTTCAGAACATAGTAAATACTTAAATGAAAATTTTGTCAAAACATAATCACAATCCCACTGTGCATTTAACTGACAACATGTTTAACATTTTTAAGCGACTTCAAAAAAAGGAGGAGGTTCTCAATTCGGGTGATTTTTTTTTTAAATGTTTGTTACCTCATAACTCCGTCATTTATAGACCGATTTCACTTTTTTTTTAGTTCGGAAGCATCTTCTTCCAGATTGGTACCGTAAATTTTTTATCGAAAGCGGTCCAGTACTTTAGTTAAAAAATATAAAAAAACTGAAATTTACGGTCATATATGTGGATGATAATAGGTCGTCAATGTAAACGAAGCAAAAACAAAGTTGTTCCCTGAGATTTTTAAGTTGTTTTTTGGGACTCTTTTGTTGTTTTATATTACCACCACACATCTTTCCTGCCGTCTGGTGATCGGTTAATAATACGCCACCCCATATCTTTCATGCCATCTGGCGATCGGTTTGAGAATTGTACTACCCCGTATCTTTCTTGCCATCTTGTTACTGCTTGTGAATATCACCACCTCATATCTTTCCGTGGGTATGAAGAGGGGTGAAAGTAATTGATTACTATATCGCTCTTTAATTTATTTAGTGCTTTATAAGAAATCTACGAGGAAAATTATATGAATGATAAATGATAAACTTTAAAAATAATAAAATAAAATATTTTTAACAAAAAATTGAACCGCCTTCAAAAAGGGTGTAATAATTTTTTAAAGCTATATTCATGAGTAAGTAGTGGTTACGGGTAAATTAGTAAATAGGTGAATTCATAGCGGAATATGTAAATAGAGAGAAATTTTTGTATGACGTCGGCGCCGGAATGAACATGATCTAGTTTAATGAAATAAGTATTCGCACAAGCTTTTTTTGGCAGTATAAAAACTAAGATAGTTTTAATAGCCATGCGAGTAATTGTTCGGCGCCGACGTAAAAAAAAAGATTACTCTCTATTTACCATATTCCGCTATGAATTCACCATTAACTAACTGCTTTACCCGTAACCACTACTTACTCATAAAATAGCTTTAAAAAATTTTTTTCACCCTTTTTGAAGGCGAGTAAATTTTTTGTTAAAAATATTTATCTTTCAAGTGAACATCGTTGTTTGTCATACATTTCATTGTCATTGTCTATAAATCGATCGGCGCTTTGGATCGGCGAGAAAATTGATAGAAGTTGACATTGATGTTATTCTGTATTTTATTAAGTGAAGTGGCCAGTTAAGTGCTAGTTTAGGGGTTCCGTAAGAAAATCAAAGAGGTCGCAATCACTGACTGCTGTTTTTCTCATCAACAGGATGTTTTTACGTAGAAAAGTTATTTCACAAATTTTCTCCAAAAGCTAACATAAACTTTTTAATTTTTTATACTTAAAGTTCAGTGTGCAGAGTACAGCTCTAAAAATATTGGCAACTAAAGTGTCATAGCCCTACCCACTGATAATCGATTCACTACGTCAAGACGATACACTTAAAAAAGAAATACCTACTCGTCAGTGTTTCAGTCAAAAAATCTCCATGCAGAAAAACTATCACGGCTACCTAAAAGAGTTCTTGTGCTACGAGTAGGTATCAAAAAATAAAAATTTTGTGATTATAATCTTCTTCCACGTTTACTCAAGAGATTAAGAAATGTTCAGAAGATAAATAGATGTAAATAAAACACAACAAAATTTCTCTATACTTTATCTTTTCAAAGTAGGAAGTATGATTATAGCTCGGAGTGGCCATCAATCAATGGCACAACATCGCACCCTTTTTGCGCAAGCTCATTTGTAACGACGGAAAAGCAGCTTAGTAGAGACCCTAGTTAGGATTTCAGGAACAGTTACTTTGTAAATTGACTATTTATGTTTGAAGAATAAAAACGGATTTTCTTTGCTAAAACTGGCAAACCGTTTTCAATATTAAAAACTAAAAGCACATTTCATATTAAACTTTTTTTTTGCGACACATAATTAGGTCAAAATATGAAATAAACTTCGTTTCTTCAGGTCTATATAAGTAACTAGCTTTCCGCTCGGGACTTCGTTCCCGTGGGAATTCGGGAAAATCATGTACCCTATGTCCATCCCGGATAATGTAGGTTTCTAATGGTGAAAGTATTTTTCAAATCGGTCCAGTAGTTTCGAAGCCTATTCAATACAAACAATCAAATCTTTCCTCTTTATAATATGTACATGTATAGAAAATAAACTTCGTTTCTTCAGGTCTATATAAGTAACTAGCTTTCCGCTCGGGACTTCGTTCCCGTGGGAATTTGGGAAAATCATGTAGTACCCTATGTCCATCCCGGATAATGTAGGTTTCTAATGGTGAAAGAATTTTTCAAATCGGTCCAGTAGTTTCGGAGCCTATTCAATACAAACAAACAAACAATAAAATCTTTCCTCTCTATAATATGTATACATATAGATAGATATAGAATAATGCGATCACCTTAGTTTTCGGGAATTTCATGTGAGTTCCTTTGGGAAAGTTGCTAAGTTTCATGGGAAAATTATTATCTATGGTTCCACTAACTATTTAAGAGCATCCTATGCTTTGGTAGGTATGTTAGCAGAGTTGTTAAAAATGTAGAGTTTTTTACTGCAGTTTGTGCGATAGTTGGTAGGTAACATTATCTGTTGTATGTGAATGTTCACCTGCTTCTTTTCCGCCCTTGACGCAGATGCCGAAGCCGTGGCTGTCGGCGGGGTCGCGGCTCATGGTGACCGTGCGGGTGGCCGGCTCAGCGGGCGGCGGCGGCGCGCCGCCGGACGAATACGGCCGCTCCCGCTCGCCGCCCCGGTATATCGCCTGGTACAAATGAACCTTAATGTAATATCGTTCAAAGAACTTTTTAAACCTTTTCTTAACCTATATTGTTTCACTACTGGACATTGATCTAATTTTTTTACCCTTTTCTGGGTAAAATCCGGTCCAGTACGCTCAATCTTTTCAAAAGGTGTCCAAGTTTAGCGTTGAGCTTCTTCTGGTTCCCATAACATTTTAAAAGAATCCTCAAAAACAATCATTACTATAGAGCATTTTTCTTACTACCATAGCTATCTTTTTAAAAATGAGTGGTTAGGTCGTCATAAAAGAGTTAGTTATTCGACAATCGAAAATAGGTAAATAATATACGAACAGATTAAATACCTAAGTAACTTTTAATTTTAACTCATTGCAAAAATACCATGGCGTGCTTCGATCAACTATTTCTATAGTTGATCGAAGATGGCGTGATCAAGATGTGTAGATTAATTAAGTCTTATTAGTCAAGAAGAAATTTAAGCGAAAATTTAGAAAATACAGTAGAAAAATGTCATAAAAATGTTTCGGAATGTAAACACCGTAGTAAGTTTCCCTTGTTGTACTCAGTTAAATAAAAAAAAACTCATTTCAGCCGTTTGAACATTGAAGAACACAATCTTTGAACAAGTCTCAAGTCTCTCTCACTATAGTAAAGAGGAAACAATTTGTTTATGAGGACGTAAAGAATCGTTCCCGTCGATATTGCTGCGCCGTCCGGAGTAGGAGGGCAATAAAGCAGGCTGTTCAGACAAACAATGCTGCTCGGAGCACGCTTAGCATCTCAAAGTCGCTGTGAAACGCCGCCCCGTGTTGTTCCAGCCTCCTCCCACTTCACGGGGTCGAAGATGATTCCTTGAATGGCAATAGGAGTCACTCTGCAGTCCTTACATTTCTATAATTTGTATAAGTACTTTTGTCTCTATCAATTAATTTCCATTAGTATGAAACTTATCCGAAATTACTTATTTTAGTTAACCGTGTAAGAGCACCTTAAGCCGGTACTAAGTTTCTCAAATGGATTTTCTTCATTTAGTTTTTTTTACTGCGACAAGTTTAAAGGAGTTTATTGACAATTTCACATGATCGACGTTTTATCAAAAACGGGTAAAGCAATATTTAACTATTCAATACACATAAACAACACATATTTTTATGCTTCAAAAAGTTTAAGTGATTATTTTCCGGACTGTAAAAAGTATTTGCTGAAAACTAAGTGAATCGAAGAAAGGCATCTATGTCCATAAATGAGGTATATCCGATACGACTTCTGAATTTCTGCCTATTTCTACGTCTGGAAAGAAAATGTTTGATATTTGCAGTAGTAAAGCTGTAGACACAATACAATATTCAGTGCGAATACGACGATGTTAGCCAGTACACACAAGTTGAACAATGCGGTCAGATGCAGCCGTAGTCGGGTGGAAAATTGATGTTAGCTAAGCTGAATGTACAAACAGATATAGTGATTCAATATAGAAATAGAGTAAGATTATAAATCTGCGTTATTTGTAAACTACCTACTTTTAAACATTCTATAATGGGTTCTTATCACGATTTTCGATACTCATTTAAACAATATACTTTTCTTGTTTAAAATTAGTGAAAATAACTGCGAGAAGCTTAAACACTACGAGTATATTTGTAAGCTAGCTAAAAGGTCGATTATTTTTATTGTTTAAAGACGTTTCGGCGAGGAATACCAAAAGCATACAATAACAACGTATACTTTCCAAGTAGCACAATGTCCAAAGATGTAAAACAAGTAAATGTTTCAAAGCGCAAAATGAATTCAAAACCGTAACATTTGCAGTAAACTATATGCTGCAGGCCGAGTACGATAGTGACAGCGCCGCGACAACACCGCGGTCCGATGTCAAAATGTCAACATTGACAACGCCATAGTCGGCCATAGAGCAAGCCTTTGTGCGGGACCCTCGCGCAATCAAAGTGAAGTTTCAGCGTGAGCCGAGCGCGAGTTTGTAGTTATCGTGCTAGAGCTGTTGATCCGAGCAAGTAGTTGGCACAAAATCACGAAGGTGGCGAATTCGTGTTGGAGTAAATTATATCATAGAATTTATTGATTTTTATTAAAATCATGCTCTGCAGATTATTCGAATTAACTTATTTAACCCGTACCCCAAAAGATTTTTTCTTAATTTATTGATTGAATATATATTTTTTCACAAAATACCTCCAAAACGACATTCCGGGAACGCGTCCCCAAGTCGTTATCTGCTGACAACAACAGTTAAAATACATATTAAAAAAAATTAATGACTTACAAGTACTTTTTATTATAGTTAGCATTATAATGAAATTATATTTATAAGTTTCTTAGTAAATATAATAATATTTTTTTCAATAATTCAATTCAAAGTATGGCGGAAAATTTGTGCGTCATTCCGGGAACGCATACATTTTATTAAGATACAATTTTTCAGCAAAATGCAAGAAATAACGCTAGTGGGTAATTATTTAAAGCACCTGAGTGCAAATGGATGCCTGGTGTGTTTTTTATTAAAATGTGAAAATTCGAAGAGGTAAACATGTTTTTGTATGAAATTTTTGGGCCGTACCTCAATTCAACGTAATTCCGGGAACGCCAATAATTGTAAAAAAAAACAAAATAATTTACCTTCAACTCAATATTTCTTAGAGATTATTGAAATCTCTTTTTACATTAGCGTTGAAAAATCCTGATTTTGTGACTATAATAGATTTTTTACGCAATTTTATATAAAACGTAATGTCCGGGAACGTTCCCGGAATGACGCGTTCCCGGAAATGATGGCTTCCCGAAATGGCTTTTTGAGAATAATGGATGAAAAAAGCATGTTTTATTAAAAACAATTCTAATCCATTACTTAAAGAAACTGATGTAAGTAATTGGCATTAAATTACTTTAATAATTTTGTATTAAAATTGAATAAATTTAATAATTTACGTTTGGCACGAATTTATTAATTTAATAATTTAATTCGTATAATTTGTCTCATGAAACATTATAGTTGGACTTTTTACGAGATATAACAGATATTTTAAGAATTTCTCATGTAGAGATTTTGAAAAATTTCAAAATTTCATGCATTATCGTCATTTCGGGAACGCTTTTTTTTTACAAAAAGATTTTCTTGTGTAATTATCAAATTTCAGCGTAGCCCGTTTGGGTATCAATTGATAATAAATTAGTCAATAATAGAAACTGGTTTTCAGAACAAAAATACATTTTTTTTTTACGAAATTAGGATGCTGGAATTCGCCACCTTGGTGATTTTGTGCCAGTTACAATTGGAGCAAGTGAGTCAGAGCAGCAGTTAAATACAAAGTACGAGACGCAAACAAGATTTTTGTACCTAATGTACACTTTCTTTATTTGTCTATTTTACGTTGTCCGCCCGGCCTACATATAAATCTCCAACCCGCTATTCACTGCCTATAATAATTTACAATACACTATGTCCATGATTTCTCCTTGTCACATCTGTGGGTATACAGAGTTACGCAATCTGATTCTCTATAAATCTTCTTGCTATCATATTCACACTAATTGCAATTTGTGCTTGTTGGATAGTGACCGATTTATTGCATCGATTAAGCGCTCAAGTGGAAGTTGTGGAAGAAATGCAATGAAACTGCGTAGGTAAAGACATAGAAAAGAGAAAAAATACCCTGAGTGAGCTAAAAGATATTTGTTTTAGTAGATACGAGTATAACATTATATTTTTAGGGTTCCGTACCTCAAAAGGAAAAAACGGAACCCTTATAGGATCACTTTGTTGTCCGTCTGTCCGTCCGTCCGTCCGTCTGTCAAGACCCTTTTTCTCAGGAACGCGTGGAGGTATGAAGCTGAAATTTATATGAATTACTCAGGTCTACTGTCCCTTGAAGCTGTGAAAAAATCAAACTTCTAAGCCAACGCAATCAAAAGATACAGCCGTTTATGCCGCAAATTTTCGACACTTGCAAGGGAATCAAAACCTACAGGGTGCTTCCCGTGAACTCAGAATCTTGAAATTTGGTACGAAGCAACGTCTTATAGCATAGATAAAGGAAAAATTACGAAAATCATAAATTAGTTACATCACATAATATATATATTTTTAATAATTTTAAACTTACTACCCATTTCCTCATAAACGCGTAGAGGTATTAAATTGAAATTCATACCAAATACTCAGGTCTATAATACCTTTAAGCTGTAACAAAATCAAACTTCTATGTCAACGCAATCAAAAGAAACAGCAATTTAAGCTGCATATTTTGAAACTCGCAAGTACTCGCAAGGGAATCAAAACCTAAAGGGTACTTCCAGTTTACCTAGAATCTTGAAATTTGGCATGAAGCAACGTTTTATAGCACACATAAAGGAAAAATTCCGAAAACCTTAAATTTTTAGTTACATTACAAAATATATATTTTTTAATAAATATAAACTTATTACTTTTTTCCTCATGAACGCGTAGAGCTATCAAGTTGAAATTCATATCAAATACTTATTCATAACTTTTTCAGTCACCATTTACAGGTCTGGTTCAAATTTAATACTTAATTAATATTTTTGAACCAGATTTCTAAATAGTGACTAAAAAATTTAGTAAATAAATAACTTTAATAAAAGAACTTTCGCAAGTCTGCTGCAAGGCTAGTATAAGTGTTTCAGTTATATTATAGATAAATGATATGTGTTAATATAAAATAAAGGATTACTTAAACTATAAAGAGATCTTTGTCTTAAATTTATGCTCCTCCATCTTTCCCCATTGTAATGTTATGAATTTCATTTTGCAATAAAAATACCATAGTTATGACTCGATTGTCGTAATGAACGAACTTTGTAAACCTTGCAGGTTTGTACGGAACCCTCGGTGCGCGAGTCCGACTCGCACTTGGCCGGTTTTTATTTATTAAAAAAACAGTTAACTAACTGTTTAACTTAAGTACTTTAATTTCTATGGTAAAAGTCAATGAATGCTACTGAATATAGAGGTTAGGTATTTTGTAATACCTACTGTCAGGGACAATTTCTGACTTTTTTTTATTGTTTGTTTTTGGTTTTGTTTGCGATGTCAGTTAGACTAGTGATCGATTCTGAAGGGTTCCGTACCTCGACAGGAAAAAACGGAACCCATATAGGATCACTTTGTTGTCCGTCCGTCCGTCCGTCTGTCTGTCTGTCAAGACCCTTTTTCTCAGGAACTCGTGGAGGTATCAAGCTGGAATTTATATTAAATACTTAGGTCTACTGTCATTTGGAGCTGTAAAAAAATCAAACTTCTAAGCCAATGCAATCAAAAGGTACAGCCGTTTATGCCGCAAATTTTCGACACTCGCAAGGAAATCAAAACCTACAGGGTACTTCCCGTGAACTCAGAATCTTAAAATTTGGTACGAAGCAACGTCTTATAGCACAGATAAAGGAAAAATTGCGAAAACCGTCGTATAATAAAAATATTTTTAATAATTTTAAACCTACAGGTTTGTACGGAACCCTCGGTGCGCGAGTCCGACTTGCACTTGGCTGATTTCTTTTTTTGTTAGTATAATGAAAATCCAATTAACCAGCATCTTAATCGTTCTCCTTCGTTAATACCTACTAATATTATAAATGTGAAAGTTTAGATGTTTGAATGTATGTTAAGAATCACGCAGAAAGGCACAGAGTCTGGAATAGAACATAGGCTACATAGTTTTCCCAAATTCCCACGGGAATGAAGTCCCGAGTGAGAAGCTTGTGGCACATAGGTATTACGTAGAGTACCAGTTCAAGCTATCCACAGGGAACAGTAATAATCACATTCAGCTTTAAAATTTCATCAAAAACAAAGGTTGGCTTTGTTTTTGATGAGCACACGATATAACGTTTACCTTCTATTTGTATCTACAAGGGTAATTTTTAAATGATTTTTACAAATGCATTACTGTAAAAGCATTGCCTACATCGATAATGCATTAACACAAGCAATGTAGACTATTAATACACGCGAGTGAACAGAATGAATGCAGGTTTTTCATTCTACGAATTTTTCAGTACACAAGGTTTTCAATTTAGTGCTACAGCACCATATTGGATCGTCAGTTAGTAATGAATACAGCGTTTATTTATTTCCGTTGCTTGCAAATACATAAAACGTTGTTACTTTTCATTGCTAATTGCTTTTCGAGTGTGTGATACACTCGAAAAGCACTGGTTTATAACGATGTTAAAGGTAAAGGCGAATCAAATATGCATTGAAATTAAACACAGCATTTAATATTAATCAAAAGTTTTACTTGTTTAACGATGACTTGATTCTTATATTAGAGTTTCTTAACAGGTGTTGTCGCGACGAACGCGAGCTCGGTGTAAAATGGTAAGTTTAGAATAAATACTACTGGCAACACTCACAAGTTAGAAATGGCGGTATTAACGTAAGATGTCATTGTGTGTTAATCAGAAATGCAGCCAGAACGTTAGGTCGCCAAAAAGGTGGAGGTGAGTGAGGCTTAAAGGGACGGAGACGAGTTGCTCCGGTGATCATGTAAGTAGTTTACATTATATCATAGTGTTAATCCTCAGAATAGGAAAGAAAGGGTTTAAGTAGAAACAGAACTCGAAGAATACTAAGAATGTAGAATAGAATGCGAGGCATGGGCAAGCTGTAAGGGGTGGTTGGAGGCTTGCGGGAGAGAATCCCTAACTAGAAAGAAGTTTATGAGAATGTAGAAGAAATGAGCCCTTTCTTTCTGGCATGAGATCACCTTAAGTTATTGTCTTGTCGTTATGTCCATTTGATCCAGGCTACAGGATTCATCTAGAATTGAGTTGACGTAACGACAAATTGGTGGAGATGCTGGGATAGATATCAATCCATTGACTCTACCGTCTGTATCTGGTTCTGGTATATCAGAAGACTTGGGGGAAACTATGGTTCCGCCTACTGAAGAACATAGTAACACACGAATTGATCATGAAGAGAACACTTTAATAGAGGGGCAGAGTCTTCCAGACGGTTCTGATAACCCAAACAAGGCTATTATCGAAAATTTACACGGCAAAGAAAAGAACAATGAAGTAGCTACTATAAATAAAACATGTGAAGAAGAAGAGCAGGTCGACAAGAATCCAGAAAGGAGGCAGAGACTAGCGGCAATTAGAGCGAGAGAAAAAATTGCTCAGTTGACCAGTCAGCTGTCGGTCCTCCTATGATCTTATCTCGCCCCCCCTCGGGAGTGTCGCGACGAACGCGAGCTCGGTGTAAAATGGTAAGTTTAGAATAAATACTACTGGCAACACTCACAAGTTAGAAATGGCGGTATTAACGTAAGATGTCATTGTGTGTTAATCAGAAATGCAGCCAGAACGTTAGGTCGCCAAAAAGGTGGAGGTGAGTGAGGCTTAAAGGGACGGAGACGAGTTGCTCCGGTGATCATGTAAGTAGTTTACATTATATCATAGTGTTAATCCTCAGAATAGGAAAGAAAGGGTTTAAGTAGAAACAGAACTCGAAGAATACTAAGAATGTAGAATAGAATGCGAGGCATGGGCAAGCTGTAAGGGGTGGTTGGAGGCTTGCGGGAGAGAATCCCTAACTAGAAAGAAGTTTATGAGAATGTAGAAGAAATGAGCCCTTTCTTTCTGGCATGAGATCACCTTAAGTTATTGTCTTGTCGTTATGTCCATTTGATCCAGGCTACAGGATTCATCTAGAATTGAGTTGACGTAACGACAGGTGTTTCGTGCACTTTTACTTTAAAAACGTTTTTGATATTTGTGATAAGTTATTCTTCTTCCCGCTTTCAGTTTATTTTTCCTAATCGTAAGAGCTGCGCTCTTGTCGGTGTATCAATTTCCATTCCATTCCAGAGCGCTATTCTCAGGGTAAGGCAGATTTTATGGATGGCTAGGTGGAAGGAAGGTGAGAAAGAGGGCGATCGAGAAGACGATACAGCTACCAGTTAAAAGAAAAAATGGGAGTGTCCACATATATGGAACTAAAAGATATGTATCAGCTAATAGCAGATGAAAATTCATTTTGTTTTACGATTGTTGCACGTCCTAAACATGCCAAAGATGAAGCCACAAAGTTACCGAAAACTACCATAAGTTCAACAAGTGCTAAACTAGGCTATCAGTCAGCTGATTGACGGCAGGCCCGAACTTAGGCGGTTCCAACTCATTAACCACATCCGCCCCTGTCGATGGTAACCACTACCAATCTGCTCGGTAAACATCTATACTGCGCCTTCTGATATTTTCGAGAAAGGTATGAATTTGTATTCATATGACGGCCGGTTTGGTCGAGTGGCAGTTGGTGCTGCCTCTTGATCGACGGGTCCTGGGTTCGATCCCCAGCCGGGGCAAACATTTGTATAAAAAGCAGATATTTGTTTTCGAGTCATGGGTGTTTGTGTCTGTCTTTATGTATGTTCCGAGGGACCCACGACACAAGGGAAAACCTTATTGAGGGCCTTTGAGTGTGTAGCGTTTATTTTATTTTTTTATATACCTCATAAGGTGGAAGCAGTATGGCAAAAGTAGTATCCTTCAAGCTGTAATCTTCACTTATGAAAACTTATGAAAATCAATAGGGATGTTGACTAATTTTTTTTATTGTTTTTCTTAAAAAAGAACTGAATCCAAAACCCAAAACAGAAATAACTTTTGAAAACTATTGAGAAATAACAAAGTTACAAGCTATTAAATTTTTATAGAGGGGGAACCTGTCAAACAACGAAAAAAAAATGCACTTACAAGCATGTGACGTCACCGCTATTTGTTTGCGTATAGCTAGCTCTCCCCACAAAACGAGATAGCTAGTCCTTACGATAATTGTTCATTTATAAACAAATTTTAATGCTGTTTTCGGATATGAATATATTTCTAGCATTATTTTTTGTTTCACATACAATAATTCATAAAATCAAACACTGTCAACATTCCTATTTTAACAATGCCAAATTTTTTTTCTAAAATAGCTCCAAATAGTGCCGTTATAATTCCGAAGATATCGCTACAGTTTAGCGAGGGTGCTGCCCTGACGTCACGCTATAATCCTCACCGCTCATCAAAATAGTTTTGAAATAGTGCTAAATATTTATTCTGTCACATCGTGATCATCGTTAAGCGCTATTAATTTATTTTTTGTTACTCTGGGCAAGCTTATCCTGAAACTACGTAGTTTCTTAGAACGGGGCGTCACGACTAAATAACTTCATTTATTCGATTTTCAAGCTTTTGCCACGACTCAAACTGCACGAACAAAATCTGTTTAATTAGTCCACGAATTATCTTTGTCGACCTGTTTGGTCCAGTGGTAGTGATGTTGCCTTTTAAACCTTCGCGCGATTCTTGCACACGCATGTGTGCAAGATTTGTATCGCAAGCGCGCGACGGTAAACGTTTACCCGTTGATGTAAATGTTATCGTGGCAAATGTTTGTATAAAAAGCAGATGTTTGTTCTCGGCTCATGGGTGTCACTGACTGTACCCATTATTAGTAGTGTCCTCAATTACTGAATGGCCTTATTTTACAAACTATCTTCGGCCAATCAATAACTACCTATAGTCCAGTTACAATGTGCCTTTACATAAAAACGTACTATGTAATTTAATTCCGTATTTAACTTCTACAAAATGTAATTTAACTTCTACAAAAATGTAGTAAATACTGTACTCTAAGAACAGAACTTAACTTATTGAAACAGCGAGAATCAAAATCCAGTATTGATTATGCTTATATAACTTTTTATCCAGACAAAAACCATTAATCAAATGAAATGCAAAAATTTATAGAAAATATTTACCAGAGATGATTAATTGGGTGCCTCCTACGATGAAATGTAAAATGTTCTTTAATTTAAAGCAATTTTGCAACTTCTAAATAGGTAATTTAAACAACTTTTTCTTTGAGCTCAGGTCAATTTATTCCTTGAATCGAGTTATTGTAACAAAATTAATTGGCTCTAATTGGAATTTTTACAAGAGTAGCGAAGGTTATGAAGGTTTTTTTTTACTTTTAATAACTGCAAAGTTATAGTTAACATGTTTTAACAGTAAAAAAACAATCTAGAATCAGGTACCATATACGAGTACGGTTCCTGATTTTATCTACTCTATTGAATACAAATGTCAGCACCCCCTGTGTAGAGCACGTATTTGTCACATCAAGGAATACCTTAATCTAAATCTAACTGACCTCATGATTCTCGATGGAATCCAATTTGCCGCTGGAACTGAGCTCTCCTCGTCACTGACCCTCACAACCCCACCGCACATCACGCAATATTACTCGCACTTCCTACGCTTTCATGGCACCTATTTCACACTACTTAATAAACACGTCATGCAATACTTTACATGTATGTAAATTAACTAAGACTAAGCAAAAAGTGGAGAGAATGAAAATGAATATCCACAAATGCAATTTCCCAGCGAATCATGAACAGAAAATAAGTTCGATTTTTACAAAATAAGGTAGACGGCTTTGTAAACTTATCAAAAATAATTTAAATTCAGCTAAAGAAAACTCATAAATGTTTGCTATAAGAAAATCTTGTAGCTCAAAAAGGGCAGGCTCAATAGAACGCTGCTTTTAGAAACTTGAGGGGAATTTCAAAGTAAAATCAGGCTTAAAATTGATTATGTGAAAATGAAAGTAGCACACGCGGCGCGTATGGCAGCCCCTGCCATCGACTGACGGTGACGATGTCAGCCATAACCATAACCACCAAGGCTCGATGGGGCTTACATGGACACGCCCATTTCATTTAACCAAATGGATAATCTACACGACAACCCTACCACAAGCTACATCAAAGTTCGTTAAAATCCTAAAAGGGCTAAAATCTAAGACGAAGATGAATTCTATTTACATTAATTAGACCCACAAATACACCCTCATTTGTTCAAAGGAAGTCATGTCCATCTTGTAGCTTCCTAAACGTCTGACGCTATGATCATGAATAAAGTAGTATTATCGACTAACGTGGCCTCGCCTAGAATTATTAACACGTAGGTACGACATCGCCCGCCGCCCGGTCATACATCGGACTATTTTTGTAACAGTACAGATAAACAGTTGGTAAGTTCACTCAGTGTCATCGTTGACGCACTATTTATCGATTCCTTTAACACTCCAATGTACCGAATCGAAATAATGGCACCATACCACTTGTTGAACTTGAATTTTTTAATCAAACTTGACGAATTTCTATCCAGATCCTGTGTCACTTGGCTTTAGGGACAAGTGACAAATTTTTTAGAATCACAGGTTCACGTTGGGTCCTAAGGGAAAGCTTCGAGGAGAAATGTTAACGAAGTTGAGAACTAGAATGAATAGAAAGGACGGACGTGAGGAAAACTGAGGTAAAGCGATGAGTTGCTTGCTACTACTACTGAAGCTCTCTTTGAGAATATTATATCCTGCAGAGTCAAGTTTCACATGTTGCTTTGAATTTTTTTTAACATAAAAAGTTTTAATGTTTTGTAATTTACCCTCAACCAACGGGTATAGTGATTTTTGTTTTTAGAGACGAATGTCTTTTGATGCAATTGTAGGATCAGCTGGATTTTCTCCCATAATTAAAAGTTCTAACTGACTAGGCAAACCATGGAGTACAATATTTTAATATTTACAGTAGCAGCAGCATTCATCTCGATGTTAACTCCCGGGGCCGAATCTTTAATGTGCATATCGAAAAAGAAGACCGAGAACTGATTTTTACATTTGGGGACCGCCAGATCGTCTAGACTGCAAGTCATACAGCAAATGTGAGGTAAATAGTTCCTTACATGATGCGTGGTGCTGCTGGGGCTGCTGGCTGGCGAGTGTCTCCTGGCAGCTGGGAGGGGAGCGGGCAGGGGTTGCGGAGGGTGCGAAGGGGGCAGCGCTTTGCCCAGCGCCGCGGAGCCCCCCTGCCCGAACAGCCGGAGGACCTGCTCCGGCGAGATCGGCCGCTTCTTGCCATTGACCGCGCTCAGATGGCTTGTGCTGTTCCGCAGGCTTGTTGCGCCTGCTGGGAAATGTTCTTGTATTAATCATATACAAGGTAGGTAGAGCATCATTGCCGTCTATATATATATATATATATTCTCATTTTAATTGAGTTAAAGTAGTTAGTATTCATGTTGAAAGCAAACTTATTCTATAGAGAAATTAATATTCTCTTAAGCGAGTTAATAAAAAGTGTAGAGTAGAGAGTAAAACTCTGCCGTAGAACAGGGCCGGTTGTTGTTGTGATGTGCCTGATAGATCAGCCGTCAAAGACCCTAGTAGACAGGCATATTCGACATACATTTTCATTTGACAAAGGGAAATATCCAAGCAACAATGCCACGCAGAATTGTATACTTGGGTTCATATCTCTAACCACAAGGAACACAGTCAGCTTTGCGAGATGCGTGAACGTATCAACACTATAGTCTATCCATACCTGCGCTATTAGCAATAGTGGAAGAGCCAAGGTACGGCGTCCGGGCTAGCTTTCCCGGGTAGTGGTGCTGGCTGTAGGAGCCGTGGTGGCCCTGGGAGGAGGCAGGTCGCTCCACAATGGTGTAGGAAGTGCCAGGAGGGGAGTAGTAGACCCCACCCCGCGCCCGCGCACGCGCATCCTCCGCCTCGTAGCTCGTGTGCCGGCTGTCCTGCAACCACTGCCGCATCGAACAAAACGTCTTACCACGTGTTCTACTTACAATTAGAACGAGAAAGGTTTTATTGAGTTACAGAGGTCATCAGTACATTAAATTACTATAATTCTTTTACTGTGAGCTGTTAAGATAGGAAAGGTTGACGAAAGTTATGAAATAACTTATTGCAGATCCCAGAATCTTTTTTAATTTGTCTTGGTCCTTTCTTTTCGTCTATACGGAGCACCAGGTCGCCATATTTTTTACATAAGGGTTGAAGGATTGAAGAGTGAAAATACGCAACTTTTCCACTCGAACAAAAGCTAGTCGTTTCATAAACTGTACTTAGTTTTCCATTTTAAATAAGGGTCTTAGTATGAACGTAAGTAGTGTACCAGCTTCTACTTCTATACCTTACAGTAAGGTTGCTAAAATCTGAAGAAATTCAAGCCTGAAGAAATTGCTACCTTGCAATAAGGCCCCTTTGTTGTACACTATGTTTTATGTTCTGTTAATTGTACTGTTTGTCTCTGTATGCAAATAACAGTATATTGTATTGTATTGTATCTAACCTGGTGGCTGCGTGAGTGCCTGGCGAGATGGTGCGCGGGCGGGTGTTGCGGCGTGGCCGACCGCCAGCCGTAGCCCTGCGCCTGCGCATACGGCGGCGGCCAGCGCGCCCCGAACTCCGCGAGCTCGGAGCCCTCGCCCGCCTCCCCCGACCTCATGCCGGGGGTCGTCTTTTAATCTGCAACAATAAATATATTTTTCAATAAATAGTTAGTATAAAGTAGTTACGGGTAGCAACCCTAGACTTCTAGCTGATGCATGTCACATATAGTACTTAACACATAACAACTCTTAGAAGATTGTTATGTAGTCTAGCGCATAAGTTAGTCCATAAGGTTTATCAGTCCTATACAAGATTTGGTAGCGAATTAAACGCTCCTTAAAATTAAATCTGTTTATTTAAAACGTCCTCCGGCTCTCGTGAAACTTGACTAAGTCGCCGTGACAGAATGGAGACGTGGATATAGGTAATTAGATTCTATCGGTACTAGCTCGAAGTATAGAAACCTCTGAAGATTGCGTGAAGAGAAACTTATTGAAGATAAACTCATGGAAGTATCCTGTTATGTATTTTAATTTTCTTTATTCCCGATCATTATCTCCCTAAAGAAAAAGATGCAGATACAAAGCACCTCACCGAATGTCCAGTTCAATCTTCAGTGAAATGGGAGCTACCGGAAATATCCGATGTTGAGGTTTCACTACAAATGTAAGATTTTTGGGTATTTGATCTGCAAGCCAAGTACGATAGTGACAGCACCGCGACAGCACAATGTCAACATTGACAACGCCATAGGGCGAGCAAGCCTTTGCGCGGGACCCTCGCGCAATAAAGTGAAGTTTCAGCGTGAGCCGAGCGCGAGTTTGTCGTTATCGTTCTAGAGCTGCTAGGCCCCGATTCTATAACTTAAGTTATTTGTCGATGGAATAGTTGCCATTTTATTCGTTCAGATGGTGAAATTGAGAACTATCCAAATTTCATACATCTAATGACGGCTGCTTTGACTGGTAGCGTCACCGGCAACTGAATATTCAGTTTGCAACTTTACGTTCGTTTGGCGGTGGCGCTGCTGGTCGGGGTGGCTGTCAACAAGTATATGAAAATTAATTAGTTCTCAATTTCGCCACCTGAACAGATAAAATGGCCTCCATTCCATCGACACACAACTGAAGTTACAGAATCGGGGCACTGACCGAATGTTGATTTTAAAAATTCAAGTATGCGACGGCTGGTTATGATTACTCTAAAACTGCGTTGTCATCAATACGCTAGCTTCACTTAATCATTATGTAATCAATTTATAACAAAATAGCGAAATCAACATCTTTGACTTTTCCTTTCAAAACCTTTGAAATAAAAACAGAATAAAGTTCTAATTAAGTGCCGGCAAGAGGATGGGTGAGCTTTAATAAAAACTTAACCAAGCAGCGCTCGCTCATTAAATCAATCCTCAAAGTAAAGTTGGCACAAACTCGGTTAAACGCACAAGAAGTGGTTCAAGCATACTTAATTCGCCTCATAAGATATCCAAGCTATTTGCAGAACCACCTGGGCGTCAGGTTTATAGTGGCTTAGTAGAATAATGGGTAACGTCATTCACTGTAGCAGAATTTAAGTACTAAGTACTTTATCTTTGTTTACCCGTTATTGTATCCTATGTATTTGTATTGCAACAAAATAAAATCGTATTAGGTTGTTTGCCTTTCCAAATCAAAGCGCTTTATTTATGACACGTTTCGAAATCATCTTTTTTCCATAAATACATCTTATTATGAACCTAAAATCCCTTTGCGCGTTGGGAGTGTAATATATTTTCACTTTATTATTTAAATAAACGGAAGCTGCCAGGAAAGTTTCAAATGTTCCTGGCATATTTATGAGCCGTAGATTGGCGTCGATTTGGAAACTTCATTCAGTTCATTATAAGTTGAAAGTTGGCAATAGTATTCTGACGGCATTTTGGCCGTGCCCTCACGTATCCACTGTTCTCGCTCGTTTTAGTAATGACATGCCTTCAACGAAATTCCCGCTCGTAGCTTCTAGCGAAATACTGGTACGTACGGAAATAACCCCCAAACGTGTTAAAACATATCTACACATGCACTATCTAGAAAGTTATTCATAGAAACGTCCTCCGAAACATCGTGGGCGTATCTGGGATGTAAACTTTAAGAGCTGCATGGAACCCGGTTTTATTGCAGCACAAGCTGAGCTTACTCCTATTTCTAGTAAGTACACGATTACTTGTACATAGCAATAGTTTAAGTGACAATAAACAATTTTTAAATAGGAGATTGATCAGATTTTCAAAACAACCGCTTTTAGTTGAAGGTATAATTACAATAAAGTTAATAACAAGGGATCAGAAACAGGAGATCATAAACGAAACATAATTTTAGGTAGGAAAAAAGTAATGAAACAAGTGTGAATTGGGTTTACTTGCCATGTCCAACCCATATCCAAACCCAACAATGTTTAAGATTCCAGTCGGTCTTTAATGAAATTTTACGGTTATTAACACAAATAATACAGTAATAAATAAATAAATAAATTAAGATTTTTATTTCATCAATCAACAGTAATAGAATGGAGTGGCACTACCTTGGTGTCTTGTGGAGATATTTGGTGTTAATTGATACGATGTCGTTAGACGCGGCGACCGGCGATCGACGGTCAAGTTAGTAACAACGGATGTTAGTTCGACCTCAACGGAGGACACACCTACCTACTTACTCTAGTAATACCGCTGATTTATAGACTAACTTGAAGAAGTGTGATAATTGATAGATAAATATATAGATAACGTATAATATAACATAGGGTGTATGAGATGAGGTCAAAACATCTTACGGCTTTCTTAATTTGATATTAGCGACTTCGCCAGTCTACATTTTAATTTTGATTGGAATACTCAGACAATCACGATAGTGGACGCCGTTTTTCAAATTAATATATTAAATAATATAACATGCAATAATTGTAAATACTTAAATGGTGGAATCTACCCTTAACTATAATCAGCTACAAGTTATTATTTTTTACCGGAAACTGGACGTTTTTGTTATTTACCTACTTTGGCGCTACGCAACGTACCACGTAACCGTACCCCGCGCACGCTCCTCCCGCGCCGAGCCGCTATCGGAATACGATATATATTGCTGGTTTTCTTTGGTTTTAGTGTTTTACACTGTTATTATTGTTTTTTAATGCAAAATGGATTGTATTCGAATAAATCATCTAATTTTGAAGCAGAAAATAATTAAAAACTTGAAAAAAGTTCCAAAATTTTCCGGAGGTAAATTTCACTGGAAAATCATATAGAATGATGGTCTAAATTAAGGGTTTCAGTTTTTGCTAAGCTGTCCTTTACACCCTGTATAGGAGTAATATAACATATAATATAAGCTAGATGGGAATAAATTACTCAGCTCTGGAGTTATTCTAAATTTAATTTAAATTATCTATGTATTAAGATTTGTAATGAGATTTTTTAAAAGAGCACCCCTTGGAGTTTCTTGCTTATTCTTTTAGAGGAAGACTGTACCTTTGCGAATAGTCTGAACAACTTTCTCCAAGGAACACAGGTAGATTATGAAAAAGAAATAATTGTTCGCCTATCCATAAAACGGCTTTGTATAAGAAGTTGAAAATTTTGAGAATTTCGCAAAGGTTCCTTGGGGGAAAGTTGTTCATTTTCATAGAAAGAATCACCTCCCAAATTTTTTTATAACTAATTTAAAATCACCGCATATACAAGCGGCTTTCCACCATCTACCATGAACGGCTCCTCAGCTTATACTGGCACATTATTGCATTATCTGCACGGTCTGGAGAAGCTGCTAATAGTGGGTCAGTTTGAAGGCAAAAGCGCCAGAGGCAGAACACCGGCCAGATGGTTCGATGCTGTAAAGAAGGCGGCAGGGCAGATTGCAGTCTCCATCATGCCGGCCGTGCTGCATCCAACCGCTCCATGTGGAAGCGGATTGTGGAAGAAGAACAAATACACAACACGCTATACTTCATGTCTGGTAAACAGCATGTAATTGTAAAGCGTACAGTATTTTCCGTTGCTTCTGATGTGTCTATTTTATATACGTATTCAGGAAGATGAGCAACGTCGCACATACACGTAACGTACTTACGACAAATTTTTAGTTGAATATTCTTTTTTCACCGGGCATGATGGATGATTTATGAGTGGCTCCACAGTAAAAGTGTTTCGTATACGTATCAAAAGGACCTTTAAACCGTTCTGTAAAGGACGAAGTGGAACAGACAGTCGTTTCAAAAGGTTTCACCAATAATCTGTCTTGAAAACTACCTGAGAGTCTCTTAAAACCGTCTGTGTTTAGGTCTGAAGCTTTGCCTAACAACTGGGAGTACAAGCTTAAGCCGGTTGAGTTGCAAAGAATCACGCGCGTACAAAAGACTTGAAGAGCTTTGAAGTGCCTGTTGTTTACAGATGTCTGGCAGCTTTTATGGAGGCTCCTAACAGTATTCCTCCTTAAAGTATATTTAAAAAAAGTATATAAGATCATTTATTTTTTTATGAGTAATTTTAGTGCTCCATACTTTCTTAACGTTCAATATAAAACTAAATTACTTGAGCAGTAAAACGCGATAAAGATTATGACCCTTGCTTAGATATTCAGTATAATCATTCAGAAAAACACTTTTATCGAGCTTTTCTTATGTTTCTCATTTATACTCAGACAGTTGACATTAGTTTCAAGGTACTTACTCATTTTTCATACGTGTCCCTCAATGTAAGAGCCATCTCCAAATTTAAGACAACGAGTATCTAATTTAATACTGTGCGGCACAAACTCAATCTGAGTTTCAGAAATTTTCTTGCCTGGAGGCACATAAATACACACATACTAATTAGTTTATGGCCCAATTAGCTCGAGAGCGCTCACGGGGCGTGGGCGGGCGGTGCGCTCTCCATCAATTAATTGTTCATTAAATAAACTGCTTCATTGAATTTTGCACACGTTATAGAGTGAGAGATAATTTATTTTTTATTAATCTATGTATATAAATTGTAATATTTTAATAGATCATTAGTATTCAATTTATGTAGGTATCCTGCAAATTCAATAGCATCATTTATGAGATATAGCTATTGCAGAACATAGACCTCCCCCAAGGTGCGCCACTTTGCACGATCCTCCGTTTTTTGCATCCAGCCACTACCCGCTGTCTTCTTTAGGTCATCTGACCTTCTGGCTGGGCGGCGTCCTTTTCTATATGTTATAGCTTCTATATGGATCTTTATTCTGGAGCAGTTGTCTGACCTAACTCTGAATGCCCTGATATAAGCACGAGCTTTAAACATAAATTTGGTTAATGACATGATGATTTCACAGTACGACATTAAACAAAGTCGATGTCCAGATTTTAAACTTAAATAAAGCTTTTGACGTTTTTGCAAGATAAGCGAATCTTGACTTCCAAAAGACATAAGTTTAATACAAAGGAGATGAATTCAATATCAGCGAACTACTATTCCGAACTTCCCATAAGCTCCATTCTAAGCTCGAGAACAATTGTTTCTAGGGTACCGCGATAGAACAGAATACTGGAGATACCGTTGGAAAGTTCCTAGCTTCAGAATGTGAGTTATTTTGCAAACTTCAGGCCTTTTAGAGACGCAAGCGGCCTTCAGCCTACGTGTCATAAATACTGAGTATTGTGTCTGGGAAGCCAATAGCTTTGTGACCCCAATAGCTGTGACATGTGATAGGCGAACACGTCTGCCGTTGATAGCTCTACGTCAAATACAGCTGCATTCGCCAAATGCAATGGCATTTGGAATGCAAATAAACGGTGCAGTGTGAGTGGCATGTAGTTTACGTTATACTCTATCAATATGTCTCAATGTCTATTGTTATTTTTGAAAACGATATGTGAACTTTAACTATTACCCGGACCCATTACAATTCTCAAATTGTTTGTTGTCAATTGTGTATATTATTTATTTATAACTTATAACACAACGAGGAGCGAGAATACACAGTATATATCCAAGAATGTTACAGTGGCAGTTTGAAAAGGTGAGCTTATTTCAACAAAAATCAAGAAATTCTGAAAAAATGTTCAAGTATTCCAGAACATTTTCTTTCAGTGCAAGAACCTTGAGAAAATATGTACAAAAGACAGCAACCCAATTTCATTTTATTGTCGTTGAAAAGAAATTTCAGCTCATTTGAATGGAATACAGCGCACTATTGGAATTGTTTCTTTGTACGACTCTACGTGAAGCTATTTTCGGAACTTTCACTAAAAGATCCAAGGTATTTGAATGGAACTGGCCCAACAAATCCAATTTGTCGCCGATAATTCACTCCGGCAGTAATTCAACTCGTCCTCAAAACTTGGGCATTTGCCAGATTTTTAGTGTTCAGAATTTTTCCTTGTATTTTAATAATAAACAATCACATCTTAGCAATAAATGATTTTGATTTGCGCACATTTTAAGAAATCAGTGAATGTAGAATATTCATTTTCAAAAATTAAAAATTTCTTCTAACCCAAAATAAGAATAAGCCAATACACCTGCCATTTATTTTATACAATTTTAGGTTTATCTTCCCTGTACTATTAAGTTTTCTGTGTTTTATCTTTGATGTGAGACTAGAATATTTACTCGTGCGTAATAAAAACTGCAGAGTGACATCAACTACTTCTCTACGCAAGTAAAGTCATAGGAGGAAATCTTGGTCATTTAATTTCCCACTAAGAATTTTGAACCAGTCCAAGCAAGATGAAATAATTTTGAACCAATGTAAAAATAAACCTATCCTAGTATAAAAGTAGGTAGAGAGCAATTAAACGTAAATCCCCTTTCCAGAAAACGGTACGAGATATTCCGCGGGCGAGATAAACCCACAATGAGTGTCTGCTCTTGTGCAATTGGCGCGGGAATTCAATTTGTTCGCGATAATTCATTCCGACAAGGCTCTTCGGGTGAACTCTCTCCGCGCGGATAAACACCAATTCTTTTTCTTTTTTGAAATAGCTTTAAACTTTTTTGTAACTGTTAAGAGGGTTCCACTTCCACTGCTGGAAGCACGGCACCACAACCCGCCCTACTACCTTCTTTTGTGGGTTGTGGCGAGTGGCGACCTTCAACGGATCGTCAGTCCACCTCAGATATTTTATGTTCGTAGTACTGTGACTCTAACTGTTCGGAATCGATCAGCAAAGTTAAGCAAGATCAATAGGTGCACGTTAATAAATAAATAAAATAAATAAAATCATTTATTTTTAGGCAACTAGGCCCATACATAAATACCTTACAGACTAACATACATATAAAATGTTATTTAACAAAATTAAAACTTAATTAACACTATTTCCCGGGTGTTTTTCCGGGGGTGTCTATAACCGGGAATCTCCCTCGAAAACGGCGGAACATCACGCCCTCCGGCCAAAAGCTCTCCTTTATGACTGTCTCCAGCATGAACGTCGGGAACCGCACAACAAATGCTTTGAAACTAGCATGGTGATGTGATTCCAACGGTTTCACTCTCTGGAGACCTAAGGGAACTTTTGTCTTCTGCCGTATATGCCGTATGTTAATGAATGTCAATTTATTACAAGCGGTTCACAGGGCATATTATCCGGCAGTAGTTTGATCAATGTGCTTTTTCAATAGGGTAATATACCAGTAATGTCATTGTAAGCCATTCTTTAATTTTTTTAAAGAATATGAGCTAATTTGATCGCACCTCCACAATAAGAAGAGATTCTATTTCAGAAAAAGCTTTCTTTGCTGCTATGACAGAAATGAGTCGCTGTAAAAATAAAAGCCAATGAACTACATTTATATCGTATAACCAAATAAAAAGCGTGAGAGGCAGTCGTAAGAACAAGGTTTGACACAGACTACAAATGTTCAAAGGAAGAAGTTTCATTTTTCCTTTTAATTTCTTATTCGGCTTTTAGATTGGAATGTTTATATATTAAAGACTATTTCAGATTAAATTTTCAGGATGTACTCTTTTGGCTTAATATAACAAATAAGCATATCTTGATGAGAACGTATTGATATAAATAACGTATGTACGAGTATGTATCTTATGTATTAAAACATGTATGTATATTCCCATAACCACTTCATATCTTCTTAACGAACTTAAAAGACGATGTACCTTTTGGAAAACGATACTGGGTAATAGACAAAACAAACGTGATGTGGTTACTCGTTGTTAATGGGTTTAAGAATTGTATCAACACTGTATTAAGATTTATACAAAAGTTATCGAAGTACGGTATTGTAGTATACTACTAACGTAAGCATCTTGGATTTAGATTCAAACCAGGCTTTACTTGTACGTCTATTTTATTTACGTATATGTATTTATAAAACGTGATAGATATTGGAAATTTTCAACTACTTGGTTACCGATAGAAATTTCTACGCTATGGCAACTCGAACAGTAAATTTTATTTACGAAGCAAGCGAAGCGAACGAGGCTCAGTTCGCTCTGGAGCACTTCCCTACAGTTTAATTTAATTCTCGTCTAATAACATTCTTTAGAACACGTTATTAACGTTGTTACATTGCAGCTAATGTTCCGAAATGACCGTCCTTCCTTCACATTTGAAATATTAATGAAGCCACTTTTCTCTTAAGTAATCCGGTTTGCCAAGACTTTACTTTTCCGTGAACTCTGTTTTCGTTCAGATTTTATATTTGTACTGTGTAAAATAAAAAATTGTTTGTACTTAAGAGTATCATTGTAAACTTTTTTCTTTTATTTTGTATCCCATGTTATCTAAGTGCAATAACTAAATCTTATATATAAAAATGAATCACTAAATCTGTTGGTAAGCGCAAAACTCGAGAACGGCTGGACCGATTTGGATGGTTCTTTTTTTGTTGTGTTCCTTATTGTCAGGAGAAGGTTTTTATGAAAGAAAAAACTAAAAAAGTGCCACGGGAACGAAGTCCCGGGCGGAAAGCTAGTAACGAATATAATTGTCCTACTTTCGCGTTTTTCTAGACGAAATCAAGTACAACAATGGTATTAACTTAGGTATTAAATATCCGTTTCTCTAGCATAATCCACCGTGGCCTAGCAAAGGCAGCACACATAGGAATAGTGCCATCTCCGTCCCTCAACAGACCTGGGCCGGCAGTGCGAACAGTGTCGATACACGAAGTTTACGGACTGTGAAAGCGTGCGTGCGTAAAAACATGTTCGAAAGTTAGAAAAATGAGATTTATGGAAAGGTAACAGCTTAAATCGAAAAATGCGTTAACTACTTATCGAGAGTGTTCAATCACGAACATTTTGATAGCAAATTTTAAGTTCCTGTGTGCATTTTACTATCGTTTTTACAGCTTAAAAGATACACAATATTGGTATTTAGAGGTGACTTTGTGAGCTTTTTCTATCGAACCAAAAGTGCTGAATCATGTTTTCAGCAAACTACTTATCTAGTTTATGTCCTGAGTATTACCGTAGTATTTTTTTCTTCGATTTAATGCAGTGCGTCATGCTTATCTACGCATCATAAAATCGTAATTTAGGTGCTGTAGTCGCCTTAAGGAAAACAATCATAATTTAGACTGGCAAAATCAAAATCAGAGTGTTGCAAAGTTATACCAAAATGATTCACTTAGGCTCGACTAAAAGATTCTATGTCATTCTAGTACTACAAACACTGATATCTATTTGATAGCAGTAGCATAGTTATAATACGTTTAGTAGATAAATACCTGCCTATCGGGGGCAGATATGCCCGGCCCAGTGGCTTGGAAAACTACAGCGTCGAGTACACTGCCCAAAGAAAAATTTGTTCTCACATGACTACACGAGCTTTATTTATTGGTTCTGACTAAATTACCACTTTACATCCGAATCAATTACTATGTACGGGGCCTATAATTTTGGCCCTAGTTTAGTTCTAGTAAAGTGTAATTAGCAGCACTTTGGAAAAACTCATTAAGTTAAGGTGTCATAAATAATTGATATTTTTGTATTCTAACTCTTAATCACGTAAGTTAATCACGTAATTCTGTTCGGTTCTAATATTCGCCCTAAACATTCAGACAGAACGAACAGAAGAATTGATGAACAGAACGTTTGTTGCATTTATTTTCGACAAAAAATACATATATATGGTTTACATAGTGAGTGGTGAATATTTTATGACCAATCCCGTGTGTAGATACCTATAGGTATGGTTTATATGCGAGTACTTACGTAAAAAAATTAACTATTGCTGTAAAAATACGCACTTTACTTTTTTTACTTGGTCGCTGTAATTTCTAATCACTTTTCCTTTTTTATTTATCTTCTATAGACTGCTAAACTACCTAGCTCGACGGAAAAAATGAACTAAACAAAACAAGTGCTCCAACCGCGTTGTGTCGGATTAACGTACCGTGACTGCAATACTGCCATTGCCAGTGCAACTAGATGGAAAAACCTAACATGAATCGAGTCTGTTAATTTGAGTGTCTTGAGTGTCTATATTGTGGAAAATCTAGTACTCAACAGTAACAATTCCTAATTGAAATGCGATTTGCACTGTCGTCAAAGCGTCTACTGGAGGGAAGGCGAAGGAAACGTTCTTAGATGCTGTTGGTACATTTATTGGCGGTGAAAAAGAGAGGGTACAGTACATGGCGTACTGTGAAATTCGGCACGTTGCGGATCACATTATGTAGACGCGTACAAAAAGTTATGTTTACCATACCATGGACGAATCTGTACTTAAAATATGGACGCTGCGCAAGGAAATTCCGTGTTCCCTTAATGCTCTGCCGGATACAGTGTCTGATAATGATGACAATTAAAATATCCTAAACCCAGGTTTACCCTATTCTCTACCATGTATTGTACGAATACCTGTGAAATACACCCCTAAGAACTCTCATTTCCTCCGGACGTTGTTCATTGACCGCAAAAGGCTAAAAGTACAACGAGCTTTGTGCATGCTAAAAGTACAATCAAAAACACGCGATGAAAGGTAAATTGAGTCCTTTGTGCGGGGAAAGAAAAACATTATCTTATGATTTTTTTAAACACAGATTTACCAGTAGTTTTCTATTTTGCATAATAATCATCTGACATATCTATCGTAATTAAACATATTGTATCTTTGCGTATATTTATGTTGAGAAAGGTTTTATGACAGAAAGAAGAAGACAGAAGAAGTTACTTGAGATGTCAAGAATAGTATTTTGTTGAAATATGTGAAATAATCGGTGTATGTTAGTATCACAACTATTATTTTGTATTATACATATTTATGTTTTTTTTTCTCTATGGTTTTCTCTCTTTTAAAAAATTATGATTATTAGCTCAAATAATTCTTTAGTAAGTTCATCGCTTAAAACATCGCTATAAATTTTCCGAGGCTTATGAATAAATGCCTTCCAAGAAGAGAATTCCAAGGGCAGTTTATGACGTCACAGGACTGTCAACCAAGGACAGACGCAAAAAGAGGAGTGGCCAGTTTTAAATGTACTATATATTATGTTTTAATATATCTAGAATCAGGTGAATATTCAATTACCGATTTTATGAAAAGTGGAATATTAAAAAAAAATACTTTTTCATTCAAACGTTTTCAGATTTTTTACAGGAACGTGAAATCCATAAATATGTAACAATAAATATTTTTATTTTGTCTAAAATTGAGCTAATTATAGCTAGACTTAGTAGATTTTAGGCAATTTGATCAAAAATAAGCATTTGAGCGGGTAAAAGATCAAATATGCTTTACCCATTATAATACCTAGTTTTAACAAAAAAAAACATTTTGAAAATAGCCATTTAATCAATGAAGCTACAAAAAAAAATTCAAATTAAATAAAGTAAAAAATCTGTAGGGACTCATGATTCGTTTTGTAAATTAAGCATTTTTACCACTTCCAGTAGCGTTGGGCGAGATGACGTCAGTGAATATTCAATTACCGCCACACAGGTCACTCACTTAAAATTTTATTTTGTATTTAATTGTAACTCAATAGAAAATGTGCCTCAAAATATTTGGATTTCCTCATTTACCCTGTTCTTGCCTGCTTCACAACAAATTCATCCATCTAATTGTTACCAAAAAACAAGGAAATATTATTTAATTTATTACATCTACAGACATCATTATAATTTATTACTGACTAAGCGATTTCCCACACAGCTTCCCCGGAGTTACCCATCACAACATGAGTTAACAAGGAAACAAATATGAAGGGCGATCGTGACGTCACGGGAAGAGGGGCGGGGAGAGAGGTTCAAGGGCGGGAATATAGGTCAGCGGGGCACGCTGGGAGCGCCGCCAGACCAGCCCTCGTGGAGCCAGGGTTTGGTAGTAGCTAACACACTGCATACACACTCCTCGACTATCCTTGTGCGTTTAAGTGTGTTTGTTTTTTTGTTTAATTGTCCTTCCTTCATTGCTCCGAGATGACGTATTTTTTTTGCATAAGGATAGTTGGAGCACTAGAGAGTGACATAGGCTAACTTTTAACGTGGACAAAGTCGCGAGCGGAAAACTCGTATTTAATATTTGTTTTTCAATTGTAGCCGATGCAATTGTCACTATTTGAAATAAAATGACTAAAACATAAAAATTTTAACACCCTTTCCGAAACAGTAATAAAATGCTGCTCAGAACTGGAAATTTATGAGTGACATCGAAATCGCAGCCAATCTGGAGCCGCGCCGCTGGGTATGGTTAGTTAGTACTCACTGAATATGTGACATAGCTATGTGAAGGCCAACTAGCTTTTTATGGACTACTTTTTCATATTTCTTTACGATATTTCTCAATCTTCATTGAGAAATATCGTGACATTCATACCCAGAGAAATAAAATGAGTCATAGTAAACATTGGTAGAAACAAACTTCTGTTTCTACCAATGTCAGTTTGTTTCAGTTTGTTTCGTATCTACAGTTTTTAATATGTTGTTACTATCCTTATACCCTATTGTATAACCTTCATAATGTGCTACTCCAGTGGTGCTGGAAAAACTGCGAAATGTTGACACTTTGCAGTTTTTTGGTAAAAACTAACATAAGGACTAATTTTTCACCGTCCTATCTTGATTTTAAAAAGAAAATTTCCTATAATATGAGCCCAATTAAATTTTTCTCAATTCAGCGGTTGTAGAGATAGAACCACTAAAAAATGAGCTATCCTGAAAATGTCTGAAATATGAAATATGATTTTTTTCATGTCTGATATGTCTGATGAATACATATTAATGAAAAATTAATATGATTTTTTTATTAATTTACATATAATATGTATATGTAATATGTATTCATCAGACATTTCAGGAATAATGATAGTTAGTATGATACAAACTTGTGCACATAGAAAAGTGGGCGACTGGAGCCTGCACTAGGCAAAGCTTGTATTAAGGTCTTAGCTCTAAAACAAGCAGTAATAAAAAAAGCAAAACTTTGCAACATCTGATTTAACTTATAAGGTTTATTAGGAAAGAAAAGAAAGTTTCCACAGTCGCTTTTAGCTAACAAACTTACAACTCCCCAATTAAGCTATGATTGACAATAATGTCAAGTTTCACGCTCGCCGTCCGCCTTGCCTTGACTTGCAAACTTGGTTTCCGCCTTGATAAACTTGTCTTGATGTATATTAATGTAGCTAGTTCCCTACTAATTGACTTGGCAATTTGTAAACGCACACATGTAGGCCACGGCTACGTTCGTAAACTTTGCTACGAAATCTCTACGCTGCGTGTACGTCTAATTTAATTTCAAATTATATAACTCGTAATAAGGGTTAATTGAATACGTTTTGATACTTAGCTGCATCGAATTAATAATTATCCGTATATTAAAAATCACTCTTAAATGTAATTCGTAGAATATCCATGAGCAATCGAATCACGCTAATTGTTAATATTTAAATTGCATAGAGTGACCAAGTAGGTACATTAGTTATCAGTCATTTTCATTAAATTTAGAAGCGATCGGACTGAATAAACTAATGAAATCACAATATTGTGTTCTAATAGACTACGCCGTAGACCTTGCTACGTTGGCTACGAAACTTCAAATTTTTGAGATATCTTTTTCAAATCTTTTTCTTATCGTGTAGCAAACTTGACGAACCCTGGAGTCAGAGTTTCCAAATCACCAAATGGTCTCTGACTTGGTTTTAACGACTGTAGTCAATCGACAATATCAAGTACCGTCGGCTTAGTGTGTCTTCTGAAGCATGGAAACGCTCGAGATATTTGCCACATTGGTCACCTATCAGGTTCCCTGCAAATATTTACGTAGCTTAGCCTCACTGATTGGTTCAGATCTGCAAGCACCACTCAAGTTCAAGTTCAATTTTATTTAATTACAGATAAATGATTTTGCACTGGGCTACGAGGGCTTCAAATGAACCAATATAGTTTCAAACGTGAATTCTTCAATCTCGCTCAAAGTACTCTGTAAGTTTCCGCTACAGTTGACGAGCGATCGGACTATTCCAGCCGAGTGAGCTCCGGACTGCTTCCACCTGGCCGCCCCCGACCAAAACACATCAAAAGAGACCCTTTTACAGGAAACAGGACCCCTTTTCTCGTGGGAAAGGGCCTAAAAGAAATATCGTCGAGTTCACGAAGGGCATTCAAAATCCCCGGGTTTTATGAAGTTTATGTAATTCCAGTTTCATAATGCAAACCCTTTTCCTTCAAACTTTCTGAATGCAGGCATCAGCTTTTTGTTTAAATTTTGTATCAAAGGATTTTCTGAATATAATATTGGATTTCAGATTTGATTGGTTTTCATTGATTTTGCGGTTTTAAAGTCTGACACCGTTAGTGAAGTTCGTCATACACTTTATTATTCTAACACGATAGTATGATTATAAAAAGGCCAAATCGGTTTTTAAGTTTTTAGACAAAGATACTAAAAATCATATTGTGTTGATTTATCTAAAAGCCGGATACTAATCAAGATGTCATTGGATATGATGGTCGCAGCGTAAAAATGTAAAAATGTCTTGAAGTATATTTTCACAGTTATCAAAACTTCATTATGACATGAATAAATATAAATAAATAATTCATGTCACATAATGAACTAGGGACCAAATTTTTAAAAGAAGGCTTATTTACTTTACTTTTAAACTTCTGCAAAGCAAAGGTCATAATAATAACTCATAATTAATGAGCTTTTTATAAAAACTTGTTTTAAACAGTGAATTAATTAAAGTTTCTGCATAAGTAGCTATTAAAAATTGCTTTACAAAGCGGCATTCCTTCACAAAATGTAACTCAAGTGGTTTCTGAAAAAATCCAATTAGTTTTAAAACTAAGAAGGTCTTGGCCTTGTATCTACGTAGTTTTGCATTAATATTACGTCTAAGGGAAGCCTTATACATTGATATCGATAGTCGCGTGTCATTATACCGACTTTCAAGGTAAGCCGCCGCCGGATCTATTTATATCCGGCTGAAGACAATAAACTTGAACATCCTACGGTTACGCGTTTCTTTGTTGCAGCTGTCGACAAAGATAATAGTTTCTTATGTTAAAGGATTGGGGAATATTGAATGAAGCATAGTTCCGTTATTTTACCAGTGAATTCAGTTTCGTTTGTTTATTGTGGTCCCTAAGATTGAGATAATATCAGAAAAGTAAAATTGGCAAGGAATTAAAAAAAGCCTTTTTTTTTTTAATTCCTTGCCAATTTTACTTTTCTGATATTTTTTTTTATGTCGTTATGTCGACCTATGCTAACATGCGACCCCTTTTTCTCAAGTTAAATCATGTCGTTGTAACATGTTAGTCATGCAGGAAAATTACTGTTTTACACTCGTTATGATTTGATCAAAGACCTTTAAGATAATTTAAAAGCATTGACGGGCCTAATAACTCAGTCGGTAATGTACGACTAGGTTGCGGGTTCGATTCCCGCCTTACACAAATATTTGCAACCAACATGATGATGACAAATATTTGAAAATCGTACTTTTTAGTATTAGTGAGGAGTCTGGGTGTTTATGTAAAATTAATCACCTTTAAATCTTATTGCACAGGTTTGACCTATTTTACCTAAGTGTCAGCTGTCCTCTCTTTGTTTCCCAACACCCGTATTGTATAATGTAATTATTTCTTAAGACACTTGTACAATCTGGCTTTTTTGAAATAAATAAATAAATAAAGCAGTATATAAGTAGTATATCAGTTATCTAGCACCCATGGTACAAGCCTTCCTTAGTTTGGGGTCAGATGGCGCCGTGTAAATTTTATCAGGATATCTACCGCCTTTGTTGGTGACTAAATAGGCCGGTTCTTGAGCGACACTTCCGTCCATCTGAATGGCATACTTAGTCGCCTAAAAATTGTGCAAAATGAGTCACTATCGCGTTTTGTTTTTATTCGTGCTCATCACATAAAATTACTCAGTATATCAAACAGTTTTTGTCGTAAATGAATACATATTTCTAAGTCCAAACCCAAAGTGAGCATAAAAAACAGGAACCTATGTGTCCTGTATTTCGGATAGATATTACGAATTCTCTCACCCATCGAGACCGTTAGCATATAAATGGACTAATTTGTTTCGGTATCTGAACATATTC
This sequence comes from Aproaerema taeniolella, assembly GCA_949987775.1. Classification (NCBI taxonomy): domain Eukaryota; kingdom Metazoa; phylum Arthropoda; class Insecta; order Lepidoptera; family Gelechiidae; genus Aproaerema; species Aproaerema taeniolella. The sequence continues at coordinate 16,238,220 of OX465246.1, read as the reverse complement.
GAGGACAGATATTCCTATCGGCGTTTCGTTTTCGATTTCCGACCCAAGTATCTCAAAATGGCGACCGTAAATTGTAAACCACTTGAAGGTATACATATCTGCACTATTGAAAATACCTTTAAAACCATCAGCTAAACACGTAAAAATAGTTAAATACCTATTTTCCGTTCAGTGAAACATGAAAGATGAGAATACCCAGTAAATATAAAGTGTGAACTTTTAATAAAATAATATACGGGCACTTTGCGTATGTTGCCATTTCCCGAATATGTACGTATTTGGAAAAATTTTGTATTATTTAACGATGAATAGAACACAAGTTTAAAAAATTAAGTGACTATTACTATCATGGAAGGTGAGATCGCTAGAACATAGAGTTTGGAGTTTTTGCCATGACATTATTTACTAAATTACTCATGTGTATTAAGTATTCAGATATGAAACACAAATCAGCAGACACTCATTCACAAAAAAACTCAACAATTTAAGTTCAGTTTTTTTTACTAAACAAATATTAGAACATATTTGAACATATCACGCAAAATACGAAGGACCCACAGTGCAGTAGGAGTTGAGTACTCCGACTCAGAAGCTCTAACAACATTATTGATTTTCCTCTTGGAATGCAAGTTGCATTTTTCATTTCCATAGTGAATAGCTGTAGATTTCTAAGTATTAGGTGCGTTTAGATTAAATGAAAATATAGGGTTTTTAGTAACACATTTGAAAAAGGAAAATCCTGGGTCAAAACCTGAGAATCATGTGAATAATGTTTCTTTACGGAAAGTACGAAGCATGGCAAGCGCTTAAACAAAAACAAATCTCCCTAGATCCCAAGCCATCAAACAAGCTATTTAAAAACCGATAACTGGAATGATATTCATAACAAACTTTGAATTGGAATAAAAGCGCATTAAAACGACAAAGCCTCAAACTGCAAACGAGCAAGTCCTTGAATTAAGTTTGCAGTTGAAGCATGAAAACATTGAATAGAGGCGGCCAGCGCGACTGACGCCGGGGAACTTCGCAGCGATAAAAAAACTATGACAAATGCTCAACCCATTTCTAGGAAAATAGAACCAACTAAACTTAATTCAGACAGATCAAGGAATAACTTTTATTACTATTGCCAAAGCCACAAACTCTGTTACCACAACTCAAACTATTTGAAGTTCCTTTTCAAGAACCGAATGGCAAACCATTCCAAATCTAATTACAAAACCACTTGGCTGACCATTCCAATTGTATATTTTTTGTATAAACATATAACAACACTAGCATTTAGCCCGGGACTTCGTTCCCGTGCGAATTCGGGAAAATTATGTAGCCTATGTCCATGTGGGATAAATGTAGCTTTCTAATGGTGAAAGAATTTTTCAAATCGGTCCAGTAGTTTTGGAGCCTATTCAATGCAAACAAACAATCAAATCTTTCCTCTTTATAATAATAATAAATACATTTTAATAAAAGAAAATTTTTAGTTTTTGTATTTAAATCAGTACCTATTATGGTTTTGTATTGCTTAATTGTACAGCAGGTAATATTGGAAAACATAGGAAAAGATTTCGACAAGATTCCTTTTTTTTATAATGAGATCTTGACCACAATCTCGATCAAAGTCATAGATAAGGTCAGACTTGTTTTCGCGAACCAGACGACCCTTTACCTACAGAGCCTACCACACCGCATGGGACAATATGACGACACCTGAGAACTATCCCACTGAGAAATCATTTTGAATCATGGTCTGAATTAGGGTTTAAGTTTTTGCTTATCTGTATATTTCAAATCGTGTTAGGTTTTTCTGCTTTCTCTGTATCTCTACCATTCATTCAATCATATTAATTGGGCCTTTTTATAATTCGAAAACGGCACGGAAAAATTGTATTACTATTGCCTCCTATGTAATAGAACATAGGGTGCAATGGTAATTCAAATTTTGAAGTACCGTGCCGTGCCGTTCGAATTATAAAAAGGCCCATTAAATCATTCAATCTTAATTAGAACAAACATTACGTGTCTGTTTTGTATTTTTGTGAAATACTTAAGGTCACGTAAGGTTGAATTTTTGACAGAATGACCTCTGCTCACAGAATATAACATTTTCACAAGTCAGTAGTCAGTGTACATTTGTACAATGCAAAAAAACCCGTTTTGTGTTTCCTGCATATATGCGTGCCGAGGCGTGCGTGCGACAAAATGTTAATAACATACACGGCTTATTTTTTTTACTTCATTTTGCCCCAACAATAGTTAACTGTTAAACTGGGCTTTTGTTGTGTACTCTCATAAAAGGCTGCATAAACAACCAAAGTTACAAAATTCTAAACGTGTTTTGTAATACATATTTTTGTTTAGGTTTTCTCTTCTGGCCAGAAGTCTAATAATCTAGTCCATCGATATTAATTTTAAATTGTTACTCAACTTTCTAGTTATTACTTCAAATTACAAAAAAGGTTAAAAGTTCAATAGCAGAAGAGTTCATCCTTTACTGTAGATGATTAAAAAATTCAATTTATTTCAATTCTTTCAAAAATGGCTTTCACAATCGTGATTTTGCCAAAGTCTAAGTATTTTCCTCAAAATTAAAATATAAGATGGCGACATGGTTTATATCAAGTAGAACCTTCATACCGGTACAACCTTTACGGGTTGTAGTACGTCAGAGTCTTGTCCGTTCATCAGCAGGGTGCACAGCAGGTGAAGAGGACGATTTTGGAGCACTGAGATGTTATACCCCATACATCCCATAATTTAAAATTTTGAAATGTGGAAAGTAAGTCAAGATATTTTATATATAATAAATAACTTTCGGGAAAACTGTTATAGCTAATTTGTTCTCATTACTTTGTTGGCTGCACAGCCCGCGTTATACAGCTCTAAAACTCCATGATTTATGGCATGAGCCTTCAACACAACCGGCTGTTTATTCAATTAGCAAATCCGCTCGTATTTACCAGCTTACAACGTCTGATTCAATTGTGTATTGAATATTTCCCCTTTTAATTAATGGTGGTAATATTTGTTCACTGAAATCCTATTGAAAACTTGTGCCTCTGTACTTCTTATACCTTTGAAATTGCGACGACACCAGCCATCCTTTCATACATATTCAGTTTTCTTCAACAATATTTTTTCACATAAAAATTGAGTTTGCTTTTCACCACAGACTAGACCTGGGACAAAGATATGGTCTTTAAAATTCACCCATAAAAATTATATTCACTCCAAAAAAACTTGAAAGAGATTTCTGTTATTTGAACTAGGAAGAGAATTCCATTCTTCAGTAAATTGCTAGTCGTGAGAAACTGTTCGCAAAGCCCAATTTGTTTTATATTTCAAATACAAATACTGTTTTCATGAAGAGCAAAACAGTCATGTATCTTCGCGAACATCGCTTAAAAGATATATTTTGAACATTAAACCAGTCACGCAACAAATAGGAAGTGAATGCGAAATCTGAAGGACGTATCAAGGCTGATGTTCCGGCCATTGGTTTGGGAAACATTCCAAATATTTTCCATTCAGTGCGGTTGAGAATCATATTTTTTATAAATTTGTTGCATTTATTTATTTATTTATTTATTTATTTATTTAATTCATGCTTTCATGTGTTACAATAGTTCTTACAGTCTAAAAGTATTATTTCGTTTTTTAGCATTTATTATTTTCGAACTTATCGTTCCGCAACAACTATCTAAACGTTTGTTTATTTTCGCCAGCGACCATAACAACTAGATTTAAGATTAAAAAACTAGCATTCGTCTGAGACGGTCGTCTCTGCTTCTTAATCTGCTTTTATCAAATTTGGTAGACAATTCACTACTGACACAAGCAGATAGTTCGAATCCCACGCCCACACCGAATACTGCTTAAGTGGTAGTACTCTGTCTCCAGGCGATGCCGGGTTTCATTCTCGTCTGTGTAAAAATAACTTAGATCTCTGAGTATTTTTGCCCGAGTTAAGTGTCTCGTGAGATTTTCTATAAAACATAACCCTTACTGTGGGCCTTTGACGTTATGGCGATAGTTTATTTTATTACAGCATGTCATCACATCAGTTGAATATCGAATAGGGGAAGGTCAGCAAAATATTGACCGGTCAAGGTTTTGATTTTGTTCATTAACACTGGGTATATATATAATTTTTTTATCATAAGGTAAAAAAAAACAATAAAACCTGACGCACATTGCATAGTGCATAATGACATCTTATTAACTTCAATAACGCGTATTTCATTAGCTCATTCATCTACATTCCATGCATACAGCGAGATGGTGACCTTTAGTGAGGCCATCTATATCTTCTATCTATATCTATCTATCTATATCTAGACCATTTATAAAGAGTAAAGATTTGATTGTTTGTTTGTTTGTTTGTATTGAATAGGCTCCAAAACTACTGGACCGATTTGAAAAATTCTTTCACCATTAGAAAACTGTATTATCCCCAATGGACATAGGCTACATAAATTTCCCGAATTCCCACTGTAACGAAGTCCCGGGTGAAATGCTAGTATTTAATAATACATAGTTCGTCTGTGTCCTTTATTCCTTTTAATTAATTGATACAGCCTGTAAAATTAACACAACAGATGTAACACCGATGCAACTCATAGGTAAAAGTAGACGTAGACGATTTTAGTACTTCCGGTTCAGCTGCCATAGCTGCTTCTGAATTGACAGTTTCTGCAAGTAAATTCTATTAAAAACAGCTCCTACACTGCAGCGTGACGTTTATCAAATTGAGCAAGTCGTTAACTTTGACTTTTTATGGCTAGCACCTGGCCAAACCACGTTATTTCGATTTTTAAAACAATTTAGTATTACGTCAAAAATTCCAACCGCAAGCGTGTAGTTCTAGTTTTGTTATAGATTTTTTTCTGGGATCGGGCCACATAAGAGTTATAGTAGTGGATCGGGCAAATATCCGGTCGACCAAACTCTTTAAAAAAAAAGATTATTTTGTTTGAGTCTTGTCTATTTGTAACTGTCTTTTTAGATATCTATGCCAAAGGAGTAACGAGACAAGGGAAAACTGCTTCCAACTCTAAACAGTTATGACAAGAATTTTGCTTCGATTTGACCAAATGCATAAAATAGTAATGAAATATCGATTTCGAAATGGCGTTCAGTTTCGTCTCATTATTTCTAAAGGAACCGAACACTTACAACAATTGGAACAGCGACTGCCGACGGCGGGTCGCGTGCCTAAGGACCTTTAAATGTTTCCGCTTGAATTTACCAGTTTATAGCCGTGCTGAATACGTTAAATGTAAATATAATGAAAACGTGGAACAGCCTACAATCTCACTACCATTTACTTCGGGCGAAAGTTCACAATGCAAATGTTATCATAGGTACCGGACAGTGCTAGTCGAGTTGTTTCAAGTTCTGTGTTTAACAGACGCTTATCTGTACAAAATCCACAATATAAATTGCATCATTTACATAATGCATATTTAAATTAGGAATATAATTTCAAGTTTGAACTTGATCCATGCATTTTCATTAGCCGCATTGTGAACACGTAATACTGCAACGAAATACATGCAAGCACGGGCATAAAGTTCACCCCGTGAGAATGGCCAACGGTCTAAGCCATTTTAATATCTATCAAGAGGTTTACATAATATATTTGTTACATTAGGTATCTGACTTTGCATTATTTATTTTTCACTATTAAAACGACAGCTTCAGATAGACGAGAATTATAAACGATCTTCGTGACTCAGTTATCATGTTCAATTTGATTTAAACCCACAGAAAGTACGACTTTACTAAAATAGGCTCTCGATAAAAACTATTCGCTCGTTTTGTTTGAAGTTAATATTTACTACGTAACCATTTATCTGTTTAGCTTGTAACATCCACTTCTAGACAAAAACGGGATTTTCTATACAAACCACGTTTGGATAGAGAAGGCTTTTTACAGAATAGAATAGTAAAAATCTTTATTTTATAGGACATTCAGGATGCCACTTATAAAACAAGTCAAGATTACAATGAAATACATACAAACATACATTAAACGGTTTAAATACTTACATACGCATTCGTTCTTTTGAGCCTACTGACTCTACGCCTATTCGCAAAGGTGCAGTCTTCCTCAGAGAAAAACAGGCAAGAAACTCTGAGGTTGCTCTTTTAAATCGCATTACTAATTTTCTTATTCACTAATTTTAACTAAATCTGAAATAACTCTAGAGCTGAGCAGTTCATTCCCATGGCTGCCTGCCTGATAGATAATCATAAATTTTGTTTTGTATTACAAACTTGCAAAGTAGTCGTTTTCTGTATGTTGCGTATTAGTTCTCTTATTGAGAGGTTTATTCCTCGCTAAAAAAATTAATTTCAATTACCTCTTCACATATTGTCCTAACATCATTCAATTCACCTGGTTTACAGCAGCACAAGGTAGTACGTCGTAAAGGACTCTGGGGATAAAGGCCCGAAACGGCCAGTAAATTTTTACAACCCCGACACAAATACTTATAAAGTCAAATAAGCCCACGGATAGTTTATATCCCGTGGAATTGAACCGGAGACCTACTTTCTCTCTTTCCTTTGCCATTTCTCTTTATTGCGCCTTTCAGACATTTATAGTGTAGAATATATATTTGTGTCTGAGCCAGTTCTATTAGATAAGTCTGTAATAAGGCCGGGCTACGATTTACCCGTCCCTTGTTCAATTCATCTCAACTGTAACATTTAATATTGTCCTGATAAATCCAGACAACTGTCCAGTTTATGCAACTTCTTTATGAACTGACTGCCTCTTAGTGGTGTGAAAGGCGTTCTTATGCTTCCAGATCAACCCAGCTCCATTTATTTAAGGGATCTCCTATCTAGTATCAACTTATACTTCGTTTTTAGGGTTCCGTACCCAAAGGAAAAAAACGGGACCCTATTACTAAAGCTCCGCTGTCCGTCCGTCCGTCCGTCTGTCTGTCACCAGGCTGTATCTCATGAACCGCGATAGTTAGACAGTTGAAATTTTCGCAGATGAGGTATTTCTTTGTGCCCTATTACAACAAATGCTAAAAACCATAATAAAATAAATATTTAAGGAGGCTCCCATACAAAAAGCGTGATTTTTTTTGCTTGATTTATATAAAGTCTCTCCGAGGCTGTATCTCATGAACTGTGATAGTTAGACAGTTGAAATTTTCACAGATGATGTATTTTGGTTGCAGCTATAACAACAGAAACTAAAAAGTAGAATAAATTAAATATTTTACAATGCATTTACTTACAAAAATGTATAACGCAAGTAGCCGATTTGATAATTCAGTGACCCTTTTGACAAGTGAGAGTATCACCTTTTTTATAAAGCTTCATACTGGCTGTATAGAATGACAGCAAAGAGTTTTTTAAGCCTGACAAAATAATTATTTCTGACAAAAATCTTGATTTTCAGTGAAATAAAATATAAAAGTAAATTAAGTTTTTCAATAAAACAAATTTGATTTTAAACAAATAATTGAACTATTTAATAATTTCTGTAGGCGTAATTGGCATTTTATTTTCTTAGCCTTTGCCTCATAATTGTGGAAAAATATTTTTCTCGTCATTGTTTTGTACACATATTTTAGTCGATATTTATAACGGCAACAGGTAGACGCTTGAAATATTCACAGAATATTTGGTATTATATTCACTTTAAAAATAAATAATTCAATTAAAATAAAACAAAACAAATATTTAAAATAATCCATAAAATAAACGTGATTTTTAACCGACTTCAAAAAAAAGGAGGAGGTTCTCAATTCGGGTGTTTTTTTTATGTTTGTTACCTCAAAACTCCGTCATTTGTAAACCGATTTTAAATATTTTTTTTAGTTCGGAAGCATCTACTTCCAGATTGGTCCCATAAAATTTTTATCGAAACTGAAGCGAGTAGTTTAGGTCAAAAATAATAAAAAAAACTGAAATTTACGGTCATATATGTGAATAGTAATAGGTCATCAATGTAAACGAAGCTAAAACGAAGTAGTTCCCTGAGACTTTTAAGTTGTTTTTTGGGGCTCCTTTGTGGGGATCTACCGTTTAGTGACCGGTAGCGTATATTACCACCACACATCTTCCCTGCTGTCTGGTAATCGGTTGATAATATCACCCACCACCCCATATCTTTCATGCCATTTGGCGATCGGTTTGAGAATTGTACTACCCCGTATCTTTCTTGCCATCTTGCGACTGGTTATGAATATCACCACCTCATATCTTTACGTGGGGTGAAAGTGATTGATCACTATATCGCTATATAATCTCGAGTGATTTAGTGCTTTATAATAAACTAGCTTTCCGCCCGCGGCTCCACCCGCGTGGACTACAGGTTATATCGTGCCCAACTGTGGGATAAAATGTAGCTCATGTCCTTTCCCAGGCTCTAATCTATCTCTGTACCAAATTTCATCAAAATCGGTTCAGTAGTTTAGGCGTGAAAGACGGACAGACAGAATAATATCGCATTCGCATTTATAATATTAGTATGGATCTACGAGGGAGTTATATGAATGATAAATGATACCTTTAAAAATAATAAAATAAAATGTTTTTAACAAAAAATTGACCCGCCTTCAAAAAGGGTGAAATAATTGTTTAAAGCTATGTTCACGAGTAAGTAGTGGTTACGTGTAAAACAGTAAATAGGTTAATTCATAGCGGAATATGGTAAATAGAGAGGATTTTTTTTTGACGTCGGCGCCGGTTTGAACAGGACCTAGTTTAATGAAATAAGTAGTGGGGCGGTAAATTGAATGTTTTCGATAAAATTGTTCTCATTGTGATAAAAGCGTTATTTTTTTACCATTCGTAGTTTATACCACAATGATAATTTTAAGATGTGGAGGCAAGCTGGATTTGACCCCTAAAGTAATGTAGAGGTCAAAGTTAACATCGGGGACCTATTATTCGGTTTTAATGTTTTACTTTTAAAAGTTTATGGCAGAATAGGAGGAAGTTGATATAATGTAATACATCTCCATAAAATCCACTTTTCAATTACACCTTATAATCATCAAAATCGGTTCAGTAGTTTAGGCAGGATCTATTCCCAAAATAATAGAAATTTTATTAGAATTCTAATTATATCCATTCGCATCAAGTCGTATGGGAACCCATATTTTTTGAATAGAAGGATGAGCCTTGGCACACTTGTTCCTTAGGTAGACTAGTGTGGTAAACGCCAGGTAGTTTGCCTCTATCACCGGATTTTGGGGGTGAGGGGGGAAATCAACCGAGCAGCTTTTATACAGCTGAAAACGATACCAAACTTGTCCTAGTAGCTAAAAATTTGCAGTTATGACTAGTCTTAGTGCGCGCGGTGTATGAAAAGTTTATGAACCCCCCCTCCCTCCTCCAAAATCGGGTGATAGAGGCAAACTCCCGGGCGTTTACCATACTAGTCCACCTAAGAAACAAGTGTGCCAAGGCTCATCCTTCTATCCAAAAAATATGGGTTCCCATACGACTTCATACGAGAGTGGATATAATTACTACGATAATAAATTTCTATTATTTTGGGAATAGCTCCTGCCTAAACTACAGAACCGATTTTGATGATTTAGGTGTCATTGGAAAGCAGGTGATGTGTAGATGTGTTTACATATGTGAATTTTTAATACCCCTCCAAATTGGATTCATAAAAATACATAAAACGGAGTAAAATGTCATCGAATATAAATTCATGATAAAAATTTCATGCTTTTATCACTCAGAGAACAATTTTTAAAATTGCCGCCCAACTAAAGTAATCGCACAAGCTTTTTGGCAGTATAAAAACTAAGATAGTTATGCCATGCGAGTAATTGTTCGGCGCCGACGTCGAAAACAAAATTACTTTCTATTTACCATATTCCGCTATGAATTCACCTATTTACTGTTTTACCCGTAACCAATACTTACTCGTGAACATAGCTATAAAACAATATTTCACCCTTTTTGAAGGTGGGTCAATTTTTTGTTAAAAATATTTTATTTTGCTCGATATTGATAACGGCAACATCGTCTACAAGCGTCTACACGCTTGTAATATTCACAGAACATTGAATTATTGGGATTCCGTTCCCAAAGGGAATAAACAAGACCCAATTACTAAGGCTCCGCTGTCCGTCCGTCCGTCCGTCCGTCACCAGGCTGTATCTCATGAACCTTGATAGTTAGAAAGTTGAATTTTTTGCAGATGATGTATTTCTATTGGTCCTATAACAACAAATACTAAAAACTAGAATAAAATAAATATTTAAGGGAGCTCCCATACAAAAAAGTGATTTTTTTGCTCGTTTTTATAGAAAATCTGTCTGAGGCTGTATCTCATGAACCGTGACAGTAAGACAGTTGAAATTTTAACAGATGATTTATATATATATTGGTCCTATAACAACAAACACTAAAAACCAGAATAAAATAAATATTTAAGGGGGCTCCCATACGAAAAATGTGATTTTTTTTGCTCGTTTTTATAGATAAGTCTGTCCGAGGCCACATCTCATGAAATGTGATAGTCAGACAGTTGAAATTTTCATGATGTATTTTGGTTTCTGCTATAACAACAAATACTAAAAAGTAGAAGAAGTTATTTTTAGCATTAGAAATTATAGAAAACTGATTGGATCATGCTACCATTTTTGGATTTAAGCAAAGGTACAGTAAAAATAAGCAATGAAATAGGCAACAGATAAAACGATCTATATTCGAGCTTCGTTTTCAGTTAATAAATTACATATATACGCTCACGCCTGTAATCCCATACAGGGTAAGTAGAACATCAGTGGTTCAGAACCATTTGATGCCACATTTGACATAAATTCTGAGGGTTATTGGATGAAACATAATGTATAGTGATGAGAGGTTGTCAGCCTTTCGCACACAATACAGCAAAACCCTCACGTTCCTATTACTGACTTTTACAGGATGCCTGGGAAAAGTTGGCAGCTGGTACATTCTAAGATTTTCTTTAACTCCCAGTCCAGCGTGGAAGGAAATAATAAATATAAAGTAAACATGTATTAATTTTAATCAAAATCTGTATCGCCAAGTTTTTAAATAAAAAACAGTTTAAGTAATAGCTTTTCAAAAAATAAATTATGAACAAAATAAAGTTTAAGAAAAAATCGGTAGTTTCAAGGGTAAAGACCTATTATAACAACACGATGGACGAGGTAAAACACTCGTATTTATGACGCTGACGTGGCGTCCTGTGGTGAAGCATAAGGCATCAACTCTGTAAGTCTACGATCAACGGAAAGCCGTTAATTGTCACTACCTGACACTGTCATCTGTATAGAGCAATACTTTTATATCCGACGCTTCAAAATTTCGGTCGCAGACACATAAAGTAGATATGCTCAATTCAGTCAAATAAATGCGGCCAAATTTTTATCAACCCTATTTCAGCTGCTTCAGCTTATAAATTTCAGAATTAATACTTGAGTGAATGTTTATGCTTGTCTTCGAAATCTCTTAAAAGTGAAGAAAACGCTCCAAAGAACATAATTCCAGCATTCCACCAAGAAAATACGAATTAATGTAGAGTACGCGAGCTACTTAATTAACTTCGTAAACTCCAGTTACGACGTCTCGGCCGTTTAGAAGTTGCCGAAACTGTAAGAGAATTAAGTCAATACGCAATCCGGGCTATTTGCTCGGCCATCGTAAAACTGTGCATAGCAATCAGCCGTCCCTACTGCCCCTGACTCTCTCGCTAGCCAGCTCGTCATCTTATTTTATGGTGTTATCATAAATTTTTGTATTGTATATCGTGTACTTAGTTTATCGACACTTAACTACCATCTATACCTAGTATAAAAGCAAGTTGCGCATCCCGTCTGTCTATCCATTTATCCGCTAACTCCTTCTAAACCACGCAACGGATTTTAAAATGGCTTTTACAATCATGTAGGTATTTTTTTCCAGATGTTTCCTATTTTAGTTAACCGTGCGAAGCCGGGATGGATCGTTTGTGATTAATTTAAGAATATAGCTTAACCTAAGCTTGTCAAAACGTTAACAGGAATTTCGGTCACCAGTATTTCACTTGCAATTATGTACTCGCTTTGAAACTAGAGTAACACAAACACGTTGCTAGATAGCAGCAGTTCTACTAGCTTTAACAGACAATAAACATTTAATGTTTATTGATGAGGCGTTCTACAAAGACAAACGTTATGTTATCGCATAAAAATAGATTGAACGTTATTTTAAAACCTAAGTTCTACCATTTTCTAGTCGTTAACTGGATTAAAACAATACGATTAACGACTAAGCAATGAACGATTATATGCTTAGTAGAATAACCTAGCAGTTTACGACTGAGATGATTGATTGGAAGAAGTGCATCCACTATTGGGTTAGGAGATGCTGTTTTGTAGTATGATAGAGCTGTACGTAGCACTCTACCTACAACGCGATATTGTAACTCCCACAAAGCCAGGATGTACAGAACTTCCGAACTTCTTCTATTGAACCTCGTTTCCCAGCCACGGTCTTCCGGCCGGTGGGTAATTGAGTCGGGTACCATTTTCAGTCTACACTCCTTTTCTATTGCGGCATGTCATTCCTCTACGGTATAAATATTATATAGGTCACAATCCACATCCAGAGAATGTACTTCCACATCAAAAAGAACCAAAATCAAGCTTTGATTCTGAGGCATTGTTAATATCGTTTTATTTGTGTTTTGTGGACAAGTGATTGATTGAATAGTATTGACGCGTGACATAATTGTAGGTTTAAAAAAGACTTTTATTCTCAAGAAAAAACCGTTTTTACTTTAATGAGACAAGGCTAAAAGAACAATTGTACGCTGAAGTATATTGTTCGTGTTATTAAGACGCAGACTAAATACAAGTGAGGAAATCATCAAAACCCATCATAACTCGTACAAACTTGGTTTATTTCTTCAATCAGTCCACTATTTACAGCACAGTTTTACTTTAACACTACCGAATAATCTTACTAAGAACAACTGTTCGACCCGACGACTCGCGACTGACTCCCACTCCCTTTATTTCTCCCTACTTCAAAATGACGCACCTCAACGTGACTGTTCGAGCTTCTACCGCCAAATTCACAAAAATATATATATATAATAAAGTCTTGAAAATTACGAATCATGACAAACTGTACTGTAAGTACACATAACAGCACATCAGGGCCCCGATTCTGAAACTTCAGTTGTGTGTCGATAGCATATAAGCCATTTTATCTGTTCAGGTGGCGAAATTGAGAACTATTTAATTTTTATATACTTGCTGACAACCGTACCGAACAGCAGCGACACCGCCAACCGAACGTAAAGTTGCAAACTATCTAGCAACTGAAAATTCAGTTGACGGCGGCGCCACCAGTCAAAGCAGCAGTCATTTAGATGTATGAAATTTGGATAGTTCTCAATTTCGCCACCTGAACGGATAAAATAGCGACCATTTCATCGACACACAACTGAAGTTACAGAATCGCGGCCCAGACCACACGTGACCGCATTCCGGTGCACGACGATACTACTACGTATGTATCGTGTGTATATCGTGCCGATCTCTCGTTCTATATCAGTACGGAACAGGTAGAACGACATTGATGTGATAAAATTATCTCACGTCTCTATGTTAGCCCGGCAGAACGATAAACCGCCCATAAAAAAGGTCTTAATGTAATTTAGATAATAAGGTGAAAGTTAGATTTCGATACTGTTGAATAAATTTGAATGTTTTATATTTATGTATTCGTTTCAGATATATTGTTTAAGTTTAAATGTTGCACCCGCTCTTAGTTTAACTGACCGACTTTTTCATACCCAAAGGTTACCTACAAGAAATCGCTTGAAGCGATAAGTACGCCTATATTGTACCTTTTTGTAAATGTTATTTGTAAGCCTTATATCATTGTTTTTTAAAATTATGCAATAAAGTATATTGTATTGTAATGTCAATAAACAACACGATTTAATTAAACGGCATATTTGTTAATATAAGAAAAGTAATACATTTTCCAAAGCTTGATTAGTTTGCCAAGCGAGGGGGTACTAGGAGAGTGAGTTATCGCATTGTTTTTATATAAGTTGCGTGCGCGCTGCTAACGTCACGCGACTAGGCACGTAAGCATGCCAGCGCAAACGGTCACCCTCACGAACACAATATAATGAGCTTATTCTAAATTCCTCATTTTTTTGTTCAAACACGACCCGAAACTTCCAAGTTCACTTTGGTTCGCAAATAACCTTAATATTGAAAGCAAAACAAAAGTTAGGACTCTCTTTTACGGTATACATTAACGTGTACATTTGGAAGTGATATTCCCAGTTCAGAAAAGATTTGAGACTCTTCTGTAAACAAGTTTCGAGGTCATCGTCGTTGTTTATACTTTGCTGAGAAATATAGATTTGATAGTACCTCGTTTTTCTCGTATTCTTGTATCTATTATTGGATAAACTTCAAACGCAGCTTAATCATTTCAGTAAGATTTATTTATTCAATTTTAGTATCACAAAATGCGATCATTGGTCTTGTAATCTTTATAAGTTTTTAATCACCGACAAAAAAGAGGGGATTATAAGTTTGACGTTTATCTGTGTGTCTCTTTGTGGCATCGTAGCTTTTAAACGAATGGACCGATTTTAATAGTTTTTTTGTTTTGAAAGCTGACATAGTCGATGAGGTACTTATAGCTATTATATGATTAAAATTGGTTATACATAATCCTGTTGGGGGTTATACATAATTTGTAGTATACAGGCTTAAGCTAACTGCTCGTAGAAACATGCTACGAGCGCGCTACACAATAGCTACGCCGCGCTGTCTCTCCGAAAGGGGCTTAATTTGTCTCTAGACAGTACTTAACAATGTCTCTCAAGGAGTTAATCACAACTTATACCTTCTTAAGCGGATACAAAAGTAAAATATCTTGCGGCTTAGTGGGAGTGCCATAATCAGATTGCGGCACTCGTAGAGCTTCGGTGCTCGGACTTCGACCGACCGCTCCCACAACCAAAACAACAACCTCGATTATACCTATTATTCAAAGTAATTGGCTTTGTAATATTCGGAATTGGTTAGCTGCTCAACCGACTACTTAGAAAGTATGTACCTACTGCACAAAGAACGCAATATATTGAAGAAACTAACCATTTATTGTTTTTCGCAGTACAAGGTGCAAGGGAGACTCTTTCGAAACCGAAGAGGGTTCTTTGCACTAACGAAGCTCAATGCTAAATATTAAAATAAAATAAAAAATAGATTTAAAATTTAAATATGACATTTTCGTAAACTTTTAGATGTGAATGACCCCGTTTCTGGGTAAAATTAATATTTTATAGTGTTACGAAAACATATATAAAAAAAGTGAAAATGTAATAGTATTGAAAATGAGAAGTTATAACGAGATGTCTTCGTTTTCGTAAGTGTTTCCCTTACCCTTTATAATATGAAGAAATACCCTTGTCTATTTAATTCCTTCTTCATTTGTGAGCTGTTGAATAACAGCCTCCCAGAGCATCTCAATCGCAGTTATGAAAGTTATGATGAATGAAGATAAGTACCTATTTGCACAATATAGTAAAGGGCATATCATGCAATGTTATTGCGTCAAGTGACAGTGCGTACAACGTATCGCGAGTCAAGGGCATGTTGCAGGATGCCAGAGCGCTCACCTTATTATTTCATTTTGCGCGTGCGTCTGCCGCGCCACATGCTGGCCGGCAGATGTGACAGAAGTGACGTTCTTTACATATCTACGACGAGGTGTATATCGTGAGCCACTGCACTGACAAGAGAGAAGATATCGCCGGTCGGGGCGAGGTCACGCGCGTGTTGTTTTGGTCGTAAGCGAGTGCCGCGCGGTGCGACGGCGAGCGGCGCGCGACTTGTGCTGAGTTACTTTCCTCTTTAGTTGGTAGTGGCGCTGTGTTCGCCCGGCGTAGGCTGCGCGGCTGCGCGGGGGGCGGCGGGGGCGAGGATAGCTCCTCGCTCGATACCCTGGCCATGAAATTTTCAGCCGCTGTCAACCGGTGGCCGCACGCAGGTGCGCCGTCAGCCCGTGCGCCCGTCGTCGTAACACATGCCACCTCCATACACCCATTGACATACTTAACGACAATATTAAATTCTAGGAATGGATAATACATTTTTAGATACTTATATTATATATGGTGAATAATTTACTCAAATAAACACAATGAAAAACTCAAGAGGATGAGCTCTCATAATTTAAATATTAACATTTGCTTATATTATTAGTAGAAATTGTTTGTTTGCATTCTAGGAAAGGATAATACATTTTTAGATGCTTATATTTGGTGAAAAATGTTCTCAAAAAATCACAATGTAAAACTCATTCGCTCATGCTCTCATGATTTAAATATTAGTATTTGTTTATATTGTTTATTGTTATACATACTGTGATTCAGAGCCACCTTCCTGAAGTACAATGCTTCGGAAACCCATCGAACCTGCAAGTTCCAATTTACAGTCAACTCGAACGAAACGTGAACACTTCGTAGTACATTCGTCAGCCGATAGATGGCACAATAGGCAATTGTATTCTTTTTGAGTTCTAAACGGTACTTTTCATACTCAAGATAAATGTACTTATAGTAGATTCTTTATAGATTTTATTTTTAGACGTTAACAATAATATTTGGCTTGGTTTTTAAAGCTTTTGAAACATTTGCGATTATAGTATGCTCTATCGTTGTCTGAAGTACCTAGACATTTCATTCAAGCTCAGTGGCGTGGCATAGGAGAGGCCTGTTCAGCAGTGGATTGACACCACAGGCTGATGATGATGATGATTCAAACACAGATTTGGTATACCATTAATGACGAGCCGAGAGAAAATGTCACCGACTAACGTACATACACCTATGACAAAAGCTTCGCTTTGTGTGTCTCCGATTGTTGAATTAATTTTTAAAAAGTTTTTTGAAAACAAAATTAAACGAAATTCAATATTACCATTTTATTTTATTACATTCACATATAAATTTGTTACACGGACACTAGTGAAAAACTACAAAACTCCAAGGTAAAAATAAATTACAAAAAGGTCTCATAATATCGCACTGAGAGCTAGCTGAGGGTAACACACTCGTTAAGTTCCTTAAATAAATAAATACATTGTAAATAAACTAAATATAAAAACATTATACGCAAAATATATAAATCCGATGAGTCCTTCATGCCCATCTACATTATATTTAGTTCTCAGGCACATTGATTCCCTTAAATTAATTGAAAAACAGGTAACGGGTTGAGTTTTTACTGTTTTGTCATGCAAGTTATATTATCGATTAAACGGTAGAATATTATCAGTCATTAATTCACTCGGAACTAGTTATAAATGAGTAAAATAAATTCAATATAACCGTCAATCTGAAGGAAGTTTTTATTTAATCTCTTTATTAATATAGATAGTTGGCGAAAATAGAGGATGTGAACCAACTCGCTATATTGAAAAACTTTCTCCAAGGGACGTTAGTGGAATAGTATGAAAAAAACTTCGCATCTTCCATAGAATTTGTGTGCTGCTTTTTTAAATATTCCGGTACTTTGGGAAAAATTGTCGCAACATATGGGGTGACATTAAATTAGCTAGCGAAACTTTAGGTTGTGATGCTCTGCAATTTTCCTTATAGAACCCATATGTGATTCTCATTAAAAGAAATTGAATTCCCTAAGGCCTGAGCTGATCGCACAAGAACTAATTTAGAATCACTCAACGTAGTCTGTATTTTTGTATACTTGGGTATAGTGTGTAAAAGCAAGTGACTGTTAACATTAAACAATTTCTACTCGTTTGAGTTTTTGTCAATTTTTAGGGCTCCGAACACAAGGGCAATTTTTTAAAGTGAGGTTAATTTTTGTAAGATTTAATAAGCCATTTCACATGAAGCATCTATTTTCCCTTCCCATATATTTTTTACTACCTTACATCAAAAGAACATTTCTTATTTTCAGTTTTATTATTTAATCATTGCGGAAGAGGAATGATATAATAGTATTGATTGGGATTGCAAAACTTGCTTCATTTTGACGGTCAATATTCAAGTAAACTTAGTTGCTAAAAAGTGCGGCAGAAAATTCTATAAAACGACAGCAACTTCCAATAAATGAGTATAATATATTCTAAACATTCATCAAAACTTGTATTATAGATTACAAAATATTACCGGGGATTGCATCTATCTGCGTGTCTAAGACTACTTCTACTTCACATATTCTACGCACGTTTTACCCTAATTTTTCAGTATTATCCTTGAAAATTCGGATTAAGAAATGTGTTCAACTTTAAAGCTCCTAAACATTTACAATAGGACAGCACCTCGCTATTAGACATTCTAATCTGCCTTTGGCTCAGAGTTACAATTATCTTTTTCTTTTTATTTCACTACTTACATTAAATGAGATTCTTATTTACAAGAAATTCACTATATACAAACAATGGGTCACATATACAGACGTTAAATTTAAAATACATGTTAATACTAGAGGTGGCATTAGGTAACTTATATTTACATACACTTATACATAATATACATTTACAAACATTTTACAAAGGTCACAACACTGCATAATATGCACAAAGCTGCTACGAAGTGCAAAAGTATGCAAGTATTTAGCTTAGGGTAAACGATCCAAGAAATACAAATATGAACACAGGAATACAAGTCGGTTGCACCAGATTCACTAACACAATTAGACAGTTAATAAGTATCCCAAGGAACTTTACATGTCTTGAAATTGATAAAATAGGTGGTAAAGGGATTTCGCTTATATAGTTATGTCTATTACACGTTTTTAAGTAAACTGTCATCTTCATGTCATCTCGTTCTAACTCCTTGCAGTTTCCAAACGTATGAAGAAGACAGCTTACTGAGTATACAATCAGGTACGCTTGCCACGCGCCTTGCCGTTGACCACCGGCTCTGCTGTTTGCTTCCGAGGACGTAAGATGAAGTTCAAATTGTATGCAGTGTTTACTGCGTAGTAAACGTTAGCATTGGCAGGAAGCACCATTTCTGTAACAAAAGATTAAATCTATATATATAAAAGAAAGTCGTGTTTGTTACAACACTTATAACTCGAGAACGGCTGGACTGATTTTGATCAAATTTGGTATGGAGGTAGCTGATAACCTGGATTAACACATAGGCTACATAATTTTCCGAAATTCCCACGGGAACGAAGTCCCGGGCGTAAAGCTAGTTTTGAATAAAAAATCTTTAATCATCTTTGAAGTAGCAAGACTAGTTAATAGAAAAATAATTTTATTAAAAAAGTAGCTCCTCTTGAGTCACTCCGTCCATTGGTGGAAACCGTATGACGGTGGGGAACTTTATTTTATAACTAGCATTCCGCTCGGGACTTCGTTCCCGTGGGAATTCGGGAATATTATATATCCTATGTGGTGAAATAATTTTTCAAATCGGTCCAGTAGTTTCGGAGCCTATTCAATGCAAACAAACAATCAAATCTTTCCTCATTATAATATTAGTGTAGATTATTATTATAGATATAGTATGACGATTCGTGAGTGTTACTACACATGATTTATAAAGGCATAACCTGCCTGAAGAAGGTCCACGTGATTAATTACATTACCTAAAAAGATTTAAAAAATAATTACCTCTCTCAGGCAGAACTTGGGATAGCGTATAACCATCAGGATCACCATCGAGATTGAGTTTCAACATGGCATTGCGTATCACTTGCGGTGTCCTTTCGTTATTACTCAACATAATTGACTTATACAGAACTACACCCTCTGTTTCCACGCAGTCTGACTCGTAGGTCACTCGAATTATGTAAAAGTCAGGGCCATTCCGGGAGTTGGGATGAGCGGGACTCGGCCCTCCGGCTTTGCCATTAGGTGGTTTCTGTCCACTATTAGCACTAGACAGGGAAACATCCAAGGAAGGTAGAGAAGACGACGAAGACCCATGAGAAAGTCGCGTGGGGGACGCTCGTCGCTCCAGGCTATCCCTTTTCCACGCAGTGGCCACCCCATCAGTCTCACAATAAAACTGCGAACTATTACTCGAACTCGTGCTAGCTATAGAATCATTCTTTCTATGACCCTGTCCATTAGTATCACTTATTTTCTTCTGCCGCCTCTCTTTAGGTGGATTCGTAGGCGGTTCTATTTGACATGAAAACTGATATGCTTCTCTATCGTCTAAAATTATAACTGAATCGAACCATCTGTCGAACATCGGATCGGAGGGTAAGTGGTAGGCGTTTGCGGCTCCTTGAAGCAATTTAATCTGAGCGAGAACTTCGAATTCTTTGCGTCGTTTGTCAAAGTTTATTAGTTTATCAGCTACCGTATCTGGGATAGCCGTATCGATCATGGTTAGGTCAGTCAGGAAAGTGCCGAGGTAAGGAATCGTGCCGTGACTAACTCCATCCGAGCCACGTTCGTGTAACAATTTCTGTAGCTGTCGATCGTTCTCTCCGACGGTATCCGCAAACTTGGCCGTCCCTTCACGCATGAGCAGCTCCCGCTGCGCCCATCTGTTATTATCCTCGCTAAATATTCTCGCAAGCTCATCGAACAACTCGGACTTTTCCTTCGGCAACAGCGCCCACGTCTTTCTCAACCTGTAGACTGGGTTGCTCTGGAGGCCCGATATTATCGCTTTGAGCGAGGAGAAATTTTTCAGTACACGTAATTCTCGAGCGATGTCCAGCCAGGCGGCGAGGATGTCGGCCCGTTCCAGCGGTCTGAGGTTGGGTTCGACGAGGACGGTGGATATCACTCGGAAGGAGACGGCGTTGAACTGGTTGACGGTGGCGAGGACGGTGGCGGCGTCGTGCGAGCGGTCCTTGTCGCGGCGGGACCACACGGCGCCGAGGCACTGGTGCGGCACCAGCTTCTTAAAGAGCTCCATGTCCATGCGGGTGAGCTGCTCGGCGAAGTGTCGGTGCGGCACGTGCGGCAGCCGGTACGAGCTGGTGTGGTGCGCCGCGTGCCGCATGCCCGGCGCCAGGCACACCCCGCCGCCCACGCCCCCGCACCCGCCCCCGCCCCCGCCCCCGCCGCACCCGCTGCCGTTGCGTTCCGCGCTGAATATTGCTAGCTTCTGTAACACCTGGAACACGACAATATTAATATTACATACTTAATCGTAAAGTTTTAACGGAAACATGGCAAAACTAAGTATAAGGGTTCGTAGATTACTACGGAACCATAAAAAGAAAAAATATCCAAAATAAGGAAAAAATAACGCAAAAAAGTGTCATCGCTTGATATTGTGCCTAATATTTAGGACTTATCAGCCCAACATAGTTCGTTCGAACTTGGATAGATGGCGCTATAGTCGCTGCGTAAGCGACCAAGTATCAATAATAAAGAGAAGGAAAGATTCGACCGAGTGACTTGACGATGCGATAGCTCAGTTGATTACAGCGTTGGAATAGTACGCTATGGTCACGGGTTCGAGTTCAACAGTCAACAGTGGAGTAATAAGGTGTTTACCTTCGAATGTAGCTCCGATCCCGGCAGATGGAGTTGCGTGAAGGCGAGAAGCTGCTGCAGCGCGGGGTGGTGGGGGGGCTGCCGAAAGTCCTCCGGGTAGGTGTCCAGCCACACGTGGAGACATGCCACAAGAGTCCTGAAGATTTAACATTATTAACTTTAACACGAGCTTCAAAATTCTGAGTGAATCTATTGTTCTTCGACATTCGACAAAATTACACTTGCCACTGTCATCAGTATGGTGTATAACAGAAATGCACTGAGCCTTTCTGACTGCCGGTATCTACGTACGGATTCCTTATCCTATACCAAAGACATTTTCTTTTATGTTAAGTAATCTTTGCACGATGAGATGAATGCTAAATAACGCATCTACTCCATTTTTATATGAAACTGCGCTAATGTATTGGCATTTAAAAAATAGAAGCTATATTTTGATGACATTAGCTCGTCTACTTGCACGAGCCGCTACATTATGTGTTTCGCTCTAACTAGAACTTCAGATGTTAAGTAAGTATGGTTAAACCATATTCGCCAGAAATATATTCAAAAAATCAAGTGTGTACTAAACACTTGGTCTTCCACCGCGAACGATGACAGAGGTTAAGCCACCATGAAGGACGATCCTAGTAACAATAGTAAGGCTTACTTTCGGTGTTGTAGTGAAGTGTCTCCTGCTGCTGGGACGTGGTCTTCGGCCGCCAGAGCCTCGTACCGCCGGAGGAGCAGGTCCAGCACTCGACCGCACTCCGCGAACGAACTGGAAACATAAAAAAAGATGATTAAACATACTTGCTAAATTATCATATACGCACACGCCTATAATCCCTATCGAATAAATTATCATATTTCAAAGAAAGTAACTAACTAACCATTTGAAATTACGTAATTTGCCTCCACTTTTTAAGCATTAGAAATTATGTAAACAAAGAAGCAGGGGTAGTAAACATAGATCTCTATTTTCTTATTGTAGTTCGGCAATTTTTTATTTCGAGTGAAATTGATTTTTTCAATTTTTTTATTATTATGAGAAGGGTTAACTCTTGACCTCAATTTTGACCAAGGTCATAGATGAGATCGACGATGGAGCGAGTTAACTCAGAAAATGCCTATTAAGCCACTGGTACTCCTGCGCACCGACGGAACACGGCAAGCTGTTTGGCGTCGGACTTCGGTAGGGGGGTCGCGAACCAGACAGCCCTTTACAGAGCCTACCACACCACATGAGACCGTAGGACGCCACCTCAGATTCAGAACAAATTGAGGTTTCGCTGCCTGGGGTGGATTAATAGGAGGCAGGTCTCATTTGTGTTTCCTTAGTCGCCTCTTACGACACCCACGGAAAGAAATGGTTTGGTGTTATTCTCAACTGATCACCACACGACATTTTCAAAGACAAGAACTAAATAAATAAAGGTTGCTGATAAGATATTGCTTCTTTGCAATGGGGCCGCCTTTTGTACCCTGACATAACTTTTGTATAAAATGTGACTGTACTTTATTTGTGTTGGAATGCAATAAAGTATATTGTATTGTATTGTAAGAACTAGAAGCAATGTAGGCGTGAATGTGTGTGTATGATTCGTTATTTAGGGTCAATCGGAATGGCTACACCCACACAACGGGATTCCAATCAGTGTCGATTTTCCAATCACAGTACTTTTCTATTGTTTAAGACCCCCTGATATTGAACTCATTGTCTTTTCTTTAACACAAATATTTGCCTGCTTAAGTTTTATACAAACAATTTCTTATGAAAATGTTAATACCTCGTTTTGGGGCTATAACAGTCTGCATGTTCTATGCAAAGGTTCTGTGAGCCGCGCTTTAGTTGTAGATGCGTGCTGCTTCAGCAACTTACCGATAAGTGGCGAGAAATACATTGACGTAGGTGGATTCGAGTTCTCCATCGTCAGTGGCGAGGGCCTCCACTAGGCGCTCGACTGTGCCCGCCTTCACGAAGCGCACTCGCACCGTCTCCCACTCCAAGTGGGAGATCTCGTCGTCAGATTCCTGGAATGAAAGACAACCAAATTATCAATTATTGTAGTTTATCCAATTCCATACAAAAAAATCGGTGTCTCTAAAACCATTCTTAACCGTTTGATATTCTGCCTAGTGCCTAGCCTACTCCATTTGTAAAACGTGTTTCAAAAATATCCAATAAAAAGAAAATCCATAATTAAATTTAAAAGTGATGTGGTCTTTATCACCCTGTTCAACTAAAATTAAAGTTGAACAGGGTGATAAAAAACCTCCTACCTACGAGTATATTCAACCAGTATCACTTACAGAACACTTTTGGTTTTTTTAAGCTATTGCATAGATTTTATCGCGGGCCTTGAGCGCGGGGACCGAACCCAGAAATTCCGTAACGAAAAAACCTAACACCCCCCCACCACGACGTCTGGTCTCTTGCATCGTCTAACATCGTTTCAGTTCGGCAGTCTTCGACACGGTGTTTGTGTGCGTGTAACAATAATAATCCCTACTAATATTATAAATGCGAAAGTAACTCTGTCTGTCTGTCTGTCTGTCTGTTACCTTTTCACGCCTAAACCGCTGAACCGATTTTGATGAATTTTGGTACAGAGATAGATTAGAGCCTGGGAAAGGACATAGGCTACATTTTGTCCCACAGTCGGGCACGATATAACCTGTAGTCCACGCGGGCGGAGCCGCGGGCGGAAAGCTAGTATAATAATAATAATATAATAATATTAATATGATAATAATAATAATAATAATAAAACTCCCCTATCGTTTTGGCCGCAAGCCCGCGATAGAGGCGAAATCCCCAGAAATGGGAGAAGAAAATGGTTTTTCTCCAAAATAATAATAATAATAATATTAATAAAATGAAGTTGCTCCGATCCGGACGAAAATCGGTATCTGGGGGGTTTGGGGGTCGATGATTCCGAATATCGGGTCACTTTTTCGATTCCACCATTTTCCAAGATGGCCGCCATACAAGGAGTGGTGAGGCGAGGCCGCAGGCCGAGCCGAACCACGACACCACGCTGCGAGGCGAGGCCGTAGGCCGAGGCGAGCTGCGTAAAAAGCGAGGCCGAAGGCCGAGCTCCGCGTAGGGCGTAGCCCGGAGCGTCCCCCCCCCCCAAATCCAAGATGGCCGCCATACAAGTTTAGATTCTAAAGGTGAGGCGAGGCCGAAGGCCGAGTCGAGCCGCGTATAGGGCGAGGCCGAAGGCCGAGCTCCGCGTAGGGCGAAGCCCGAAGCGTCACCAAGCATATTACCCGCCGACCGCCATCCGAAAATTTGATATCCGCCATCTTGGATTTTAGTTGGGGGAATCGTGACGCGAAGGGCAAAGCCCGGAGCGTCTCGATTCCCCCCACCAAAAATCCAAGATGGCGGATATGAAATTTTCGGGCATACCGATACGGGTGTCGTTTAATAGGTTTTCGGGGGTTCTGATTCCGAAAATGACATCCATTTTGAAATCCAAGATGGCGGACATGTATTTTTTGTAAAAAACCGTCATGGGTGTCGTTTAATAGGTTTTCAGGGGTGCTGATTGAGAAAATAACATCCATTTTAAAATCCAAGATGGCGGCCGTAAAAAACAAAAAAAAATGGTAAACTTTTTTGAAATTTTTACACAGCATTTTGTATCAACTTATGCAATTATAATTAAAAGTAGAGGGATACTTTTAATTATAATTGCATAAGTTGATACAAAAAGCTATGCAATAGCTTTACCGCGGCAGTCCCCGAGTGCCACACGTCTTTTATTGTTTTTTTATTGTTTTTTTTGTTATTCTTTTTTTTTCGGTAGGATTTTTTTTTTTTGTTAGGGTGCACCCCCCGAGCGCTACCTGCACCCCTCGCGTGCCTGGTGTAGGAGTAATGTCTACGTTTAGGCAAAAAATGAACTATTCCCATTGAAAAAAATATTTTTCATAAATAAATGTGTTCTTTGAGTGATACTGGTTCAGGATTTTGAATATAGCTAGGAGGTTTTTTATCACCTTGTATTATTAACATGATACTTGGCATATTTGGAATTTTTAATAATTTTGTATTTTCTTTTTATTTGCTATTTTTGTCGTTGGATACACAAAGGCCTACCCCGGTAAGTATAGAGGTATGCACAGGTATATCAGCAATCTAATAGAGAACTTCTCTGGTCGACTGACTTTTATCTTTTAACCTTGTGACATTTTGTTGTCGAGATTCTATTTTTGCCAACATGGTCGGTCGCATCGCAATAAAGCGGTCACTTCAAAGGTGTGTTCATTTTGTTTATAGGTATCAAGAAGTAGCAATTATTTTTGAGGTAGTTACTTTTAAAAGAGATATGAAGATTTTGGCCCATCTAGTGGTCTGTCATATAGATTTCATTTCAAAATTGCGGCCACCAAAGAAGCTGGTATGCATCGATAGCAAAAGTATTGCAAACAAAACCGTTTAAACGAAAATTTCCCAAAAAGTCACGTTTCCTAAACTGTAAACGTAGACTTAGTAAAATCTTCTAAAGTAATTTAATTATCGAGCCTGCCTCGACTTAATTGTGATTTGTACAGTGTAGTTTAGTATCTTCTTACCAGCCTATATACGTCTCCACCGAGGGGCACGGGCCTCCCTTCGAAACACGAAGAGGATTTAGGCCATAGTCCACCACGCTGGCACAATGCGGGTTGGTGGAGCGCTCGTCTTTAGAAAATGAATTTTCTTGGACGGGCGGGTTTCATCACGATGTTTTCCTAGTTTAGTATAGTGTCCCTAAATGTGTTTTAGTGTGACTAAGATTTTATTTAAGACATGTTTAAGTTATCATATTTGACTTAAGAGCCTCATGATAAATGGAAGACTTTACCACCATTTCTTGATAAAACTTTCGCAAAATCTAATGAAAAAAATTAAGAAAATACTTTTCACTTCTTTGGAAACCGAAATAAATTCAAATTTGTAAAATTCAAATAAGACCAAGAGTTGAAACCCGTTTACCTATCTAATATTCATGAATTCAAAATGAGAGCGAAAAATCGACAGTGAGCTCTGCTGAGCGTTCTAGGTTTTAGAAAAAATATGGATTTTCGAAAATACTGCATAGATGAATGCTTACATATCTAACGACTTATATTGTGTTCTTGGTAAACAGTTTTTAATTTGCCTTCTCAGTGCTCAATTGATTTTTTTATTTATTTTAATTATGCAATTTGCATACTAGATGGCTTTCTTTTCAGTTATATTTTTTTGTCTCATCAAATATTTTTAAAGCGGTGATAGCCCAATTGGTAATGAGCCACACTTGTAATCCGAAGGTCGCGGGTTCAAATCCTGGTGCGGGCCTGTACCACTAAATTCGTCTTTTCGGATTTATGTACGGATTTCTAATTATCACTTGCTCAACGGTGAAGGAAAACATCGTGATGATACCCGCCCGTCCGAGAAAATTCATTTTCGAAAGACGAGCGGTCCACCAACTCGCATTGGGCCAGCGTGGTGGACTATGGCCTAAAAATTCCCTTCGAGTCTCGAAGGGAGGCCCGTGCCCCTCGGTGGGGACGTATATGGGCTGCTAAAAATATTTTTAGGCCATATTGTTCTATTGCTAGGCAAAACAGTCTATTCTTACAAAAAAGACACGCTCCTTCCCAGCTCGTCCATCTTCCATACTTTTCTACTTCTTTCCATCTATTTTCCTTCTATCAGAAAAATACCTTTTAGAGGCCTATTTTCTTATATCATGTTTACGATTTTCTACGGTTTGATGTTATATTTTCGCAAGTGAATTCTATTTGAGGCTTGTATTTTTAAATCGTTTGTTTTACGTCTCTAAAGTAAGTAAATGGATCTGTTTCGAAACGGTTTACTGTTTTAACTCTTTAAACAAAGCAGGAACGGCAACTTGACTTCTAAATTAACTTTTAGCACTACATAATTTGTTAGGTGAAATTCCTGATTTACACTATTCCATTTTTGGATTCAACGAATTGTTTTGCTTTTAGTTAATTACTAATTATTTTTGTAAGTAAATGTGTGCTGTGTTTAGTAAACGGCACTACTTTCGGGGTTATCAATGAGAGCGATTTACCATAGCTCATCAAAATAGTTGTGAACTTAACGACTACCTCCAAATTTGTCAACGATATGTACGTCCCCACACCATTTTATGTTGATATTCCTCAAAACTTTTTGTCAAAAGATAGTTGGGAGGCCTTTTCCATGCAAACGAATTCGCGGGCGGAGAACTAGTAAATTAAAATATTGACGCACATTTATTATCGGTTTATAATCTACAAAATCATACCATACGAATTTTGTAGTCATTTCAGTTTTATCTGCAATTCATGACATCATTTTATCGCAGCGCATAAAATGTTTATGGGGCTATTATTGTCATCCATCCGCCGTGCTATTGTTACAGGTAACGACTAAAACAATAGTATTTACGGTAAAACAACATCTAGTTCATAAATAGTGCTTTATAGCTCTAAGTACAAACCTACCGATGACGTACATTAGCACTATAACCAGTGTGTAAGTAAAATAAAACAGAACTGAACCTATCCTTTTTATCCTTTATATCCTGTTTTAGGGTTCCGTACCCAAAGGGGAAAACGGGACCCTATTACTAAAGCTCCGCTGTCCGTCCGTCCGTCCGTCTGTCCGTCTGTCACCAGGTTGTATCTCATGAACCGTAATAGTTAGACTGTTGAAATTTTCGCAGATGATGTATTTCTATATGACCTATATCAACAAATACTAAAAACAAGAATAAATAAATATTTAAGGGGGCTCCCATACAAACAACGTGATATTTTTTTGCTCGTTTTTATAGATAAGTCTGTCCGAGGCTGTTTCTCATGAACCGTGATAGTTAGACAGTTGAAATTTGCACAGATGATACATTTGATACAGAAATACATTTTGGTTGCTGCTATAACAACAAATACTAAAAAGTTGAATAAATTAAATATTTAAGGGGGCTCACTTACAACAAACGAGATTTTTTTGGTTTTTATAGAGTCCGACTAGCACTTGGCCGGTTTTATAGGAAATGATACGGAACCCTTCGTGCGCGAGTCCAACTCGCACTTGCCCGTTTTATTTATTTTATTTTTTGGAATTATATTTTCATACAACAACTGTTAGAAGATAGGTTCTTAATAGAAACTGTACTTATTTTAAAACCGTTTCTGTAGCCACTTCACATTTTAAGAATCATTGGAAGTTTTTGATTTGTCACTATAGAGGTTACAGCGGGTTGCGATCTCTAAGGCTTGGATTTTAGTTACTACATATACAGGGTGGTCCAAATAGTGATGTTAAAATATTTTTTTTTAATTCCTCACCCCCGGGTCAATCCGAAAATACCCCATATATGTTCCGCGATTTTTGTAGTTTATAAGTTATGATTTTTTTAAAGCGTTTTTCGAATTTTCTCCAAGCGCTACTTTAAAAAAGTATAACTTCTTTAATAGCAACAATCTTCAAAAATTTTTGGTTGCAGCATGGTCACCTTGCGTTACCCTTTCATATGATAAATAAACCATGCCACAGTCTTCATTACAAGTTATCAAATAAAATATTTTTAAAAAAAAATTTACCCGCCTTCAAAAAGGGTGAAATAATTTTTTAAAGCTATGTTCACGAGTAAGTAGTGGTTACGGGTAAAACAGCAAATAGGTGAATTCATAGCGGAATATGGTAAATAGAGAGGAATGTTTTTTTTTTTTTGACGTCGGCGCCGAACAATACTCGCATGGCATAATTATCTTAGTATTTATACTGGCAAAAAAGCTTGTGTGAATACTTATTTCATTAAACTAGGTCCTGTTCAAACCGGCGCCGACGTCAAAAAAAACATTCCTCTCTATTTACTATATTCCGCTATGATCTTTTTCGATGAAATCGGCGTTTGAACTTAGTTTGGTGAAAATGCACTTAACGGAAACGGACGCGTGTATCACTACTTACTACGTTATTTTAATCCCTTCAAACTTACTTCCGCATTCTTCCTTGACTCTGATTTGCCTAACAACTGATTTGTGCTTCCATTATGGACCTTGGTTGCTTAGGGAATGATTTATGGTCCGGGTAATGGTCCAGTTTTTATCCTCGCCGCTGCCGTTGTTAACGCTGTACCGTTGCCTTCAAATAACCATTTCCTTGGGCCATGCCATAGTAATAGTGCATTTCGGCGTACTCACTAAGAGTATACTTATTCATAGTGCTGAACAAACGTTATCCAAATTGTCTAACCAACCAAGGTCCATAACAAAAGCACTAGTCAGTCGTTAGGCAAATCAGAGTCCAGTAAGAATGCGGAAGTTAGTTTTAAATAACGTAGTAAGTAGTAATTCACGCGTCCGCAATGACTGAGGATATGGTGGAATGGATTACACAAAAGACTGAAAGGACTTGAGAGTGAGGAGAGGGGATAGAAAAACAATCCTTTTCTTACTGCTCTTTTTTTATGAATATTCTAAATGACATTGAAGTGCACTTCAAAGCCATTCGGCCTACGGTTTGAAAAATTTATAATCAAATTGATCTAATTCAACGATCAGTTTGCTTAAATGTGGTACTGATCGTTCGATTTGATAGTATTTTAATGCTTTTGAATATGCCTCACTACTGCCGGTTATTAGGATGAAAAAAACAAGCTAAAACAATTTTTTCTAACATAAAACTTTCTAAGTGCATTTTCACCAAACTAAGTTCAAACGCCGATTTCATCGAAAAATCCCGCATTAAGATCAATATTTTTTTTTTTATATTTGGTAAGCTGAGAAATAACTGAATTTTTTAAAATTAGTTTGAACTTATGAAACAGCCATTTAGTATTTTTAAGAGATTTTTGAAAATTATCCTGGGTTCATCGCAAACCAAAAGTTTTTAGTTTCGACTGTTTTTCGATAACTTGTAATGAAGACTGTGGCATGGTTTATTTATCATATAAAAAAGTGACACAACGTGACTATGCTGCAAACAAAAAATTTTGAAAATTGTTGCTATTAAAGAAGTTATGATTTTTTTAAGTAGAGCTGGGAGAAAATTCGAAAAAACGCTTTCAAAAAATCATAACTTCTAATATACATGGGGTATTTTCGGATTCACCCGAGGGTGAGGAATCTAAAAAAAATGATTAAACGTCACTATTTGGACCACCCTGTAACAGCGTAATAAATAACATTTGCTTTTTCGTAATTTAAATGACCATAGCCGACAGTTTAAAGAAAACTTGACTGTACGCTTTGATTAAGGGCATTTTTAGGACATGAGCAAAAAGTGCACTTGACCCAAATTCGTAGCAAGTAGCTACGAAGTAAACGTAGCAATATAAAAAAAAACTATTGCAGTAGTCTTACTTGCAATGTTATAAAGTCATATATCAAGTGACATGACGATATACGAGGAGAGGATACAGGAAATAAATATCTGCAAAACTTATTTCTATTTCTCATGTATCATTGTCATTCCGAAGCTGTGGCAGATTCCTAATCCGATTGTAAATCAAAATTATTTTGTTTTGCTTTCGTTATTATATTTTATACTTGGGGAAGTTTTTTATAATATAAGAGATTTCGTAAAAAAACAACGGTGTCTACTACACTATACTTTAAAAAATGTTTAATTGGTAATAAACAGTCGAGTGTTGAATCTAGTGGGTATAAATGTTTCGTAACCATTTCTTTTATTATACGAAAAAATTACTAAAAATTCCATTTTATATCCTGATTTTCAGCTTTTTTGCGTCCTATTTGTTATACACTTTATGAGTATACATCTCGTAAAATCTCGATATTCCAGCATTTTATAGCATTTTTTTTGCATCAGCATTTTTATTCAATTTAAACGTTTCTTATGGAACTTTTCAGGTTTAGATTAAATACCTACGTTAATTTGCATCGAAAAGTTACATGATTCCCTGTAAAATGGTACTTACACTGCTCGCACTGCGCGTGGGCCGATGATAGCGCACCTTCTTGAGGTAGACGGTATAGATGGCGCCCTCCACGCGCTCCTCGCCCCACAGTCGCCATGTCGGCTGCTGGAACAAACCAAACACAGGTCAACACAAATGTTACATCTTACAGGGAGTCAATTATTAATGAGACTTTTTTTGTGAGAACCTAAAAAGGGCTTTCGTAAAGTTGCCTTAGTTAGCAAACTTTTAGAAACGTGCTGGAAGCTGAGATTTAACTAATATATTTATGCTCCATAACAATGTGCAACAATGCATCGTTCTCAACTAAAAATGAACCTCTACAGACCACCCCATGCCGCATTAAGTTGTTTAACTGACACTTCCGGCATATCCTGTCGGAAATACAGACTTTAGTATACTAAAGATAAATATAGTTTGTATAGAAACTGTAAGAGCCTGTAGGCTAATTCGGTTAAAATATGCAACTGCATGTTCAGATGTTTAAAATCTATCAATAACCCAGAAGTCTGTAAAGCAATTAACATGGAATTTTAGATCCTAAGCGTGTTTAGTTTTTACGTGTTGTGGCGTTTATATTGTTCACTAGCTTTGCAATGTAGCATTCTTATGCTCTTTTTGAGTTTATTCGTTGCACACATACAAAAATACAAATCTTTTCTCTTTACAATATAGTGTAGATGTTACCGGAAATGTATAAAATTTAGGAATTGTATACAATTATAAAATTTAGGAATTGTATACAAGGAAATGTATACAATTTTGAGGCTATCTAGGAAATGAGTAAAATATTGTTTCAAATATTTTTAAGACACACATATCCTAGGAATTGTATAACATTCCGAAATTACTCTAGGAAATATATAAAACGAATGCTTTCTTAGAACGACATGAATAAAACAACCTAACCTACCCTGAATAAGCGACGTGGATTTGTCTAGGCCATATTGTAGATTTGCTCACTTCATGAAATCTTCGAAAATTTTATGAAATGGTCACATTTCATAAAATGTTTTACTGTCAATTGACCACATCATGAAGTAGCTCAGCTGAGCGGTAATGCGACAACCGCTTAGCGCAACCACACTGGTTTCTGGTTTGGGGACCGCAGTTCTAACCTAACCTAACCCAACAACCCTAAACCCTTAACGGGTTGGTCCCGTTAGGCTACTAAAAAACCTGCTTGTCGCAGTTCCGTCTATCGCAATCTAACAAAGAAGTCAAATGACTTATAAACAGACAAAATCGAATATTTCATACATTTCCGACTGTTAATTAGGAAATGTATAGATTTCCTAGGAAATGTATCGAATATACTTCATTTCACACATTTCAGGACGATTTTAGGAATTGTATACATTTCCTAGGAATTGTATCCAATGACGGATTTCATACATTTCCGTTAACATAGATATAAATCGGCAACGTCTATCAGTATCTAGCTATCAAGAGTAGCCGCATACTAAGTTGTCTAAAATTGGAGTTTCCAGTAGCAAAACTCACTGATAAACACGAAATTTATTCAAATCTTTTGTGGTTTTCCCATCTCAGTAACCTAAACATTTCACACCGGTGGGTGGCGGCGCGGCGCCGCGTTAAATAAACATTTCTCACAGAAATTGAAACTTTCAATATCACATTATATGTATTTAAGAGAACGATATAATTTCGGATCAGATTGTCTTCAAAGTTGTCTTTCTAATTTTTTTATTAGAAATAGCTTGCTTAAGATGTCTTAAGAATTGGTTTGCTGGACTTATGGCAATGACAAACCTAATGGGCTGAACAAAAAGTCAATTAATCCGGTTCTTGTGAACATTGCGAAGGATATTCTACGATTCCGTAGTCAAAAAAAAATAACCCTTATACATTTGCCATGTCCGCTGTCTGTCCGTGATTTATCTCAGAAACCCTACAAAGCTGTCAGCTAAAAAGCTAAAGTTGTAAAAGATACTTTTTTAAATCAAGTACCCTTCCATACATGTAAAACGGGGATGGTTTTTTTTACTCGCCCATTCCATTGTGTAGGTTGTCATGAGATATCTTTTAAAAAATAAAGGACGAATTCTAAATAAAGGAAAGCCCTCTGAAACAACTAAATCATTGTTTTTGGATACCAAAGTGAAAAACTTTCAATTCAATTTAATATTTTATTTGCGTAAAGAATAACAAATTCTATACCAAACAACATAAAATAATTTCATTAATTAGTTCATATTTTTTGCAGTCAATTCATTTAAAATAAAATCGGTAGTTGTTAAGAGGAAAACTATCACTGATAAGTGGGCTTCACAAGTTGCTACGCAAACTACGGAACCATACTGCCCGTGGCCCAACAACCTCTTGGCCAGTTTTTTTATTCACATACCAATGTAAAAGTTTTATCAGGTTTTATACTATAGGTTATACAATAAGTAAGACTGTGCGTAATGTTACATAATGTTTACTGTCGTAACTTATATTTAACTAAGGTAAACAACTCTATCACGTACTGTAGTGGATTTGCATGGCTATAAATAGTAGAATATGTAATCTGTAGGTACTTTATCAAAACCAGTTACAAATTACTCAAAAAAAAAAATTGGTTTAATCTTGTGCCTAATCTATGTTGGTCTCCAAAAATTATTAATGAAAAATTTGTACTTATTGAAAATTTTTAAAAATAGTAATTTATAAATGTCAAAAATAATCAATTTTTATAAAAGATATCCTACAAATCTACAGGTTCCCATCCATTTACAGCAATGGATAGCCTCTGCAGCAGGAACGACCTGGAGCGAGGATCTATAAACTCGATCGCCTTAAAGCCCAGCACCCCATCGTTTCCACTGTGACTGGTTTAAAAAAGTGCTAAATAAGCATAGATTTAGTAAAAGATTTTTCTACCTTGGCCTTCAATAAAATTAGATTACTTCATCCCGTCGCGTCACAGTCACGCCGAATCCTGCACACACGGGTATACAAACATCGCGCGCGGGTTTAATAGAATTTAAAAAATAATTTCAAGCAACATTCAAAAAAAATTCGCTATTCTTTATGACTCATTGTTTCATTCTTCTAGTGTTGTTATGATTAGTTGATTACTCACTAAACTAATTTGAGGTGAACAACACAACAGAGTGCGTAATAAACATATTAGGTAACAGATAAGTGTTGATATCTTTTACTTATAAATAAGATGTCTTACATAATCATCGTCGACGTTATCAGCGAACAGTATGGGGTCGGCTTTACTGACGCCGCATATCCTCCACATGGCCCATTACGTCACTCGTCACAGCGCACGCGCATCGTCGGCGTCGACACGCGCACTTTCACTACCGCACCCATCCGACATCACACTCGTATGGATCTAATGATTCCAGCAACTGGATCAATTTCAGCCCGCGACTATCCGCGAGCGCCGACGTGCGTGACGCGGAGAAATCGCGACACACTTGCAAGTATCCGGCTTTAAACTATTGGCAATCCACTTATATTAATTAAGCTTATTTTTTTTTAATCTCATTAGAAAATTAGTCATTAATCACTAATGCTCATTTACAAAGACAAATCGTCCAATCGGACCCTCCCTATCTCATTAACTAAAAGAAACACGGCATGGTCTGTTAACCTCGAAGCTTTGTCGATAAATTTCACTTCATGTATCGTTATGAAACCAATTTGCATATTACATCAAAATAACATAACCGGTGCACTGTCAACTTTCACACTGCACTGCACGGCTGTACCTCCTAAGAGAATTACGTGACGAATAGTTTTATAGTGGTACATAATACTGTGTTACATTGACTAAAGAAAACTGATGAAAATTTGAGAATTATTTTTCTGAAAGTATGAAAACGCGTGGAGTTGCGGCGCGGGCGCAAGTCGACTGCTCTCTCGAGAGAGATCGCGTGAAAAACTCCAATAGAGCACGTCAATGATTGGTCTCCGTACATTACCCAGGTGGCTTCATATTGTTCATAACAACACACGTACGTGTTAACTTACATGTGTGAACCATGTAATTGGCTTCACGCGAAACACGTTCAGACACACATGTCCTCAATAAATCGCATTTACTTAAAGAGATGAGGCTCATTGAACCATTTCATTTGTAAAAGTCTTTTCTATCATTGCCATCATAATTTTATTTTCTGCGTCATGTTTACGACATATCTAGTTCATTTAAATTTCACATTTACAAGGATACATTTGGAATATAATAATTGGCGCAATTTTACAACTTAAATCCAACCATGAAGCTGATTAATTAACATTTAGGGTATTCTTGAAAAGTCGACTTTCTAACTATTTAAAGCAATCAGCATCGAACAGGTTGTGTAAGAAGTTATTTTTTGCATATCTATTAAATTTATCAGTTTTATTGGAAAATTAATTAAAGTTTCGTGTAGGTACTAATTACACAATCACCCAAAACGTATAATTAAATAGGTTTTACTCATAAACGAATATTTCCAAATTCATATTTTTTTTATCATCTTAGTTTTTTCACTAGTATGGTTTCAATAATAGTTCCAGTTTGTTTACGATCGCACTGAAATATAAATAAATTCTTATCTGATTATTTTTGAATATCTAACGCAACGATTGAATTGTATGCATTTTTTTACAACAATGGACTTAATATAATACTCAATGATATTATTTCTGAAACAATAGTTTTGTTTTTCTGTCTGTGAATGAAATTCTCAAAAACTAATGATTTCGATATTCATTTCAGGATTTGACAACCTACTTGGACCTCATTCATCCCCAACATTTATTCTAGGTATACATATATTATAAAAAAAACATCTGTGCAAAATTTCAGCCCTGACGAACTATAACTTTGGGCAGGGCGTAGATGAGTCAGTGAGTGAAACATTTCTTTTAATAAAATATGACTGAATTTATTTTGTTGAGAAGTGACTGTTGGTAGTCGTGTGTATAGTAGAAGATATTGCCATAACGAGCACCTTTTAACGAAATGACGGTCGCCGGTCGCCGGCAGTGCTTTTGTTCCAAATGACTGTAATTTGTTCCTGTCCAACAATATTTACATAATAACGTCCATTCGTTTTCAGGAGCTTGAAAAGCTATGTGAACTTATTTCATCGGAGCGAATTTGATTAATTTGTATATCAAAGATGTCTCGATATTGTTAGATAAAATTTTTTTCCGTTTCTAAAAGATTCTAAAATTAGCAAAAATATTATTTAGACTGTTTGTATAAATGTTTACTAATTGACTGCGGGCATCAAACCATTTTCGCTGAAAACTCAGACAACTGCAGATGATTGAAAAATCAAGGAGTAAAAAAAACAAAAAACAATAATAGTTAAACCTCTCATATATCCTATTATGTAGTGATACATAATATTAGTATTATTTAATAACTTGTTTCTAAGTCGTGCTGTAAATTTTAAAAAAAGGTCGAGCTCCACAAATAAAGTCGTAAATCATTTAAATAAATTAGGAACTGGTAGAAATTATTTTGAAACTGAACAGCGCAGCGCTACGAATGAAACATGCAGCGCGCGCACGCGCAACCAATGAAGCGATTAAGTTCTCCAGCTGATATTAAATGCTCCGCTAAACAATCCATTGAAATCAACACCTATTCAGACATCGATGCATATGTGTGGAACTTAAGTCTTAATGATGTAGGAGTACTTCCTACGCGTAAAAGTACATACCAAATGAATCTACTCTAACAAACTCTTACATACCTTCATGCAGAAGCACAATTTTTTATACATAAATAAGGTCTAACAAAATCCATGATCACAAAGGCCAAATGTAGACTTTATTGATACTTTACACACTTTGTACTATTTTATGCGACCCGTTTTAAGTAAACTTCCACAAATCAAAAAAAAAAATTTTTTCCTGTTCACTTGAAGATCAGACTAGCAAGAAAAGTGCAATAAAACTCGGATTCATTATGATACAAGATTCCTTTCTCAATGAAAGCTTCACATAAGATACGGGGGATACGTCCACCCGTTAAGTTAATTTGTTTGCACACAAACTCGTCATTTCATCGTCATGAAACCGTATGACGTATACTTATATGCTCTTCTAGTTTTACAAACGACTACGAATAAGAGCTAGAGTTTGTGTGCAAACAAATTAACTTAACGGGTATTTATATGGAGGGGTTAAACGCCACAACAGCAGCCACGGCGGCGGCGCCGGCTGACCTGCCCTGACCCTTTCATGTTATAGCTATCACACTGAGAGTTCGCTAAATAAACTTAGAGATCGTAAGAGAAGATCGAAATAATTTGATACTGCTAAACGACCAAAATGTCCTAAATGTTAAATCAATTTCCTAATAAATTTATTTCAATTTGAAGTTGTTTCGATTTAAACGTCAATGTGACCTTTCAACCACTTTCAGTTCACTAAAATATTCATCAAAAGCACTCGATACAAAATCAACCCCAAGCGGAAAATCCCACCATTCGATTCAGTTTACGATAATTGCTACGAAGACCACGCGAAGTGAACACAGTCCTTCGGTGCAGCCGTTTGAAAAATTGCTTACGATCCAACCCTTTACTTTACCTACCCTTGTCAAAGTCAACCCCTTTAAGGATAACTAACAAGTCTACTTATAAACCAAATAATGTGTTCTAAACATAAACTTCCATGAAACTATTTTGTTCGCAGAGACCGCCAACATTAGTGAAATATGTAAATATGTAAGTGTACGTAAACATTTATCATGTACGTACACGTCGACTTTGCACACAAACAAACGCGTGCTGGCCTGTGCATAGGTACACTGCAGCTATCACACCACTCGATCTTGTTGGCTCGTTAATTGCAAAATTGATCCTCGCTTAAATTGCAAAATTGATTCCTAGTACAAAGACTTCGTATATTTTTACAGGTGAATCGCTAGTATACACAGCTTGCGACGTTCAACGTCGCGTCGTTTATAGAATGTAAATTTGCTTATGATATCAGAGTATCGATCGTGGCTGCAGCGCTAGAGGTCTAAAAATAGCACACAGCGGCGGAAAGCCTGGCGCCGAGCTCTGCATCACCTGGTACAAGCCCTTCAATTAACTGTCAATCCTAACCGGGCTGCCACTTGGGAAAACCTGCCATGAAAATAGGTAATACCGTTTCATGGGCAATGGGCCTTTTGATAATTCGAAAACGGCACGGCAAAATTCTATTATCATTGCTTCCTATGTAATAGTAATACTAGAAGCTGAGAACATAGAAGGCAATGGTAATTGAAATTTTGAAGTACCGTGCCGTGCCGTTCGAATTATAAAAAGGCCCAATGAATATGCGAATTATTCAATCGTACCGATGCGAAGAATTAATATTATTTTAACTATCGTACATTAGATTATGTTAGTTATTAAGCCTACAAACACGTGTCAAGACATACCCTGTAGGAATTTTGATCTTGAATAATAAATAAATTTAAAAACCACTTCAGAAAATTTGCGCTTAATTTTATATCGAACCCACATTAATAAAATTCAGACACTACATGTATTCAAATTACGTCATTAAAACCTTATTTAGTCAAGTTTACGGTCGAAATTTAATGCACCAAAAGGACGACTGAAAAGTTCGAGAAAGCACAAGAAACTAAATCGATTTTAGAAACTCATTGTAACTGGCTGTATTGCCGCTTCTCTATAGAAAGTATGTGTAATATGAAACGTATTGATTTATGTTTCACTTACCCAGAATACTTACTCTTTTTCGCCAAGATGACCTTTTACCACCAAGAGTTTCTCATGTCGTCAGTTGGTTTCCCGTTTAAAGTCATAAAACATTTAATAAATAAAAAAACCCGACTGCTTAGTAAAAATGGAAAAGAAAAAACCAGGAAATCCAGTAGTCAAGACTTTTATTACTGAATATTATTGAATAACATAACGATTTTAACAGTCGAGACCCATCAAAAATCCAGCTTCCTAATAATGGGTCCCGATTGTTAAAATCGTTATGTTATTAAATAATATTCAATAACAAAAGTCTCGACTGTTGGACTTACTAAGCAGTCAGGTTTTTTTATTTTTTTTATTAATTTATTTAATTTTTAGTTTTTAGTTAAATATTTATGTTTGTTTATTGATTTTCTCATTAGCTGTATATATCTCACTCACTGTATGTATATATTGAACAATTTCCGAACTAAAAGCCAACCTATATATGTGAGAATCGTTACTAACCAACTTTAAATCGTAATAAAACCTAACCGGTAATTCTGATCGAAAAACAATATGAGAAACCTAAAAATGAAAAAAAAAAACTATGTCAAGTGGGGTATCGTTAAATACCTATTCAACGATACCCCACTTGACATAGTTCGTCGATTTTCATTTTTTATTTTTCACATTGTGCCGTCCAAAATCGGCTATTTTGATTTTCCCAAATTTTTATACTTTCTATGACAGCGCAAATGTCATGACGAATCAAACGATGTGTCATTTATCGAAATCGCCCCACGCATTTGGTCTAAATAGTGCCACAAAGGTACAAACCCACATAAATACATACATAGGCTGACAAACACATTACCCTCCTTTGCGATAAAAAGCAGAAAATAAATCCGTAACTTAGGTATTAAGTACTCACACATATGCTCATATAATCATTATTATCCTTCCTGATAGGAAAACAAACACAGAAATTTATTTCTTGTCTTTCTTGATACACAACCATCACAAACGTTCGTTAAAAGGCTAAACTGCGGTGCAACAGAACGTATGACAATACAAAACAAACCACAACCGGTGAGACAAATACTTAAACTGACCATACTGAGTCAAACGATGAGATTTTTCCTTATTATTCATTGAACGAAGGAATGACGCATCAGTGCTTGTTACGTAGGAAACCGTGGAATACGCTAACAAATCAGCTAGTTTTATTAAAGACGTCACGCGGGCCATTTATAAAAACCACTGTAATTTTAAACTTAGTTTCACAGATTTGATCGAAGTATACTTCTTGACTTTTTAGTACTTCAATGTTGTACTCTGACGTGACCTTTACTGAAACATCCTTGCACTTTCTTCAAATTTAGTCATAATGACGTCATCAACATACCTCGGAGGGTTAGAAGCAGCTGAAAATAGACTACGGGAGAATGGATGACGTAGATAACGAATGCGGTGCGGCGACCTTCTAGCTAGACGTATAGCTACATAACAGAAATTTTCAAGGAGTGATTTTTTTTAAAACTTTGATGGGATAAGGCGCTCTTTCTTACAAAGTCTATTATTTTCTGTATTGGTATATGATCTTCCCGCCTAACCAATAAACAAGAACACCCCTTGTGGGATAAGTCCGCCTTTGTACTGTTTTTCTTTTATTGTGTTTAGGGTAACTTATGCTCATGTACAATAAAGAATAAATACATACATACAAGAACCAACGAAACGACACTAAATCCTTTGAACCCATAATCCTCACCTCGTTGTTTACGAAAGCTATAGATGACTGCACTTACACTAATGAACAGGTCAAAGTCCTAAAAATAGATGGTGCTTTCAGCTCAGCAATCCGTATTTTCCTGCATGCATCCTACACGGGATTACTCTCAACTCTCAGTGATACCTACAGCAAAGAAAAAAGCTGGGAAACTAGAGCTTATTACTATAGATATACACTATACGCTTAGATACCTCACGATCACAATCAGGCTGTAGTGTAAACATAGACATAATGTAGTGTAGTCGAATATAGTTATCTACTTATTATTATTATTTATTTAATTATTTATCATATTATCGCATTTCATATTTGATGGTGGCCTCAATAAGTTTTGAATTTTTGGGTAATTTTTGGTGCGTTATTTTAGATTGTTTATATGATTGCCGCCGCCTGAAAATAATCTTTGAGCCAACACGTAGGAAGTTTCTCTTATCTTTGTATTTTTATTATTCCATTTCACAGAACAATCGAACAAATAATATTTTTAAAACGGCGACATGACTGTATTGTTCATCGTCACTACTCACTTTCTAAATTAATCTGATACAGTCAAATCGAAACTAACAAGTATGTAATGCAATCGCAGGCTTTGCAATTGTGTTATTCTGATAACGTGATATCGGTTGCCTATTACAAAAAGTAGGACATTTCATTGGTTCCACTCTGTCGTGACCTTAAGTATCCAAGTAGAGAAATCTCTATATATATTTTGTATTAATAACAAAGAAAAACCTTGTTTTATTTTATTTATAGAATTTTTTTTTAGATAAAAAACCACACAGGCAATCAAGCTAAGGCCCCTAGTACTTCGGTACCTAATAGTAAGTGTGAGGGCAGACGAGTCGGCAGGCGTGACGGATTCGCTTGGCCGGCGCCCGCACCGCGCCCTTACCCAGAACGACACCCACCAATCATTGAGAAACATTGGAATACCTACTTTCTTCCAACACTGCACCATGTATAAAAGGGACAAGTATTCAATTTAGAAATAAAGGTTCTAAAAGGATCTTCAGTAACAAAGAAAGTATGTGAATTCCAATTCGGTTCAAATGAAAATTCCTTCTTTTAAAATCGCTGACATAGCCGCAAAATACCAAGCCTGTGATATTTTATTTCTCGTAAACATTTTGTCAAAGAATATCGTTCTGTGCAACTACTCTGTCAAGAAAAAGCTCTTGGAACCCATGTTGCTTTGAGCGTACAAGAGATGTCGGTCATTCCTTTCCGAGTATACAAACACTAGTTTCACAGCTAAGAGTTGTGGCGTAGAGTGTAAACTGGTCCGTCCTGTTTCCTTATTTGTAAATCAACACAGCGAACATTTTCTTTCAACTTTCCACGCTCGTTTCTCTGCGGTTTACATACTAAGTAGGTAAAATGTCCCACTGAGAAAACTCTTGAGAGTTCAAAGAAACGAAGTGGGGTCAAAGGACTACGTTTTTATCTAGAACACGACCTAACAACCTTACTTGTAGAGGTGTTTAACACTGTGGTTATAATGACTTACAGATATGACTCATTTAAACTCACTTGAGTTCACACGAGTTGTTTGTCGAGTACATACAAGTCACAACTATCAAATAATAATAAGTACTCGTATTATATATTTTAACTACAGGCTAGCTGCTAGATTACTATTGCTGCTGTATGTTTATTTTACTATGGTTATATGGCACGAGATAATACAATGTTTACCTGTCTGTATATTGTTGCGTACGGTCACATATCACATTAAATTTTATTGCTGTCGATTCCAATAAATGTATTTACGTTTTAAGTTGCAGTTTGTGCCAACACAGCGGCAACTCCCAAACCGGTTTCGGATTTTACGAAATAAGTATTTTTATAATCACATACTAAGTTTTTAAATATCAAATTGTTCTCCATACTAAGTTTTGGGATTTTTCTCGGGAAAGCGAATTTCAAATTTACCAACATTTTGTGAGAAGATTAAATAACATTTAAGTTAATTTTTGGCAAACTTAGTTTATCGAAAGCGACAAGTGTAACAATGGTACAGCAAAAATAAGCAATGAAACAGACAACAGATGAAACGACCTATGTTTGAGCTTCGTTTTCATTCAATAAATCCAAAGTAAATAGGTATTAATTTCACTTAATACCTCCTTTTAATGGCCGAGTATTTAAGTAAAAAACTATATTAGTATAACTGTTCAGTCAAATAAATGTACAGGGTGGAATTTTGTAATGCCACCTGAAGGGAAAGTACTCTTAATACTGTAGATAGAAAATTGTACTCAAAAAAAACATTTTTTTTTTTTTTTTAAATTGCATTCAAGGATTTTCGAATATTCGCTTGCCACACCCGGGAATCGAACCGACTAAAGTCTGTAAGAATTACATTCTATACTTTTATTGCATTGAACGTTACTATAAAGATTAATATTATAAATATTATAAAGAGGAAAGATTTGATTGTTTATTTGCCGATTTAAAAATTCTTCGACATTAAAATGCTACATTATCCTTGAGTAACATAAACTACATAATTTTTCCGAATTCATACGGGAATGAAAACCCGGGCGGAATGCTAGTAATGAATAAAATGAAGCTTAAAAAAACTCAGCAATTTTATACTTAAACCCCTATTTTTTTACATTAATTTAACACATATTGAACTATGTACGATCTACTACGATAAGAAAAGTTTGCAACAAAAATGGATGACCTGATACGGTGGC
This sequence comes from Aproaerema taeniolella, assembly GCA_949987775.1. NCBI lineage: Eukaryota > Metazoa > Arthropoda > Insecta > Lepidoptera > Gelechiidae > Aproaerema > Aproaerema taeniolella. The sequence goes on along the minus strand of OX465246.1, from coordinate 16,194,668 downwards.
CTCTCAGTAACATAGAATTCACCGATATGCATTCTATTGTCACACAATTTCCGTCGTCAAACCTCCTTGACAATGCACTTTTGAACTTCCTTGTACTGTTATTTGAATATAGCAGTTTTCTATGGCTACTGAAGTGTTTCAAAGGTAACAGAGCAAGTCGCGAGTTCGATGCCACCATGGCAATCAATACTCTCCACCGATGATACTTATAGAGCTGAAGGCACCTCAAGCAATGCTTTCAGGTCCATCATGGTCATCAAAGTAAATCGAAGGAAAATGAGAATAATTTGGGGCCAACACCAACGATTTATAGGCAAAGTTGGTCTAAAACTTTTCAGTAATAAATCCTAAATAGTGTAAATCCAAGTTACGACGCATTTTATTAATCGGAAAGAATCACTTATACATTACGTAGAAACTTTAAAACAAGGATCTTACACAACGATATGGTTACACTGTTACGCAAAATGTTAGGCACTAAATACTCAATACTCAATATTTTATTGCATCCATATGTTTAATATATAGGAGTCATTACAAATTAACATAGTATCCAATATGGACCCTGTTCTAGGGCACTGCAATTAACGCTAAGGACCCAATAAAAGTTACAAAAACCATAGAAAATAAGTAAAATTCGCAACATACTTTTGACTGGAAGACATCCCCTCGAGGGATAAGTCCACCTTTGTAAACTTTCTAATACATACTTTAAACTTGTTATCATTGAACAATAAAGAATAAAAAACATACATACTTTAATTACACCTACACGAAAGGAAGGAGGATAGAAAAGTGTGCATTTTTTCCTAAAAAAAAAAGAGAGAAAAGGACAAGTTGATGGAAAGGTCAGATTGGTTTTTCAGTAGATTACAAAAGGGGTCGAGGTCAGTCTATAATCCAATTGGACTCAGAGCTGATCCCACCTTTAGGCAACCTTAAACACCAGTCTACGAATTTTAATGAAAAACAAATACCTATGCAGTTTGTATAGGACTCCCAATTTACATTTTAATTAGGGAGTTTAAAGCAGTTCATTAACAGTTTGATCCTTTTTTGCCGATACCTTCATATTAAAATATAATAAACAATAGAAATAAAATTAAAAATCTCTTTTACATGTAATAAACGTACCTACCTAAATTCTTCAGTTATGTATGTATGAAAGATAAGGAAACATCAAAACTAGCACGACATTTTCCTTTCCCACTTTTTAGAACAATGATGATCTAATTACGAGGAAAATTAACTTGTTTAAAATGGACTTTAACAAACTGCACATACCCAGCTATTCAGAATATGTGTAGACTGCTGACTTGGCCTTCTCGATTAAAGTACGTGTAAAGTTTTGGTAATTACATTGAGACGAGTACTCAAACAATACTCTTTATTTTTCACTGAACAAAATTATATAGGTTAAAATTAATGGAAAAAAGGAAGTTTCTTTAACCCATCGTGCGTAACACTCCAAACTGTATATCTAAAGTAGGTACTTCCTTCTCTTATTTAATTCTTTCCACTCTAATTTTGAAATTGTCTCATTACTACTTCCGTGAGCATTTCCTTGCCTTCTCTAAAACATTCGCTATAATGTAAGCGATTGTCCTTCATTTAAATTGCTGGTTTAATTGCTTAATGGGTTGCTGATTAGATCCTTTATTAAAGAATAGCCTTGATGTCACACATTTACTCGTATCTGTATTCCATTTCAGCAAACAGTGTACATAAAACTTAACGCTTTCAGTTAAATTTATTTTTTACTAGCTTTCCACTCGGGACTTCGTTCTTTTTGATTTCTAATCTATATACCACAAGTTTTATAAAATTCAATACTTAATACTCAATATTATAATCGTCTTTACGTGAACAAATAACAAAAATCCATTCGTGAGGAATCTTTCACATTTATATTATTAGTAGGATAGAATAATCAAACTTTATAATAAAACATCGAAGTTTTCAAGAAACCGTAAATACGGTAGTATTTTTTTATTACCGGTGATTTTTTTAGATAAATACATCGATTTCAACCTATACTAAAAGAGAAGTAGAAATTAAATCACTGGAAAAAACAGATTTTTATTTTTTTTAAATAACACGGTTTCTTCGTACCAGTATTACGAAGAAGGTACTTACATCAATCTATCAGTCTGTGCAGTGAAGAAATACATGGCTTGGTACAATTGCGAGCGGTGGTGATTAATGACAAGGAGAGCGAGGGGTGAGGCAGCTGCGGGCGGGGAAGAGTCCCTGCCAGGGCCGCCCTACATCCGCGACCCGGCCTTAAGAGCCTCCGACCTTCAGCATTACTTTACTCTTTAGGATGCCCTACAGATATGGTATGCAACACTTCATCACCTTGATGTAATTAGTAATACAAAATCGTCTACACAAATCGGTAATTTCCAAAATATCCCGAGGTGAGATTGCTACCTCAAATGATTTACCAAAACTTGTACCACAGTCAACTACATGATATCTGCTATACAAATTATAAAGAGGAAAGATTTGATTGTTTGTTTGTTTGCATTGAATAGGCTCCGAAACTACTGGACCGATTTGAAAAATTCTTTCACCATTAGAATCCTACATTATCCGGGATGGACATAGGGTACATGATTTTCCCGAATTCCCCCGGAAACGAAGTCCCGCGCGGGAAGCTAGTTTACTACAAAGTCAAGAGGAAGAAGAGAAATTTTGAATTGGAATAAAATATGAAAAAGAAGGAAAAGTTTATCATTATTAAGTATAAAATGTATTGAATAGATGGCTTCGATAAGCATTTCCCACTGTCTCCAAAGTCTCCATTCGAATTGCTGTAGCACGAGCGATATATAACAAAAATACTGGAAATTTGCCAGTTCCAACCTAAATTCCCGTCCGATTTTTATACCCTCTCGAATGGAGGAATCCGGGAGGAAACTTTTTGGTTAACGACCTTTTTGGTGTTTGTTCCATGTGAATTCAGGAGGTCAGTGACCTCGTAAGTTGTGTCCGGGTTGTAACCGCAATTGTAATGGTTCATAGCACACCGTAAGTTGCGTCTTGTCTTCGCTTAATTTCCAGAATCACGCGATGTACGAAATTATCTATGACACATACATACATATTGATATAAAAAGTAAACTAAACCCAGCTCTATGTTTTGATAGTTGAGGATAATGAGGGGCTGACATAAAGACAGCGTAGCTTCTCTTAGTTCATGGCTACGCGGCTCACTTGTGTTTAACAGATTAATATTGGATGAAAAGGGTAGATCCTTTAAGTGTCGAAGTATAAACTTATTTATCATTTGATAATAAATGTTCATTTTAATTAATTAATAATTGAAAGCCGTGAAAGTTTAGATAAGTTTAAAAGCCATTTTGTTGAAGTGACCTTTGTTTTATCTTCTCACTTAAAAATTATCTCAAGATATTCATCATCCCCTTTTGTATTATGACGAGTGTTTACGGTATAACAGTGTTTTTAAAAGTATGCTTATTATAATTATGCACAATTTTTATTTTCACACATTACGTTTCAAGTGTACCATGCATGACAGTCATTGTTTTAATTTCGCGCTTTACGCGATGCGTCGCTGCTTGGCTACCGATGCGGGTCAAGGCTCGAGTTATGTTATGTGAGCGTCTTGTATGCACACAGGAATGTAAGAGATACCATCGTATAAATGTATATTGTGTACAAATATCTATAGAATAGGATTATGTATACATTACATTTTCCACAAATATCTTTTGCTTGAAAAAGGAACTAAAATACAAATAAAAGAGCAGACGTAAGGATCTGATTAAAATAAAAGAGAGCTTCGCGTGCAGACAATCTAAGTGAATTAAAAGGAGAATTTCTTTATTCAACTTGGCACTAATTCATATTGTATTCAGCATTAGAATAAGCAAGACAATGTTTACTGATAACAACGACGTTATCTTACAAATCGATCCGGACACCCACCAAAATCATGAACTAAAACTTTTTTCTAAAAAATTTAGTAAGTATTTTATACGTCAACGAAAATCTTGCAGTGAATTTCGCAAAAATTTCATGTTTTTTTTAATCTTTATTTCATTAATCTGCAAAATTATAATAATTAGAGACAGAAATTAACGTTAACGCAATGCATTCAAACAAGTAAGATCTCATCACAAAGCATTTAATATGCACACGTCACAGATTGCTCACTTCCTATCGATCAAACAATGCAGATAAGCAGAATGTATACTGCTGGTGCAGGACAAAATACATACCCAAGTACGTAAACTTGTGTTTAATGTACACAAGTACGTAAACTTGTGTTTACGTACTCAGGTATTTTGTCCGAGCATTACTTGATTAATGACTAGATAGCTATTGATCGGCTTGTAAATGGCTCGAGTACTTGAATAGGCTACTTACATCTACACCAATATTTTAAAGAGGAAAGATTTGCATTTTTTAATGTTTATAACTATTTATTTACAAACAGTTTATTACTCAAAAAGTATTGGACCGATTTCAAAAATACTTTTACCATTAGAATGCTACATTATCCTTGCGTAACATAGATTACATAATTGACCCGTATTCCCACGGGAACGAAGACCTGTTCATAGAATGAAGTTTCGAATACAGATGAATTCTCGGTTATGAACCCCCGAAACCAAAAAGTTCATTACTTATATTATTTATTTATTTTAATCTTATTTTAAAGAGCTTGGTCATTAAGTTGACCATGTCGCTCTAATTTCTTATATTCTTTCACAGCAACTACTCATAAATAATTTATTTTTTGAACACAATAATGTGCAACAGTACATAACACAAAGCGTTTCAAAACAAACTCTAACATGTATGTAATGACTAAATAATCGACGTTAGTTGACGACTGTGATCGCATAACTTAGTGCAAACATTTGCTGCAATAACAATAATAATTTACATCCACTCATTCGATTCGACCTTTCTGTGTATCTAAATTATTGCAATCAGCTGTTTAGTTTACGACATTTATTTATAAGTACCATGAAACTTGAGTCTCTATTTACTCTTATAGCTATAACTACTCATTCACAATAAATGATGAATGAGTGACTCACAGCTCGAAGATCACCTTGTCAAGCAAACACCCAGAGTATTGATTCATGGCTGAGAATATAACGCTAACGAATAATTTCCTGTGTTATCACGACAACAAAAGACAAAGATTAGATAAAGACGTCTTCTCACAAAGCCGCTGATTTAATCTACTTCCGAGCTGGAATGAGATGAAATGTTTAATCTTATTTGTATTTTTCTTTCCTTACGCTGAACAGAAAGTTATTTTTAAGTTGAATAGATAGTAGCATGCGCAGACGCGAAGGTTCCTATTTGCCTAATGCGTTTGAGAATAACCGGTTTTATGTTATCTGTAAGATGTCCCAGGAAACCCACTTACCTTGACATACCACCTAGTCTGCGACTTGCGGTGCTTGGGTCGGCGGGGCCCGCGCTGGTCTGATCGCGCAGGGGAGCGCAGCGCATGGCAGCGGGCCGCCAGCGCCTTGGTCCGCTCGGCCAGCGAGTGGCGCAGCTCGCCGCCCGCGCATCCCCGCACCAACATCTCAACCCCCCGCGCCCTCTTGCACCACCACATCAAACCCACAAACTTCTAACATGTCTTTTGTTGTATGAACCACACGAATACACTGAAACGTCCCGTCAAAAAAGGAAATCTAACCACTTCAATCCACACCAAAAAATTGTCAGCAAACTTTACCTCCGTTTTCTATTTTACAGAAACTATATTAGTAAACATAACATAGTCAAAGCCAAGTTTACACAACACATTGAGTATGTCTGTTTGCAATGCGACATCTCAAAACACTGCGACGAATCAGTAAATTTTGTCGAATCGCAAAATATGATTAACAACGAGATGAGTGAGCAAGGTCTCGGTCAAAGATAAGGTCGGATTCTTGTTCTATTTATAGGTCCTTATTCGGAGTAATTTGAGTAATGCGTTGACAAGTATGAACCCTGGCTACTCAGTCATGAGATCTATTGGCGTAATTAAATAAGTTAAGGGGCCCGTAAAACATTAGTCATACGTCTAATTAAGTCTGTTGTAAAAATCATACATACATGTTTTTGAGGTTCTGCATGCAGTCCAGTTTCAAAACGTTCTAGCCCAATATTTTTAACAACAGAAACCAATGACTTCCTTTATGCTTTTTTAGCCCCCGATTGAAAAGAGAGGTGTTTTAAGTTTGACGTGTGTAGCTGTATGTCTGTCTGTGGCATCGCAGTTCCAAAACGAATGGGTTGATTTCAATGCGGTTTTTTTTTTGTTTAAAAGCTGACATGATCGAGATGGTTCTTATCTTTGATCAAAACTGGTTTAGCAGTTTAGGAGATAACTCTTAAACGGCTAAACCAGTTTTGATCAAAGATAAAAACCAATATAAATGCGATTAATTTTGGGGTTGATATTTTATTTTATTTTAAAGCTAGTTATTGCATCCCAATATATTTAGGAAGCCTATTCAATTTCACAACTGACATTGATTCCGTTTTTGTCACCAGCTGCGATATAAATTATGATCTTCATAGTGCATAATTATATTTCTGGTTACAGTAGAGTAAGGACAAGGTAGGGTCAAACGCTCAGAATGCAGAGCATTGACATTCTACCTCTAGTGTGGTTTCAGTTTCGACCAATAGACAATGACTGAATTTTCGTACGATATTTAGAAATCCTCAATCTATATTCGGATTCAGCTCAATATTATTAGGTTTGTACGTTTCGCGGTATTTAGATATTCATCTAGCAAAAATCCATCTTCTAAACACCACAGTATCCACATTACTGTGTTTATATTCATTTCAGACCAAACGATAGTGAAAGTACGAGTAAATGACTACTTATTAGAACTTGCAAATAATGAAGCGCGTACTCTAATGCCTGTTCATATAGCCAGTCATACCTAAGTATAGTCAATTGTAGGCTTTCCCATTTTGTTTGAATGCATGCAAATGATAAGTTGAATGTGATTGTGGAAAGGTTGAGCTGAATAATCAGACGGTAAACGAATTATACTGCGGCAAGCGATCATGAAACCAGCCAAACAGACATAATATGTAATATCTTGAAGAATCATATAATTTTGACTCATTGTCAAGTTAGTACTTGTCATATTTTAATGATTTCTTTGTAAGCAGCATTATTACAACGCGATCGTAGTCTTAGATGGACTACAATAAAGCAAAAAATGGGATCAACACCTTCATTTCTACAGTAAATAAGTTTAAAGCACCTAAAGCTTTTCTAGAGCAAATAAATTATTCGTACATTTATTCTACCGGTCAAACTTGATTTAATATCGTGATCTCCTAAACACTCGAGCTGGGAGCGTTAAAACCTAGTCACCGAGTAAATCTAGTTCTGCTGTATGTACCACATACTACACGGTCGATCTGAGGAAATTGGATAATTGAGGAAGGGAGCGGCGGCGACGACGACGCGAGACGGCGTACCTATTTCAAAACTAAAACTATTTTTAGTCCAGTACTTTGATTGCAGAAGTGGAGCTGTAAAAATATCAGATCAAACCCCGCCCTCTTACAAATTAAATTATCTTAGAGCGTTAGGATTTTGACAGCCTAAATAAGAGACTAAACAGCTCTAAAGTATGTATAAAACTTTTTGCTCTGAATCCGAAATTCGGCTATTTAGAAGCCAGGTGCTCGCTAAGAGCGGTTTTTTTATTTTATTTTACAATCTTGCGCACCTTATACGAATGAATAAACTTTCCGAAATTCGAGAGGCGACAGGTGGCAAGCGGGCATCGTCAGGTGGTCCGCAAAGAGCCAAAAGGAGCGTAAAAATCCTACCTGAGTTTTGAATAACATCCTCAAATAAGCCCGACAATGCCGTGAAATGTTTGTAACATACATACCAAATGTGTGGTGTTTGTGAAGTTTCTGTTAAACGTATTGGAGTGCAATAAAGTATATTGTATTGTGCTCCAACCGGTGCGCTAATGAAAACCCAATATTCAAGCACCAAATAATATCAACGCTCAAACACTGTACCTACCAATATAAGCATCGAGACATACAATCTTTAGGTCTTACTGGTTTACTGTGTTATAACTGTACATACAAGCATGAAAGTAGATTCATACAAATCGTACCTAATGTTTAGTTTAAATGTAGGCAACTCAAGAAGTAACGATTGAACAAAACAATATAGAGAACCGATACATAAATAATGTAATGTTTTAAATTTGGCATTGACTGTATATTTAATTAATAACAGGAGGTTCCTATACATAATTAATAACAGGAGGTTCCTATACAAGGTGTTTCAAAATAACCCAATAAAAGGAAAATTCAAAAGTGAAAAGGTCCTAACTCTAGAAATCAGTTGCGCGATTAGTTATACTTCAAAGTCAAATATTCATATATTTCACATTAGAAAACATAACATACGTGCCAGACTTGAAATAGAGCTGCGTTTTAATTAATTTTTATTAAAATAATTAAATTTTATTTTAATGAAAATTATTGAAGGGATTTAAACAATATTTTAAGACATAATTCAGAACCCTTTTTTTATTGGGTAAGTAAGTACATATTTTTGAAACACGTTGTATACGATGCAGTTAAATCTGGACTTGCAATCAATTAATCATCGTAAGTTCACAACACAAATCCGCGTGAATCACTGACACCATTAAAAATTAGTCACTGGTCACAAACACTTCAATGTTAAAACAAAAGACTAACATAATCAACAATTTCTTATTTTGAATTTGAACTGAAAAGGGCGGGAAACCGGCGCGGTATAGTTCACAGATAAATATAATGGAGTGCACGCAAAGCCCTTCCGCGCTCGTCGCCCGGCGCGCGTCGTCTGACGTGCTCCTCTGTCGCACATGACGGCTGCTGACAACTTTACAAGACAAGGAACCACGCATGTGCGGTTTTCCACGGCTTTTCCGTAACTCCCGCCTGTAACGTTGATGTCATACGTTGCCGGCAAGTCATTGCTAGCGTGTCAATTAACAAGGTAACAAAAGCAAATCAACAAACACTATATATTCTAGGCTCTATGTATCTATAACAACAACATTTCTGCCCAAATAAAGAATACCGATAAAAATGCCAAAAAAAGTTTCACCTCTCCCGCTCGAAAAGAGAGCTTTTGCTTGTCGTTGTTTTTTGCAAGCATTTTTTGAGCGAGAGAAAAAGTGATTTGAATTTGGAACACTAACTTTGAAATGACTTAGCGCGGTGTTTTGTGTTGAAACTAATTAAGGCTTATCAAATCACGAAAGGACTTGGCTAAATGACTGCCCCAGCAGTGTATATACATTTCATAATAATACGAGTCATTAAATTATTCATTCATTAATTATTCCGAAGTTATTAATCGTATAGAACTTTCAGGAACTAATTGATTAATTAAAAGTATTTTATTCTAACTTATCATCTGTTCTAGAACACGGAAATCACTTAAATAGTGCTGTTCCTTACCTTTAAAAATATACAATCGACCATTCTCGATTCACCTGTGTCTACCTGCGTGAAGGAAGGATCGAGGTATCTAGTATTGCCTACTTATTCGCTATCATATGTGCACGATAGTAGCGCCACCTAGCATGCGCAACAATAATAATGACATATCATTATTTTATTGCTTTCTATTATCACTATCACTATCATCACTACATAGTATAAAACAAAGTCGCTTCCCGCTGTCTGTCTGTCCCTATGTATGTTTAGATCTTTAAGACTACGCAATGGATTTTGATGCGGTTTTTTTAATAGATAGAGTGATTCAAGAGGTAGGTTTATTATGTATAATACATGCATAATATAGTTACGAAACACTGATAATTTTAGAAGTTTCTAATGTGATGTCGTAAATAAACACATTTTTTACGCTTACATTGCAAACGCTGGCTGAACCCTACGAGATAGATCAAAATAATGTACTACAGTATTATACACCTTAAAAAGTTCTACAAAAAAGTCTGCAATAGTATGTATCTATCTCTTAGGGATAACCCACAATAACAATTTTTTATCCTTTACTTTTTCCGAGAAATAATGACTACTTTACGAAGTGATTTTAAGCAGTACAGCATTAATCCTTATCCAATCAAGCACTTTGAATAAATTGTGCATAGCCCTTTACAGCATGTAGTTTAAATTATATTTTCGAAGATATGACAGATTTAAAATGCTGACCGATTGACGGTTGACCGATTTTGTTGAATTTTGGTATTAAGATTAGACCTTGGGAAAGGATATAGGTTACATTTTATCTCACAGCCAGGCACGGTATAACCTGCAGTCCACGCGGGCGAAGCCGCGAGCGGAAAGCTAGTATTTAGTAGGTAAATAGAAAGACGACAAGTAGTAGTTTTATAGGAATTGTTAAAACAGTTCGTAAAATGGTGGAAGTCATTATAAAAACTAGTTTTTAAAATGTAAAACACAATAATAGTTTCCAACACCAAACTGAGATCCCAGGGCCGCCAGACCCCACTTATTCTCTCAGCAACCAAAAGTGTTGGAAAGAGCAGCGGCAAAATGCACCACCAACATACGAATACCCGCCAGCCCGGGCCGACGGCCAACTTTCAGCCACCAGGCTCCGAAGACACTTCCAAAAACCACTCACCTGTTTTGAAGTCTTGAAGTCTGGGAAGTCTGATGTCTTATAGAATATAATTAAATAATATAAAAATTAATGATCAACACCGCCAGACACTCTCCGTCGGCTGTAATTTCTGCCAGATGTTTTACAATTTGCAAGTAAATTATGCGATTGTACCTATTATTTTTATATGATGTTCAGGGAACTAAAATAATACTTTTTATAGCACCCAGACTTCAAAACAAGTGAGCAATTTTTGGAAGAACCCCCAGAACTCGGCAGGTGAAAACTGGGCGTCGGCCCAGGCTAGCAGGCATTCACATGTTAACAGTACACACCAGCACCTCTCCCTCCCACACCCCTGACTAATGCGACAACAAGAAAGGTCTAGCGGCACTGGTCTACAAACTGCGGTGAAAGGAAATAAATTAGTTTTAGCACAATATGTAAGAAATGTTGAAGAGCTACGAAAGAATGGCAATAGTTATTTAATACGAGCCCATATCATTCGTCAAACATCGGTGACATTAACGCCCTATGTAACGAGTTTAAACAACAACAACTACACAACAACACAACACAACAACATCTATTATTACGCATTTTGAAATGTTTTATTTATTACAAACTCCGTAATAAATAAAACGCTGCGATCGCTTTACTAGAATAGAATAGAAAAAATCTTTATTATAAAGGACATTCAGGATACCACTTAAAACAAGTCAAGATTACATGAAATACATACAAACATACATTAAAGGATTTTAACTTACTATGAAAACTTTTACAAAAAAAATAATTGTACAGAGGCAAAACCGCTCTTTACTCCATTTTCATTGCAAACCGCTCTTGTCGCAATATAGCACAGAGTACGCGCGTGGGATAAGCTGAGTTGCGGCCGTCCGTGCCTTTGTATCGTACCTTTTCACATAACAATTAAGACACAAATGATGCAATAACTTTCTTTGACAATTTATCGACGGAATATGCATATATTTTTTAAAAATATTTTTATTAATATTTTATTATTATTTTTATTAGGTTGATTGGAAGAAATCCTCTTGTGGGATAAGTCCGCCTTTGTGCTATTTTTCAGACACTGTGTCATGTATAATTACTTTTCAGAAACTGGTCCTTTTTCAAATTATCTTATAGCATTCTGCTTCTGCACATCTGCGAACGTCCAACAACTATATGATACAAATATGCGTGTTGGAGAGTGGCACCCATTTTGCGCTTGACGTCGAAGACTTTACGTGACTTTACTACGCCGCATCGATAAGATCGGACTTCACCAAAAAAGGTCTAGCGATTCCTAAATGAAATCATCCTCCGCCTAGCCAAGTGGACACTGTGATATTGATTGTGACACTGTGAAAAATGTTGACCGAATAATCGATACTTAATCGATAGATTTTATACCCAAAGTAAGTTGCACATCACTATAAAAAATGTCAGACATAGTAGTCTGTGGACATATGTCAGTCAGACATCGTTTGATCGCTTTGCTTCTTGCTTTGCTGTTCGGTCGTTTGTATATTTAATAATCTATCTATCTATCTACGCTTTTCTCTTATTATTGATACATCCTTTTAACTCTTGCTTGTGATTCGGACTTTGTGTGATTGCCAAACTACTGAATGCTTGCTGCTTAACGGACATTTGCTTGCCTATCGATTTATCATGAGATGCATAAACTGTGGTGTAGCCACGCAAGGACTGCGGAGGCACATCGTCTCTTCTTTGCACAGGCACATCCTCGTCGTGTTTCAAAGGGAGGCCCGTGCCCCACGGAAGGGACGTATATGGGCTGGTAAGGAGGAAGGTTGTGACCACACAATGATGTCTGTGGGGTCATCGAGCTACGCAAATCCGGTTTGTATGTGGTTAAGGTGAGTAAAATGTAAAGCTGTTTGTTACATTCTCAAGTCATTTATTTGTTCTAGGTTTTAATGGATGCCAACATTTGTCATCCTTGTTTTGTTCTGATAAATTCAGAAAGAGCTGCTGGTGTCCGTTTATTTGGACATATAATGGTGTGCATTACCTGTGGCCATTCTGGGAGAAATTCTCAACGTCACATAGTGGACATGAACAATTTAATGCTGCATAATTTACCGAGGTCATATCCAGCTTTTTACCAGGTAATTTGTAATTTCTGTGCTATTTAACATCTTTCTTTAATTTTTAAGTGATGATGGTGATATTCTGTTACCCCTCATCATAGACACAGAGCTCTTAGAAGGCATTCCCATTTTTTTTATCTTGCTCAGTAGTTTCTTAAAAGTACATTTTGTTACTTGACTTAGTGTCTTAAAAAACACATTTTTTTTAATTTTGATGGTTTGAAAAATATTATTTTCATAGGTTATATGCCATGGCAAAAACATCCATTAAAAAGTAGATACCACTTTATCCTTATATGATGACTACATAAATGAACTGTTTCTTTTAGGATGTAAACTATGCCTGTCATCCCTGCTGGATGAGACACCAACGGCAAACAGGTCAGGATAGGAATCGTGTAAACCTACCTGCACCAGAACCAAGACTTGAACCAGCAGCCCAACCTGATCCAGCACCACTACATCAACCAGCACCGCAACCAGAGCCCGAAATAAATCTGTCTAATTATAAGCGGACTGCAAACACTTCACGACACTGTATTTAATGGATGTATGTTTCTGCAACATTTACGTCCTCCCGGATTTGTAAAAAAGATGCTTCTTGAAAAGTACAATTTATACATATTATATTCCCCACAGTACCAGAGTTTGCGAGATTTGAATTTGAATGTTTGGCATCTGTTGCTTGAAAATAATGTTTTATACTCAAACTTCACTGTGAACCAAATTGAAGGTGCAATTGATATTGCCAAGTCTGAGATTCCAACATTTAATTTTGAAAATATTGCTGAAATGAAAAATGTGACCATATTATGGTCACATAATCGTTTTAAACGTGATTTCAAATTATTTAGGCAACGGTATTTTAATCTAACCTTATCCTACCTCACGGAAGATTTTAAGATAGCGGTAGCTCTAATTAATAAGTTCCATATTGTCCTGGAAGACGGTACAAACTCAGGTGAAATATCCAAAGGGCAGCACGTTACATGGATCGGCCTAATCGTTTAGGAGCTTTTGTAAGAAATAATAATAATAACAGACAAAGATCAATATTTACTGGAGTCGATGCTTACCTGCCCCAGTTGGTGAATTTTCCTATTTTCCAATATAACGACTTATTATTGCTGGCATTGGGACCATATTATTGCTGCCTACGAGTATAATGTTTTAAATATATATAAAATGTTTCTGCCTATAACTGTTGAATAAAAAATTAAAGTCAATATCTGTTACATGTTGTTTTTTTATTTATTTAAACACATCCAAAATATAAGTATGCCAGCGATCGAGCAGTAGCAGTGTGGTGTGAGGAGTGTTAAAAGGCACTGACGATGGTTCTAGGAACGCCCCGTTTGCCACTTCAGGCTTCCCTCCACCCAGACTCCCAGCAGGATATTCCTATTTATTGAATATTAAGGGTCGGAAGACCGGAAGGGCGTTCTAGGTGAGAGTATTAGACCTTGCAGATATTATAAGATAAGTCTAGGTTGGGAGTTCCCTAATTCGACGTGCATGTATGAAGCGAATTATTACTGTAGAGAAAGCGAAATAGGTGTTTTTGGATCGTACCAAGTGGCAATCTGTGGTCTCTGCCTACCCCATTGTGAAAAAGGCGTGAGTTTATGTATGTACGTATGTATTTAGAAACTCCTAGCAAAAAGTTCATAGCCAAGGCTTTTTGTTTACGTGTGTACTTAAAATGACGGTAGGAGAGTGCTTTTACGAATTTATTTTTAGAATTGTACAACAATCAAAAGTTCCTGAAAGTTATTTCTTTGAAATTATTAATACTCAGCTATTCAGCATTATATATTAATAGGTACGATGTTTATACATTTCTGGGGCAGTCGCCTATATTTCAATTTAGCCAACGTCTTTTATATTATTTATTGAAATCAAAATTACAAAAATGTGTTAAAATTGATCGTTAAAGGAAATAAAAGGTTTTTTAATATAAATTCTAATAAACAATGTAGTTTTCCAAAAAATATTTTTAACTTTGTAAAAATGTTACGAAGTGCAATTTCTGAACGCAAACTATAATCCTGGCCACTTTCAATAAAAGAACAAAACACACAGCAATTTGTCAATTTAAAAAAAAAAACAGCGGCAAATTTGTTTGATAGTTTTCTCGATGTAGAGGTGAAAAGTAATGTAACACGAGAGCAAGTTTTTAGGGTTCCGTTCCGTACCCAAAGGGAAAAAACGGGACCCTATTACTAAGGCTCCGCTGTCCGTCCGTCTGTCACCAGGCTGTATCTCATGAACCGTGATAGTGAAACAGTTGAAATTTTCGCAGATGATGTATTTCTATATTTTCTATGTGCCTTATAACAACAAATACTAAAAACCAGAATACAATAAATATTTAAGGGGGCTACCATACAACAAAACGTGATTTTATAGAGATAATAGTTTCTATAGAGTCTGACTCGCACTTGGCCGGTTTTATAGGTACGGATCCCTTCATGCGCGAGTCCGACTCGCACTTGCCCGTTTTATTTTGATCTCGTACCTTTAAATTTAAAGATTGCACTCGGGTAGCAAAAACTAACTTTGCTCTTTTGATGAACAAATAACTATTGCCTAAATCACGAATCAGGAATATTTTGAAAAGACAACCGTAGCGATGACAGTCGGGGATTAAGTAATTCTTTGAAAGATCAGACAATATTAAATTATTCGAAAAGGAATTGCCAAAAGCAATATTATGATTATGATAACTAACTACTGAATACCTTAAATAGATTTAATACGTAAATAAACGTAAAACTTACTTTTAAAATTCCCAATAAATGAAGATAGGGACCGATTTTAAGGTGCGCCAGAGTTTACCATACTAAAGACATCAACGCGCCCTTTACACAATCTTATCGACTTACAAACAACTTCGCCGTATTTCAAGTTTGTTTCTGTTAGCCAAAAAGCAATTTGGTATCTTGTTTTCTTTTTTAGGGTTCCGTACCCAAAGGGAAAAAACGGAACCCTATTACTAAGGCTCCGCTGTCCGTCCGTCCGTCCATCCGTCATTTTCGCAGATGATGTATTTCTATTTGTATTGGCCCTATAACAACAAATACTAAAAACTAGAATAAATAAATATTTAAGGAGGCTCCCATACAAAAAACGTGATTTTTTTGCTCGTTTTTATAGAAAGTCTGTCCGAGGCTGTATCTCATGAACCGTGATAGTCAGATAGTTGAAATTTTCACAGATGATTTATTTTTATTGGTTCTATAACAACAAATAATAAAATCCAGAATAAAATCAATATTTAAGTGGGCTCCCAACCAAAAACGGTAATTTTTTTGCTGGTTTTTATAGATAAGTCTGTCCGAGGCTGTATCTCATGAACTGTGATAGTTAGACAGTTGACATTTTCACAGATGTTGTATTTTGGTTGTTGCTTTAACAAAAAATATTAAAAAGTTGAATAAAATAAATATTTAAGAGGGCTCCCGTACAACAAACGTGATTTTTTTGCCGCTTTTATAGAGATAATGGTTTTTATAGAGTCCGACTCGCACTTGGCCGGTTTTATTTTTGATTACTTCTTTAGAACCAATGATTGTTGAATAAACTTGGGCTAATTGAACAAAGCTAGGTTGAATTTGTAAAGTATAAAACTTGTATAAACTTGTATATTGGGTAAACTTGTATAAGTTTACCCAACAAATATTGGGTTGTCCGTTTAAAAAATTACACTTGGGATCAGCAGCATAAGAAGGACGTGAAAACGAACGAGGTCAAATGTCAAAAAAGTGTCGAAATGACAACACCAGAGTGCGAGCAAGCCTTTGCGCAGTGCCCTCGCGCAATCAAAGAATAGAATAGAATAGAATAGAAAAATCTTTATTTTATAGGACATTCAGGATGTCACTTAAAACAAGTCAAGATTACAATGAAATACATACAAACATACATTAAATGATTTAAATACATATATACGCATTCGTTCTTTTGATCCTACTGGACTCTACGCCTATTCGCAAAGGTGCAGTCTTCCTCAGAGAAGAACAGGCAAGAAACTCTGAGGTTGCTCTTTTAAATCGCATTACAAATTTTCTCATTTACTAATTTTAACTAAATCTGAAATAACTCTAGAGCTGAGCAGTTCATTCCCATGGCTGCCTGCCTGATAGATAATCAGAAATTTTGTAATAGCCCAAAGTGAAGTTTCACCGTCATCTAAATGACTTGATGCGCGAGTTCGTCGCGGGCCGTGCTAGTTATGCTGCTTGTCGCTGAGTTAACTATCGAAATGCTATCTTTAAAAAAAAATCAAATGCCCTATGTTTATGAAACAAAGGCATGTGCCTCTACTAGACAAGCTTAAATGTATAAAAGAGATTTTTTGACCTTTTTCCCTGCACTCACTATTTTTGTAAGATTTTGTACCTTGTTTTTAAATCGAGTAGATAAGTGTTAAATCACACATAGCTATCTAGCCGATCGAGTGCAGACAACTGCAGTCACAGATTAACCTTGCTGGTTTCCTTATAGTCTTATATTTAACTTTAACAATAAAAAATATATAACTTAGTTTTAGTTTACTATTAATAATTTTTATTTAATTTTGTTAATTGTGCTTTTATGTTACCTTTATAAAGTACTATTTGAGGAGTACTATTTGATACTAGAGAAGAGAAAAGCATTTTGAGAAGCTTTCCAATCATCTTGCATGTTCAAGGTATAAGTCGTAATCTATTTTTCAACACATTTGCTTATAAAGTGGGTCTTATTTCATTGTTTTAAGGTTCATAATGATATGTTTTACCCAGCCCGTGTGTAATAACACTAGTCTGTAATGGTTTTTTTTCTTCTAAACAGCAAAGAGATCAGATCATATTTTTTATTTAAAATTACGTGAAAATAATAAACTGTTGTAAATAAAAATATAATCCCACTAAATTATTTAAATTTAACAGAAAAAAATTCTTTTTTATGTAAAATGGTATATAGTTCAGTATTTTTTATTATTTGGCTGTATGGCATACTTGTCAATGTGAATCTCATTTTCTGATCGAAAAAAGAAAAAAATAATCGCGCCTTTTTTCAGAAGTTTTCATTTTGGTTTCTTATCCAACTTGTGTTTATTTCTCCCAAAATAAATCTACAATGAGTTCCATGTAAAGTCCAGCAGCGTTAGTAATAGGCACTGGAGCACCTTCTAAAATTGTAACGTCAATAATAGCATATGATTAATATCCGTAACTAGAAAGCTTATACAGGGCGACTTGAAATTATAGATATTCCTCTGAAAGGGCTGTAGAAGATGGTATTAGCAGTGTTTTTCTAAAGGAGTACCATATGCGAAAGTGACCCATATCAGAAATATTTGGGAGATAGTTATTTTTAAAAAAAATCAATATCTGATTTAAATAAAAATTAATTTAAAAAAACTTGGTGATATCCTGATATTTTTTATTAGTTTTGTGTTACTGACATTTCATTAAATCTAATAAAGCCATTTCATGTACTAGATTGACATAAACTTTAGCACTATGTTTGAAAATTCACAAAATATCGAGGGACATACACAAAAAAGAGAGTTTAAAATAAATACTCACTAGACAATGTTCCGTGCATACAGGCATAACAACATCTACATTTTATCAGCTTTCGAATGAAGCATAATAATCTCAAATCGCCACAGGAATGTCAAAGGTATGATCAATGAAATAGGAGCAAGTCGAAAAGAAAAATAAATAAAACAAATAAAATACACGAAAAAAATTATTCATTTAAGTTCATTTTCAAAGTGACTACCCCTGTTTCTAGAACAAATAAGCATACTTTTACTCATTTCACTTTTCATAACATAAGTAGTCAGAGTAATTTTTTGCGCTGCAGCTATTATTCGTCGTCTCAATGAAATGTCAGTTACACAAAACTAATCAAAACATATCAGGATACCACCAAGTTTTTTTTATGAATTTTTATTTAAATCAGATAGGTATTGTTTTTTGTTTTTAATAACTAACTTCCAAATATTTCGAAAATGGCTCACTTTCGCATATGATACTCCTTTAGAAAAACACTGCAAATACCATCTTCTACAGCCCTTTTAAAGGAATACCTCTAATTTCAACTCGCCCTGTGTGTAAATTTTTGGACCATTGCTTTTTTAGCTATTTGAAGATTTGTAGGCGAATCGTTCGTATCTAATTGAAACAGGAAAAATTCAATTCAATTTTGAATTAACAATGGCATCGTGTTTAGAATAGCTTTCATAGAGTGCAAACCCATTTTGTCTCTTTGGTCCAGTACAATTTACAATAGAACCAAAATAAAGTGTTATTCCTATATTTTTGTTTTTGCTTGTATGGATAAAAATTACACAAATTATATTAGATATTTTATCTTAACATAAAATAATATTAATTTAAATTATGTTTCAAATCCTTACTTAATATTATAAATGCGAAAGTAACTCTGTCTGTCTGTCGGTCTGTCTATATGTCTGTCTGTCCGTCTTTTACGCCTAAACTACTGAACCGATTTTGATGAAATTTTGTATAGAGATAGATTAGGGCCTGGGAAAGGATATAGGCTACATTTTATCCCACAGTTGGGCATGATATAACCTGTAGTCCACGCGGACGGAGTTTTTAAAAAGAACGATTTAACTGGTAGGTTGGAACACTTGAGTTTAACAAAAATTCAAAGCCTACTATTTAGCAAACCGAATGTTTCCGAGAAATAGTCTTCCCCAAACGCGTGCTATTTTTGAAAAAGTTAGGTGATATCGAATAGAAAACGTATGTGAATAGTCGAGTAAAAATTTTTTTTTCAGTTTTAGTCGGCGTGATCAATATGTACGACCATGCTAAATTTCAGCTATGTAGTACAGAGGGTCTTTGAGAAAAACCGCGGAAGACGGACATGGCGAAACTATATTAGGGTTCGTAATTTATTACGGAACCCTAACCTTTTAAAACTGAACAGTATTACGTCTGCAGCTGTTTTTGCTGCGTTACTGGACTGAACATTAGGTAATTCATCGGTATTGCATGTCTCCACAGGCGCGACAAGCTGTGAAAGTTACCCAAAGGTCCGTTTCACTTGCACTTTCTACCAAAAAATGTGCCGCTAAATTACACGCGTCAAACCTTCAAATTCGACAAGTATTTGAGAAAATGCTATGATGTTGTTGCCTATCTCTATTTAATCGTAGAGTTTTAAAGAGTTCCGTAGTCAATATTCTTATAGCTCGCCATGTTTGTTATTGCACGGTTAAACTCAGAGACCTTTGGTACTACAAAGCTGTAATTTGGCATGCTTAATGATAATAGACATATTAATGTCAACAAAGTTGTAAAATAAAATCTTGAAAATAAACTATTTGAACGGGAATGATTTCTTTGACTCGCTGCGGAAAAATATAATATAGAACCTTCCTCTTTCTTATCAACAGCGAAAGAAACCTTTATATACATATTCGTGCCAATATCCATCTGCCAAGAGCGGTATAAAATTTACCCCATAGAGGAGACCTGAACCCACCAGCAAATGTCTTTTAGTTTCATCTAAACCGTAAACTGTCTGTGGAAAAATTACTGAAAGTAGTTAAGAAAAGATATTTAGAATAATATTTATTATACACCCTCCACGGTGAAAATGGGAATAGAAATAAAGTATTTTAGAGTCTTCACTTATTATTATGTTGACAAGTATTTCTTCGTATGGTGTACAATACAAATGGAAGATAAAATCTGAGGTGAGTGCTTTATGGGATAAAACTATAAGAAATCCAATAACAATGGTTTGGAAACTGGAACGAGCGTGCGGAGTGAAGCAAGAGTGGCGGTCCCACGGACGCTTTCGACACTGCTGGAATCACACAGAATAACTACTGTTGCAACTAAATGCAACGTTACGTGCATGTGCTTCGACCACTCATATGCTGTGGCATAACTTAACAATAACATGTTGCTGTACTAGTCCAGCGCAAACACGCGGTAATGCTGAAAAACGGCAATGAACATGCAAATGCCTGCGTGTCTGAATGTACCTACACCTACTCAATATTATGTGATAACATCAAGAAACATTCCTAGTCTATAATATTCGATGACCATCAGTCAATAACCCCAAACTAGTATGCTAAAGCTTTGTGGGTGAAGTAACTCCCACTCGTGCTGAATCACGGTTATTAAAAAAGTTAGCATCGCAAATTGGGTGATTTTAAATTAGTTACCTAGCTTTTAAGGATATGAATCAGACCACAGTAAACTGATCAACTTTTCCCAATTAACATTACATTTTACATACCTACCTAGGTCGAAATATGAAAAAAAAAATCCCTCTCCATACAACATGTGCGATCAGCTAATTTGTCTTTGTGTGGGAAGTCGTAATTTTTTTGTGGAAATGTCATAAGGTTCTTTGAGAAGGGTGGGGTGTTCAGTTTCATGGGGGGTATGAATCACCCCTTGAAGTTTCGCTAACTAATTTACAATCACCACATATGTAACTGTAAGTACTTTATTTGTGTTGGAGTGCAATAAGTATATTGTATTGTATTGTATTTAATTGGTTTGAATTACATAATAGGTCTTTACCTTTGAAATTGTCGTTTTTCATACAATATTTTTAGAAAACTGAATTTTCCATACTAACGTTTTTGGATTTTTCTCGCGAATGCAAAATCCAAATTTAGCAAAATTTTGTGGGAAGGTTTGGACAACATTAAGTTAATTTTCATCATACTTATTTTATTGAAAGTTGTAACTGTAACAACGGTACAGCAAAAATAAGCAATGAAACGGGCAACGGATGAAACGAGCTATAATTGAGCTTCTTTTTCAGAAAATAAATCTAAAGTAAATATGTATTAATTTTACCAATATCTCCGTTATATGGCCAAGGTTTTAGTAATAGCTGTTCAATCAAATAAATTATGAATAAAATAAAGGTTGAGAAAAAATCGGCAATTTCATAGATAAAGACCTAATATATATAAAAGTTGAAGATCACCGTTTTTTCCCGTCTCGAATGTTTTTTTTTATTTTGTTGCGGTTCACTTCGAACGCTAAAATATATATAATACCTATATAAATAAAAGATCACTTCACATAGTTATTATAATTTTATTACAAAATTGCGTCAGGTGACGAGGTAGTTACCCGAGGCTGCTATTTAGCTAGGAATTTACAAATGGTGATGAAACCTCACAAATAAACCGCTTCCTTGCAAAATCAGTGGCCTTGAGCATTCGCGACTACATTTATAATATCATCATTAAAAATAGCCAATACTGAAATCACTCGGTCTGCGTTACGTTGTTAGATTCGCACTGACCGGCAGTCACTGCGTTACAAATAGTACATATCCATTCGAGGGCTACATTGCATAAAAATGTATTCCCATAAGCTATTAATAATAAACCTAGTGATTAATATGTGGAGATATAAAAGTGATATTACCAAACTCTCAGCATCCTGGCTCATCTTTTGCTATGCATGGTTCGGGGAGGACTCCCGCGGCCCGGCGGCGCTGCTGCAAGGGTTCAGGTAATCCAGGACACTGCACCAAAGCACGTCACTTCAACAACACGCCACATTCCATCACTGCATCCGCGTCCAACATATGATCGCTCTGACGTCACGCACTTTCTCGCCGCTACACAAGGCTGTATTGCATTACCAACTCAAGAATCCCGGGCCGTTTAAACACTTGTCCTTCGCGGATTATAAAATTAATTTGCTGCGCTCCGACCTCATGAAACAATATTAGCATGTATAGGAAATTCTATCGTGTGACGCAGGTAACGTCGACTTTCGCGCACGAACTGAGTGAAGCACGTCCGCGTCGTGGCACCACCGCATCGCGCGCACACCACGTAACGGCACTGGAGCCCCTCCGCCCCTGCGCCTGCGTCGATTCACGGACTTGTCTCGCCGCACCGTGCCTTTGCGCTTGCGACTCGCTCGACTCGCCCACCACTGAGACACGTAGGTAGACGTACCCATACAATTGTATTAGCTGTGACACGCGGGAGTTAGTATACCTGCCAGACTATTGTTTAACTCCCACCAACCATAATTATTATCGCAGCGATAGCAAAACGTGGCAAATAAAGTAAGTATTGTTAGTATGATACATTTATAACGTAAAATCTGGCATTAAGAAGTGAGGTCGCGGCAACTTTATAGTCAATAAATCTAAGATTTTATCAGAACGATACATCATCATCTATTCCTAACTATCTATTAAGCTTAGTGTACCCTCAAGTAGGTATTTGTACACTTATCGTGAAAGCACAACGGGCAGGGTCAGGATCCTTGCATAACCCGGGATCCCTAATAGAGGCATGCAGGAACGGAGAAATCTTGCATTCTTCTGAGAGGACATTGGCTGAATGGAATAGCTAGCCCAAAGAATATCATGTGGTATGAGTGATCTTTTCAGAAAGTTGTTCCGATCTTTACGCAAAACTGGGAATTGATGTTCCTGAATCACATTTAAGTATACACAATATCTTCCTTTAGAAATGTAAAAAAAATGTTATCTCCTAAAGTATAATACTTACAAAAATATAAGATGGTCTTTTTAGCAAACGGTTTTTGGCAATTTTGGATGTAGCCTCCGCCTATCTACGAGGTTGGATTAGGTAAACAGAGGAAAAAATAAGGATCACACGGCATATTCAAGATTGTATAATATTTATCTTTGCTCATTAACCATTAACTTTTTTGTTACGATTATTGTTTGGAAAATTCACCCAATGTTTAATTACTGAATGCAACAAGAATATTAGGTATTTACTTGGTCAAAGGTTATGATTTGAAGATCACTCATACCGCGCGTCTGCGGATTGAGTGATCTAATTAACCAAATGGTTACTTATAGATGTGTCGAAACTTAAAATAATAAAACTTTTGTGGTTAGATATTTTGGCAAATTCTTTACAAATGGAACTCAAAAAAAATAATATGATAGATACAGTATAATCTGAGATACACGGTATGAGGTATTCTTCAGATGAGCAGATTGAGTGATCCAATAAACTGACTGTAACTTTTTCAGTTCAAGTTCGTCAAATTTTTCGCTACCACCATAATATTTCCGCAATTATTTGCTAAATACTCACGGTTTTGCGTAAAGATTGGAGCAACTTTCTGAAAAGATCACTCATACCACATGCACATCGCCCCCGCATCGCAGTCACCGGCTGCTAGCCATGGAGTCTGTGCGAACAGCAGCCCACTTTTTGAATCCCTCATTACGTGCTCGTCGTAGGTACTCGTCTAAATCTGCTTATTAGGATCGTACCAGATGGCGACTTGTTTGCTGACCAATTGTCCCATATTTTTGAAGTAACTTCAAAGTTTTGTAAAATTTTATCGCATAATGTTAATTTTGTTTTAAATTTTCTTTGTTTTTCCCACTCTTTAAAAAATTCGCACTACCAATTATTACATTACCTCAATATGCTCAAAAAACCTATATAACTTACACTTAAATTTCTTTTGTTGGGAATGCAAAATTCACCAATGGCGTCATGTCCCGGTTGTGACCCCTCCTCTCTTTCATCTTTAGCTGCAAGCACGCGCGCCTGACCAAGACGGGTCCCGTACGTAGTTTCGAGACATTTACTTACAACAGTGTGTCGTCGACTCATTATATCTACTTGAAAAGAAGGTGTGTGGTGCAAACGCAAAGGGGAAGGTTTGGGATAAATTGGTATCCCAAACGTACCCTTTTACGTTCTGCACTCAAGCTGCGTAAAGGCATCTACGGCCAACAACATTTTCATTAAAAAGTATCTACTAAAATAAGAATGTAAGTAACCCGTACCGCCCTTGAATATAATAAAAGATTTCATATTTTCATATTAAAAGAAAGTTAAGCTATCTTCTCTGTGTGACCAACTACCATGATGGGTATGGGTAGGTACTACGTACCTAACCGTAGTTAAGTTCAATACTTTGATCGATTTTGTGCTTCGCAGAGAACTTAAAATTAAATATGATCGCTATATTTGGAGGCGATTATTGAGGTAAGCAACCTTTCCTAGAATGGTGACCAACACGGTGAATGATTGTCTGTGTGCATTGCATGGGAGCGTAAATCATACACGACGGTTTAGCTAAGACTGACTTTATTCTCGGCCCACATTCAAAATAATTAAAGTATTCCAAACTACCCACAATGATGACCGTGGTTAAGTGACTTACTCTATAACACCTATCATTGAGGTTAAGTGACTGAGGTTGCCCCGTGTGGTGATCGGTTGAGAATAACACCACCCCATCTCTTTCCGTGGGTGTCGTAAGAGGCGACTAAGGAAACACAATGAGACCTGCCTCCTAGTAATCTATCCCAGGCAACGACACTTCATTTTTGCTGAATCTGAGGTGTCGTCCTGTGGTCTCATGCGGTGTGGTAGGCTCTGTAAAGGGCCGTCTGGTTAGCGACCACCCTCCTACCGAAGTCCGACGCCAAACAGCTTGCTGTGTTCCGTCGGTGCGTGGGAGTACCAGTGCCTTTATAGGCATTTTCTGTGTTAACTCGCTCCATCGTCGACCTCATCTTTGACCTATATGGTTAAGATTGAGGTCAAGATCGAGGTCAAGAGTTAACCCATCTTATAATAAAAAAAGACTTACTCTATATAACACGACAATGATCGGTGACAATACTGCAACTAGGCACTCTCCCTGTACCTGGTCGGTCAAGCAACTATCATGACCAAATCCCATCTACCGATAAGCATGCTACGCATTCTCGTCAACCATACCTTGCAAGATAAAGATAATTTAAAATTTAAATCCCATAAAAAACATAAATGTGAAATGAGAGCCAAGTTCAACATTATGATATTTATGATACTTATATGCCTTGGTTGTTGACTTCAATCTAAATGGGTGCCAATGCCAAGTTCAATGATCAGTCCTGAAATTTGTTTAAAACAACACAAAAAAATAATTTGAACAACTTTAAATATAATTTCTTCTCATAACTTATGATAATACATTGAAGCTTAAGGTCTGACTTGGCTAGTTTTCATATACGAATTATATTATAGATGATGACGGCGCGGCGGCTTGATGACTGGCGGGCACGTGCGGCACTTTGTCCAAAATTACTCCTAAGATTGACTTAATTTGCGACAAGAAGCACCCATCACACTAATATTAAAAAGATATTTCTTTTGACACTGTATTTGTTACCTTTGGTTAGTAAAGGGGTTCGCTGTCATCTGGAAACTTTCAACAAGGGTTCGTGGAGCCAAAAGTGTGAGAAACTCTGCTCTAGAATAGATATAATAAATCTGTAGCCCGGGGAAATTTATATTACGAAAACGGTTACCGTTTGTCTTTGTGAAATTATTATAGATTTCGACATTTTATATACTACTAGCTTCCCGTGCGGGACTTCGTTCCCGTGGGAATTCGGGAAAATCATGTACCCTATGTGGATCCCGGATAATGTAGGATTCTAATGGTGAAAGAATTTTTCAAATTGGTCCAGTAGTTTCTGAACCTATTCGATGCAAACAAACAAACAAACAATCACATCTTTCCTCTTTATAATATGTATAGATAGAAGATATAGATATAGAAGAAAAGTGAGGTCTTAACCCGCCGTAACCATATGTAGTGATAAGTTAAAAAATCTACATATATGCTAGTTATTTACATTTATGAGTTACCGTTTCAAAATACATCTGTTAACAGGTCCTCTGAACAAACCATATACCTATTTTAAGACGATTTATGTGGCCGCCGGTTTAGATTTTAAGACTGATTTCTTCTTCACAGTCCAAATGAGTCTTAAAATCCAAACCAGCCACAGAAATCATCTTAAAAACAGGTAAGTATAGGTATGTTTTGTTCTCAAAAATGTAAGAAAAAATTACTAATATGGTTACGGCGGCGGGTTACGGTCATTAAGACCTCACTTTTAGTATACAGAGTGTTTGGTAGATGGTCATTGGGAACATATCGTACTTACATTTTTTTTCTCGAAGTCTTACCATTTTTTTTTTGTAGATTTAAAAAAAAAATTGGTACGGGAACAGCGAATCACGACCAAAAAGGCCAAAAAGCTGGGCGTCCTTAATAAGGTCAAGCGATACTTCGCGCCTGACCAACTCCTAACCCTTTATAAGGCGCAGGTCCGGTCGTGCATGGAGTATTGCAGCCACCTTTGGGATGGTTCGACCAAATATCAACTAGCCGCCCTGGAATCGGTGGATCGCACTGCCAGGAGGCTCATTGGTGACAAAAAGCTAGTGAACAGTAAACTCCAAAGCCTGGCTTATAGGCGCAAAGTAGCTTGTCTGTGTGTTTTTTATTACAAGATGTACTTCGCGGAGTGTGCTTATGAGCTGCACGAACTCATTCCGCCTGCCCTTTTCTTCTACCGGACCTCCAGATGCACCGCCGGGTACCACCCTTACCTTGTGGAGATTCCTCGGATCCGTACTGAGCGCTCATCTTTTATATTGCGCACCGCTAAGGAATTAAATTATCTGCCTGCGTCTGTATTTCCGGGCACATATAACCCGAATCTCTTTAAAGTTCGAGTGAATAGGCATCTTTTGGATGAGCTTGCTACATCCTCGACCACATCTCCGCCTCTGGGATAGATTGTGGTCAAGACCAAATCCATTATTTATAAAAAAAAATGTCTTATTTCTTCACTCGTTGTTTAAATATCATAAATGAGGTCTTTCGTTCGCCCTCCGACAGAAAAATCTAGTGTGTATAAGGTCTGGGGATCTTGCGGGCCATGCAATTGGCCCAAGTGTTCCTATCCACGAATTCCTAAACACAGCGTTCGGGTATTCTCTTACTATTCTTCGGTAGCAGACAGGGCAGCCGTCATTTTGGAAAACGATTGGTCTGTCTTCATCCATAATAGGAACTTCACTTTTGAAGAAAAGGTTAAAAAACATCCGTTAAGGTTACTGGGCAAATACTGGGGACGCAAGGTCGAAAGAAAAAACTCGTTTATGATATCAAAATAATGAGTGAAGAATTTTTTAAGACAAAGAATTCCCTGCTGGCGTCTGTATTTCCGAGTTCATATAACCCAAATATCTTTTAAGTAAGTACGAGTGAATGGGCTTCTTCTGGGTGAGCTCGCTACATCCTCGACCACATTTTTGCCCTAAGCTAGAATGTGGTCAAGAGCGAACCCATTTTTAATGAAATAAAATAAAATACAGCTTTTATCACAATGTAGGACATGAGGCTTCGGAATACAACATTTGAGATACATAGATGTCAGGCGTGTATATGCTATAGGGGTGCTCAATTTAAGCAGAGTTTGCAATAAATTTTTATTTAATTTTTTGACCCAAATAAAACCGCAAACGATCCAATTTTATTTTATTTTATTTTGTATCCCCTCTAAGTACCCTCTCTGGTGGTTCTCCGTACTGCAATATGTGTAAGAATACAGTTTAGTGATTACCTGCTACTTTTTAAACCAAAAAATAGCTACAATATAAGTTAAGTATGTATATTTATATTCACAAACATCATCGGAATCAAAAAATTTTGATTCAACAAAATTTTTGATTTTTAGAGTTAATCAAAAATTTTGTTAGACAAACTGAAGCTTTATGGGACATGTGACATATCGTTAAAAAGAGTATTAAATAGAGCAATTTTTTAAACCATTCGAAGTTCTCAACCGGTTTCAGTTTTTTTTGATTAGTTGCAAAATTAAGATTACCGATTTTTCAAAAAATGTTTTTTTACCCGTCGCGTGCTTGTTTACGCCGCGCGCGATACAAATTTTTAAAGATTCAAACTTGGTAGATCGACGTCATTTTTAAAATGAGGAATATATGGCTGACTGAAAAAACTAAAAAACCGGTACAAAAATAAGTCACTAAAAACTGTAAAATTTTGGGAAAATTTAAAAAAAACACTTAAAATAATTTATAAGACTTAGGTAGGTAGGAAAAAAAATATAAACACGATTTGTTTCAAATGAACCCAACAACATCCCATTTCCGTTTGTCGGACCATCTACCAAACACCCTTTATAATAAAATGGCGAAATCAATAATAATTTCACAAAGACAAACGGTAGATAAATGTCGCCGAGCAGCTCCCTCTGTGAAAGTGGGCTGGACCTCCTGTCAGTGTGACCATCTCAAAAATGGCGAATCTGCCACAGACAGGGTGAAAAATCTGCCAAAATCTGCCACACTTGGCGCGAAAAATGCCAAAGTTATGCCTTAAAAAAACACAGGAATGCAATTAAATTTCTTTATTTTAATTTTCTTAATTATTATTATAGGTACGTATACTAGTACTTTAAGTATCTGCATTTGCCTCCAAATCGTCATTTTCGTTATACATAGATTTTGACGACATCTTTTTAAACATGTTTTTAGTTGGTTTAAAAGAGACACAATCTCCGTGCTCCTTAATCCCCTCTTTTCTTGTAATTAAAGCTGACACATGTTGATTTAGGAACCTATTCCTTATTTTTGTTTTGTTTAAATTCACCTGAGAGAATATTCTTTCGCACGAAGCGTTGGACATCGGCAAACATAATAACGCTTTCGCGAAATTTGTAATGTTTGGATACTTTGTAGCTCCATTCGAGTCCAGGATTTTTCCAATCGCTCCCCAAAATTGGTCTACACTCATAATTGTGCTGGTGGTACTACTTCCACCTGATTCTAACAAGTCTCTCACACTTTTATCAAATTTAATTTGTCGAAGTTCGTCATCAATATTTTGAATGTTGTTTTCGTCTACTATGTTGGGAAAATTCTTTGCAACATTTAAATTTGACGCAAAATCTTTGTAAACCACATGCTGTGGATCCAAGAACTGTAAATCTTTGAAAATATTGCTCAGCGGCAACCGTGTCTTTAATTGATTACAGAGTTCAGTCAGAAATGATTGCATTCTTTGAAGGAATGATTGTATTCCAGGTTTCAAACTGACGTCTACGGATATGCGATTGATTTCAGTGCTCACATTTACACCTAAATACATATCTTTCAGGGGCAAAAAGTTGACAGTGGATTTTGGATCAATTGAAAGTGGATCTGTGGTTTTCAAATAATTTCCTTTCATATAACAACTTAAAAGGCACGTATACATTTCGGAAATGTCTTTGAATGCTGTGTGGACTGTTGTGTAATCTCCTTGAAATACGGTGTTTAGTTTGTTGACAATTTGCAATATATAATCCAGCGCATAAAAATACAGTTTATATATCTTGTCATTCAAACTATTGAACAAGAATTCTGATGAAATATTTTTGTCTTCCAAAAACTGCGACTGAAAATAAAGTTTAAGGGCATCCCATTGCTCTAAAATTATTTTGATGCAAGCGTGCAAACATAGCCAGCGAATTTCATAATGTCTTAATATTTTATGCTTTTCGGTGCCAATGAAATCTTGGTATTCGACAAATTCTCTTTGTCTTTTGCTACTGTGTGAAAAGTATCCGTAAACTTCCTTTACTATTTGGTTAATAGCCCGTGGTATGGTGTTTTTACTAGCATATGATACACACAATGCGGAAGAATGGCAGACACATTTAATAAACATGCAATGTGGATTTACATGTCTTATTTTGGCAACAATACCACCTCGTTCCCCGAACATGACGTTAGTGGTGTCAGCCCCAAAACCAATAGCATCTTTAATATTAAGGTTAGCCTTAGTCAAAGCCCCGGAAAGTGCATCAAACAACGATTGTGCATCAGACCCCTTCAAGTCAACCAAAGTTAAAAATTTAGTTTTTACTTGGAGATCTTTTTCAGAATAATATTTTGTTACAACTGCAAGCATCGAAATATCTGTAACATCTGTGGTCTCATCAATAATTAAGGAAAACATCGGGTTACGTGTTTTAATATTTTCACACGATTTTAAATCGGCGAGCATCTCCTCTTCTAAATTAGGCTTCAACACATTATACGTTACCGCTGCTGCTTTAGTCCTCTTGCATGAAAATTGTTTGGCGATTTCAGAATCGTGGAAGCTTTTTGATATTATTTCGCTCAAATGGTCCATTAACCCTCCGCATACCAGGTGGGGTCTAATAAACCCCAGGCGGTGAAAAATCGATATATTTTCAAAAATTTTCGTGCGCGGAATCTGAAGCTCTCAGTAGCTGGAGTTGCGACGTTCTTACACTGGCAAGTACCATTAGTTTAGTGGTGCGTGCGTTTTTTAGGGCTCTAGATGCGTTTTTGTTTAGAATTGTTGTTATTTGAACATATACAAAATGCAATTACGGCGAACTAAAGAACTCCTACCTCGAGATTGAAGTAAAAATTTAAATATGTATCATCGTTGTTCAATTTTTTAAAATTTAGTCAGTTTAATTACAAAAATTGGTAATTATCAATTCTTAGGGTGATTTCAAGTCTAAATTAGTAGTCAGAAGATGGCATTTTCGCTACCTTTTTTCAACAAACCATTTAATCTATTTCATTTTTTTTATATATAGTGCTACTCAGGTTATGTTCAATTTCAAAAATATGCAATAATAATTCAGTACCCCTATTCCTATCTGATTACAGCGACCATTTTGTTAGGGTATGTCAGACCCCACCTTGTATGGCATGTTGCAAATTTTTACCTGGTATGCCGAGGGTTAAGCGAAAAGGTAAATTGTGTTCCGCTAGCATAGCACAAAAATTTAGTTCCGCCTTTTTCACTTCCTCTTCTAATGGAGCTTTCTTAAAAAACTGTTGAACCTGAAACATATTAATAAAATAAATAATTTTAATAAGTCTGTGAAGAGTGTGATCATAATATATTTATACCTTTTTATTTTTATTATTATTATTTTATTCAGAACACATACACTCTTTTATATATATATATATATTTTTTTTAGAAACATTACAAAATTACCTAGACGTTCATCAAACATACATGAATACTACTACTTATTATAAAGTACTTACCGATGATTGACCACTATACCCAATTATGTTCTTTTTATGTTTTTGGGATGATCCATGTTCTTTTAAAGAAGATAATCTGGTAATTAATTTACAATTGCAAGCTTTACATAATGCAATGTCCTGGTCATCCTTAGCCCTCGACAACCAGGAAGAAAGCAAGGGATCTTGCTCCCACTCTGGTCGATACGAACGCTCGTATCTTCTCTTCATAATAAATTTGTTAATTAGTAAGTAATTCGGTAATTCGTTACACAGCAGAATCGCACACGATACACAGCAAAAGAAAATGCGGCACAATCAAACAAAAGTTTATTATTGAAAACCAATAACAAAGAAGATAAGAATAATGATAATGAACACTATTCCTGTTCTATTACAGTTCATAATTATATGACACACTTGTTTAAAAACAAAATAAGCGGGAAATCCCCGTACAATTTGGCCAGAAAATAGAAGTTACCAGTTCGATAAAATCATTTTTATCTTAATTTATTATATACTTCAAAAATCTTTTTTTTAATTACTTTAAAAAGATGAAGTCATTAAAAATTCAAATTAGGTAATGTGAATTTTCTTGAAATCTTTAAAATCTGCCCGAATCTGCCACTTTTGTAAATCGTCAGCATGATCTGCCACAGACAAAATTTAGGAGCGAAATCCGCCAAAATGGCAGAAATCTGCCACAAATGGTCACACTGCCTCCTGTTCACAGACCTCAGATTAATGAAATCCATGATTTCATTAATCTGAGTCACAGACCTAAAAGAAATGTTGGAGGTAGTAGAAAAAAAGAAAGTTAAGAATGGCAATCATTTTAGAAACATGTTTTTTTTTTTTGATAAAGCATTGGCAACGAGGACATCAGCTCCTAAAACATGAAATTCTTACAGAGAGACGACTTGTTGGTGGCCATTTTTTTTAAATTTAATGCCGTTTCAATATTGGAATATATGTATCCATTCCATTCGAAACAATATACTGTAATAAAATAACTGATTCAGAAAAAAAACGATCCATTAATTTAAAAAAAAATGGTGTGTGTTTTTTGCAAATACTCTTTGAGTATGTAGTATTTGCAAATACTACATACTCAAAGGTTTTTTGTCGTTGTGTGGTTGTCTTTGGTTCGTGGTGTGGTCGTGTCACTCGTGTTGTGTCAAGTCAAGTGTCAATGTCAACAATATCAATCAATTTTATTTTCCGGGGCTTAGCGTCCTGTGTTAAAATTTTATATTTTTGGTAATAAAAAGCCGTAATTAATAAACGTGATTACAACTCAAGACTGATACTTTGCTGTGAACTCTTCTTGACAAACGACTTCAAAATGAGCGATGTTGAAGAACATCCAGATTCAACAAATGGAGGTCAGAAATCATCCCATGACAATAATGATACGCCAAATGTGAAGAATTTGAAACGCCTTGTAGAAGATAGTAAAGACGAGGGTCCTCCTACAAAAAGCCGTACCCAAGCTAAGGAACATGCATCTGTCGTAGCAGCGCATTACAATCATTTAGAGGAGAAAGGACTTAAAGAGCGGTTTAATTCACCAATATTCTATCTCAGGAATTTCAACAACTGGGTTAAAAGTGTTCTAATACAAAAATATACTGACATGATTCGAGAAAAAGACTATGGACGACCATTAAAAATTCTCGACATTTGTTGTGGTAAAGGTGGAGACCTTAGCAAGTGGCATAAAGCTAGAGTCGATAAAGTTATCTTTGCAGATATTGCTGCAGTATCTGTAGAGCAATGCCAAGCTCGCTATGAGGACCTTCGGCGGCGAAGTGGCAGACTGTACACAGCTGAATTTATAGCAGCTGATTGTACTAAGGAAACTTTGAGGGATAAGTATGCAGATCCCTCTATCAATTTTGATATTGTTAGCTGTCAGTTTGGACTTCATTACAGTTTTGAAAGCTTACAGCAAGCAAGAAGGATGCTCAACAATATTTCTGAATGCATCAAGCCTGATGGGTTTTTCTTTGGCACAATTCCAGATGCATATGAAATTGTCTCTCGGGCACAAAAATCCCCTGATGGTACATTTGGGAACAGGATCTTTAATATTAAGTTATTATTTGATCCTAAGGATGGATATCCACTTTTTGGTGGGAAATATGATTTTCACTTAGAAGGAGTAGTTGATTGCCCAGAATTTTTGGTTAATTTTGAGTTATTTACAAAGCTAGCTGCTGAATATGGCTTGGAGCTGGTATACAAAGCTAGATTTGCAGATTTCTTTGAAGATCATAAAGATGAATATAAGCAGTTGTTGACTAGAATAATGTCTTTTGAGAGTTACCCAGCACCCCCTGGAAAAGAGTTGATTGGAGAAGAATCTGAATATGAACATGCAAAACAACATTTGGAGAAAATGGAAAATAAATATGGAAGGGATAGGCTCGGAACCATGAGTCGCAGTGAATGGGAGGTTGCAAGTGAGTTTCACTGTCACCAAGATACTTACTTTGTAATATTAACATTGGCACCCAAACTGTTATATTTTATTGTCATCTATTTCTGTTTCAGCTATCTATATGGCATTTGTGTTTAAAAAACGCAAAGGTGTTTTGGATTCCAATGGGAAAATGGTGTACACAAACAATGGTGCAGAAAGTCAAGCTAGCAATAAAAACAAATAGAAGACTGCCAAGCAGCTTAGTAAATTAAAATTATTTTTAACCTTAGGTATTGCTTGTTTGTTACTATTGACCTAAGGACATAAAAAGGTATAAGTTATTCACAAAAAAATCTACTTTCAATAAAATAAATTTAAGTAAGTACTTAAGAATAAGCATGTATTATAATTGAACTGAGAAAATAAACACTAATTAAGTAACAGTTTTTTGTTAATTTCAATAATTATATGTCAATGTCAACCATAAGGTCATAAGGGGGCGTCTATTAATTACGTGAGGTATTTTGGGGGGGGGAGGGGGTCGGGCCGGATCTCACTCAATCTCACGTGGGGGAGAGGGGGGGTCTCTACAAATATCACGTAATATTTTCCCCCAAAATAAATAGTGTTAAATTGTGGGAAAGCTAAGTTAAACCAACTAAACTATGTTGTTCCAGTAGCCACTCTGAGTTCCCGTGGACTGAATTAGAACAATCTTTTTTTTTTATTTAAGTTGGTAAATCATAGCTGTTTTTTATTGTTCGATTATTAAAAGTTTAAAAATAATTAGGCAAATTATGCAAGTTTTCTAAATAATTAACGTATTTACACTAAAACTAAACATTTTCATTAAACTCACGTGAGATAAAAGGGGGAGCGGGGGTGTCGAGCCAAATCTCACGACATCTCACCAGAGGGGGTGGGGGGTCGAGAAATCGCCAAGAACACCTCACGTAATTAATGGACGCCCCCTAAGTACCTACCATCAAGTTTGATAGTGATTTATCTACATAGGATTGAGACAGTTTCCTAAAAATAATCTTCAAGAAATAACATATTGTCCAGTAATGGGGCATTAATTAAGTCTTAACCACTTGTACGTCCAAGCGCGCTTTAAATGACAAACCTGCTGGATGTGTTTGTAGACAGCAGGGTATACTCTGTGATATACGGCATTGTAATAAAACAGTTGAATTTTCTCTAAAAAATTATGTTATTCTTCTATAATAGCTGTAGTTGTCAGATTTTCTACTACTTGGTAGTATTTTACTTAAGCAGCAATACAATATAAAGAGAGTGAAGTTGGGTACAGTAGAGAACATTGAACTTGCCTGAAGTTGCTCAACCTTCGTGTGGAACGACGCATGCGCATTCGTCGTTTCTTGGCACTTAGAATTTGCGCTCGTTCGGCCGGCTCGGCTCCATTCCATGTAATCTCGAACAAACGTTGGTAATACGTAGGCAAAATGAGTGTCGAAAACCCAGTCAGCGATAATGATTGCGAATCAGTAAGTATCCATTTAGTTTTGTCTCTTTAATCTCCGTCAATTTGATAACATTTTGTGTCCTAACAAATTGCCGTTTGTCCTGTACACTGGTGACCGCTAATCTTTCCACGACGCGAATTTTTCTAAGTCCCAATATGGCGTCTCTCCTATAGTAACGAGAATCAGAGGCAAAGCGTCGGTCAGTATTGTTTCAAAATGGTGCATTAAATATTAGGTATTCTATCTAATTAACACATAAGTTGTGTGTTTCATGAATTTACCAAAATTTTGCTTTTCTCATTTATAATAATACATTTTGGTTGCTTTTCACAGGGGAAGGTGAATGGAAATAAAAATGAACACGTGAACGGTGTCCACAACGGGTATAGTAGCAGTTCCGAAAAGCACAAGTCTAGCCACAAGTCGTCCAGCAAGGATAAACACCGCGACAAGGACCGCGACCACAAAAGTTCCAAGCACAGCAGCAGCAGTTCAAGCAGGTTAGTGTTCCAGAAATTTCTATTAAGCTTCATCTAATAATTCTATCAATTACAACCGGGCTAACCTATAGACAAAACTAATATACATGTGATTGGAGAAACCACCATGGAAACACAATATATATATATATATATATACATATATATATATATTATTACAGTCTTCTATGCTTTATAATACAAATATTTTAAATTTTTAGAGATAAAGATAAACATTCAAGCAGCAAGAGTCAACACTCTTCCAGCCACAAATCATCAAGCAAAGACAAAGAGCGTAGTGAGAAAGACCATAAGGACCGCAGTGATAAAAAAGAGAGAAGTGACAAAGATCGAGACAAGGACAGGGACAAGGATAGGCATCGTAGTGATAAAGACAAAGACAAGCACAAGAGCAAGGAAAGAAGTGACAAGGAGAAAGAAAGAGACAAAAGTGATAAAGACAAAGACAAGCGTAGAACCAGTGTAGACGAAAAAAAATCATCTAAAGATAAAGACCGTGAGCATAAGAGCTCTTCATCTTCTAAAGACAAGGAGCACAGGAAAGATAGGGATAAGGACCGTCATAGGAGTGATAAAGACAAACACCGCAGTGATAAGGACAAGCACTCTAGCTCTAAAGACAAGCACAGGTTAGTGTTGGTAGTCTTACATTTTAATTTTATAATTTTTTAGAAGAAACAAATTTAAGCAAAGTTTAGTTTTACATTCATCAAGTAAGTATGGTTTTTCTTAAAATATGATTTTAGAGTAATAGATAGATTTATGAATCTTATTGGATTCACCTTGTCCATTCTTTTCATAGGCAAAAGAATATTACTATACCATACAGCCTAATCTCTTTGTAGTCATCAAAATTATTTTTTCTGACATTTTTTAAATGACAAGTGTCAAATTATGTCATGATAATCAAATATCAATTCAGTGAGTCTATTCTGGAAATCAAAATTTATAAGTGTTATAAAAACAATCATAAACCATGTCCTAATTGTAAATGTTTAAACTATTAGATGTTTTTATTCATGAAAACCGCCCTAAAAATGTATCTTCAGAAACCTCTACTTGGTAAGACAACAGAAAATGCATAATCAACACAGCTTTATCATAAAAATATTCAATGTATGTTTAATTATTGTTTTGATGCATATGTCACTAAATGCAGAATAAAGCTTTGTTCAAGTATATTGGTTTTTTAGTAAGGCCCCTTTTAAGATGTCTGTCTATAACAGATGTTACACTTAATCTTCTACATGAATCTTACACCTATCTATTACATTGTTTTTATTTTCCACAGTAGCTCCTCTAGCAAACACAAGGATAAGACAGAAAATGACAAGATCAAAAGAGAAAATGAATCATCTGAAAGTATCAAGATGGAAGTTGACCCATTGGGAGAATCCACCATGAAGCAGGAGCCTACGGAGGTATGGATGTGTCTAAACTTTACACCAATCTATAATTCAATGCAGCCATTTACAGTGTACATATTATGGTCTAATAATAGCCAAAGGTGCACAGAATTCATGCCCAAGCACATTATTGTATGTGTCTGTTGTATCAGTTAAATAAAGTCCTATTCTTTGTAAACCATAAGTTTATCTTTCATAGACTGGTCAAATAAAGAAAGAAGAAGATAGTGATGAGGGGTACACGGGCGCTAACACAACAGCGTCGTCATGCGACTACTCTCTCTCTCAGTTTAAAGACGAGCCGCTTGGAGATCTCCCAGATGAGGAAAGTGAAGAAGATGTACCACTGGTAAGAATTTGTAACTCACTGCATATTAGCCAACTTTAACTGTATATCTTACTGAGCTAATTACCTTTTTTCAGTTAAAACGTAAACGGCGCTCGCCTGATGAAGATTACAGCGAAGAAGAAAAACCTCTTACCAAGCGTAAGAAGTCAGCAAAAAAGAAAATCAAAAAGGAATCTGACTACGATGACGACGACGAAGAGGAGGAGGAAATGCCTAAAAAGAAGAAAAAGAAAGGCGAAAAACAAAAAACAATAAAAAAAACTGAGCCAGTCTCAACAAACACAAGCCCCACCAAAAAGAAGAAAAAACAAGAAGAAGAACAAGTCTGGAAATGGTAACAAAATAATGTATTTATTATAAAAGCGCCATCTACAGATTTTTTATTTGCCTAACAGTTCACAGTACCTCATCTATCTTTCAAGTTCATTCTGATATAAATAGATGGCGCTAGTACCTCGTGTCACAACTGAAATATTTGAGGTTATCTCTTCAGTTATGTTTTTAGGAAACAGACTTGCTGGTGTTAGTTCCTTGCTAAGAACTACTACGAAAAACGTCTGCTTCATTAGATTTAGGAGATATCCCAGACGAAAGTGTGTGTTACAATTGAGTTAATTATTTAAGTAGTTGTGATGTTTTTGTGTTGGGCTATTTAACAGAAGTGTTATCTTTCACAGGTGGGAAGAAGAAAAAAAAGATGATGGAACAAAGTGGACATTTTTGGAACACAAAGGACCTGTTTTTGCTCCTCCATATGAGCCTTTGCCAGAAAATGTCAAATTCCGATACGATGGTAAAGTAATGCGCCTATCACAGGAAGCTGAAGAAGTAGCAGGATTTTATGCACGTATGTTAGACCATGATTACACTACGAAATCAGTATTTAATAACAACTTCTTCGCTGACTGGCGAAAAGTAATGACACATGAAGAAACGAAACTAATAAAAGATCTTTCAAAATGTGATTTCAAGGAAATGGCTGCTTACTTTGCAAGTGTTTCAGAAAAAAATAGAAATCGCACAAAAGAAGAAAAAGCCGAAATTAAAGCTAAAAATGAGGAAATCCAGAAAGAATATGGTTTTTGTACCATTGATGGCCATAAAGAAAAAATTGGTAACTTTAGAATTGAACCACCAGGGCTGTTTAGAGGCAGAGGTGAACACCCTAAAATGGGTAAGCTTAAAAAAAGAGTAATGCCAGAAGATGTTTTGATCAATTGTTCAAAAGATAGCAAAATTCCTAAGCCACCACCTGGACATAAATGGAAAGAAGTAAGACATGATAATTCTGTAACATGGTTGGCCTCTTGGACTGAGAATGTTCAGAATCAATCTAAGTATGTCATGTTAAATCCGAGTTCAAAGTTAAAAGGAGAAAAAGATTGGCAAAAATATGAAACAGCTAGAAAACTACATAAGTGTATTGATGACATCAGAAAAAAATATCAACTAGACTGGAAAGCTAAAGAGATGCGGATTCGACAACGAGCAGTGGCATTGTACTTTATTGATCGCCTTGCACTAAGAGCAGGTAATGAGAAAGATGAGGACCAAGCAGATACTGTTGGTTGTTGTTCATTACGTGTTGAACATATTGAACTTCATAAAGAGAAGGATGGTAAAGAATATGTGGTTGTATTTGATTTCCTCGGTAAAGATTCTATCAGATATTATAATGAAGTTCCAGTGGAAAAACGTG
Organism: Aproaerema taeniolella; assembly: GCA_949987775.1. Lineage (NCBI taxonomy): Eukaryota > Metazoa > Arthropoda > Insecta > Lepidoptera > Gelechiidae > Aproaerema > Aproaerema taeniolella. Next base: position 16,155,163 of record OX465246.1, on the reverse strand, counting down.
TCTTTAAGAATCTCGAACTTTTCATGGAAAACAAAAAAGATAATGATGATCTCTTTGACAGACTGAATACCCAAACACTAAATGAACACTTAAAAGAGTTAATGCCTGGTTTAACAGCAAAAGTCTTTCGTACCTACAATGCTTCTATTACACTACAGAGACAACTAGATGAACTCACTGATCCCGATGCATCAGTACCAGAAAAGATTTTAGCATACAACAGAGCTAATCGTGCTGTAGCTGTGCTTTGCAACCATCAACGTGCTGTACCAAAAGGACACTCAAAGTCTATGGAAGCCCTTAAAGAAAAAATTCAGGCTAAACGTGATCAAGTAGATGAAGCTGAAGTAGACTTAAGACATGCTATGAAAGCGGCTAAGCATGGATCTGTGAAGGAGAAAATGGCGGCCGACAAGAAGAAGAAAGCTTTGGAGCGCTTGAAAGAACAGCTGAAAAAATTAGAACTACAGGAAACTGATCGGGATGAAAACAAAACTATTGCTCTGGGAACTTCCAAGCTCAACTACCTTGATCCACGTATCTCAGTAGCTTGGTGAGTTCTTCATTATATTTTTAAAGCTGTAGATATTTTACAGACTTCCATATTTTATGAGAGTAAAATGTATTTGTTTATTTTTTAGGTGCAAAAAACATGGAGTACCCATCGAGAAGATCTACAACAAAACTCAACGTGACAAGTTTCGTTGGGCAATCGACATGGCCGGTCCTGAGTATATTTTTTAAAGCATATGTAGCAGTAGCTATTACACTATACAAACGTTCCAATGTAATATGTTTTACATGCTGGATATTGTACTTTGACAGTGTGTTTAAAGTAGTAGTAGTGATAAAAACATTTGGACCCAGCTTTTAAAATAAAATTGTTCCTTTTGAGGGAATCCAAATTAGAAGTCTGATTCTAATTTATTTTTATTTAGTTAACTTAGTTCGCTTAACATGTGCTTATAGCTTAGAATAAGTTGTAGTATAACAATTAGCATATAATAAGGATTTTCTTGTACAGATTTGCAATATATCGAGTTGCCACTCTTGATGTTGTTGCAAGTCACTTTGTTCAAAATTAAGTTTTAGTGAAGTATTAAAGCACAGGAGTGGGCAACCTAAATAAGTTTCGAAATCTTAGGTTAAAATTTTTCATATAATGAACCTGAACGACAAAAATATCATTGATGTGTTTGATTCTAATTAATGTAAACAGTGTTTTGAATGGAGACAGGAATTATCCAAGGCATTCAACTGTATTACTTCTAAAGTAAGCAATAGTATGAGCTATGTCCGAGGTATTTTTTGTAAATTATCATGGAATATTTGTGCACAATGTGCAGTAGTAAAATGTTGTAAAGTAAGAATACATATTGTTATTTTATTTTTGTAAACATAGGTTTGAAAATTGTGGCAAAAGTAAAGCCGTCAATGTTCGAAAGGTACAATGTTTTAAGTAAATTTGTAATATTACAATTATGTATGCAACCTTGTAAATAATGTTTTTACCATGTCAAACAATATTTGTGAATGAGATTATCCAAGTAAATAAAACATTGACATTAGGATTTTGCATTTTATTTATGATCTTGTTGAATCACTAAAAAAATCTACATCTTCCAACCCATTAGGCAAATATGTGAGCCCAGATTCTTCTTTCTCCAACATATTGTAGCCTCGACCATAACCTAGAAAATAACATAAGATTATTAATTTTTATAAGTAATTTTATTGGAATATACGTTATATAGTTGGGTCGCTGTTATGGGGAATTTGGTAAATTGTCCCAAATAAGGAGTCCATAACCACAGCTGGGCCACAATCGAAATTTTAATGTTTGACTATGCCAAGAATTTCTCAAAATTTGTCGTATACGATTGGCAAAGAAAACAGAATTTCTCGGGGCCGCGTTTAAAAGTTATCGGGGGTTGTTTGGGGCCCAGCTGCAGTGACGTCACTACAGCTGAGCCACACCTGTATCTCGAAGATGGAACCATGTAGCGGAGATCTAACTACGTAGATAATTTCTCGGGAAAAACGCCAAAATAAGAAAACTATCCGGTCTCGCGTTCAAAAGATATAAGACATTCGTTGGGGCCCAGCTGTAGTGACGCGTCACTACAGCTGAGCCACCTGGATCTCGAAAACGGGATGACGTAGGGGAAATCTGCTTGCGTAGATAATTTCTCGAGTATAATCATCGAAAAATCTGAGTTTCTCGGTGTCCCGTTCTAGAGAAAAAGTCTTTATTTAATTTTCATAGAAAGGTACAGTCGCGATTAAAAGTGGAATGAAGAAAATTTAATTCCAATAATATGATAATGAATAAATACACTAAAGCAAACAGAGCCGTCTGTCATGGTTTACAACAAGTCTTCTCCCTTTAGTATCGTGTAGATATAAAAATACAATCAATGGTGAGCTCTAAACTATAATAATTTTATTAAATATTGTAAGCCCAAATGTTACTGTTCCCATAAAGGTATTTAATGTCAGTTATCATAGTCATTCCGAGAAAAGCATATTATGCCGGAATGACTGGTTTATCCTGGGTTTGACCAAAAAATTTCTACCTTACTTTTCATTTCAGTCAAACGTCGAAAGTAAAATAATCTGTTTCGGGCTTTGCCTAATCGATCCCTGAAGCGACTATCAGACTCGGTCA